>LR991063.1:6510852-6964169 GCA_905163555.1 Notocelia uddmanniana
TAAACGCGCAGTGCGTTGCCCGCAGCGGCCGTGAGAGCACAACTTCCTTGATGAAGTTCGAATTGCACCAGAAACATGTCGCCTAAAGTGACATATACTCGTAGTACGTGAGTTCAAACCTTTATACTTATAACATAACATATTGTTGCGAGTGTGATATTTGCATTTGAATAAAAGTTAAACTAAACTAAAACTCTGCTCCGCCGTTTATAACATCAACTCCAAACTTTCTCAAGAAAAGAGCGTACCCCGTCTTAAATGCCGGATGTAATACTACATATTATACTATTCTGTGATGCCGGCAACGGACTTACAACCCTTAACCATGCACAAGTTTCTATATTCAATGTTCTCAGCGTTCTGGATTATTCTACGCACCTACTTATAACCACGATTATGAATTTATGACATAAATTGTGGTCTATTTTTAAGTCGGTATATTTCCCTTAAGATATAAATACTGTACCGTTCATTGGCTTGCGATTACTTCTCGACTGAATGCCTTGTTTGGTTAATGAGGCTTCACAAATTTTATTAGGTCGGAAAATTGTTTAATAGGTGTACTGAATAAGATTTAAGACACGTAATTGGTGACAATAACGTTGTAGCCGAGAAACTGACAATGTAGGCCGTGGGATCGAACCAATGGGTTTAAATTTTTTTACAAAATATCGATTGGTATTTTGCAGCAGCTTATAGGCGAAGGAAAACATCGTGAGGAAACCGACAAGAACTTGTGGGGGCACAAGGTCACATTAAAGGATTACCCAGCAAGGTCTAGTTTTCCCTTTGCGTGGATGGTCAGGTGGCAGTCGCCTTTGTAAAACTAGTGCCTACGGAAAATCTTGGGATTAGATGCCAGAGCAGACACCGAGCCCCGGGCAACCTGAAAAGCGATAGCAAGACGGTGGGTTGGAAAAAAACATTAATATATTTTTGAGGAAGATGTTTATTTAATAACAACAACAGCATTTGAGGAAAGTCCTCGAGTTTACGCAGGGAAAATATTGTATAGGTATTACCTTCACAGTAAGTAGGTAATTGTTGCTTATTCTCTGATGGAAATCTCGAAAAATGGCTCGTATTAGAGACCATTCTAATGTGCCTCTGTTCGATGGAATGCCTATAGCCACCTTGGGTATCATCAGACCAACGCCGTAGTAATACCTAAGTGCGCAAAATTCAATTCAGGAACGTGCCGTATGAGGAGCACAATGAATAGAGGCATCCCCAAGTAGGTAAGTGGTATAAAGACAAGCGAACTATGATTTTATTACAATCAATCTATACATGATACAGGTGACGTTAAATAAAAGCTTGTAAACTGCTCGATTATTTTACGTAATCACCTAGATCAGAACCTGATTCACTACAGAAACAGTGAAACCGATATCGATATGTTTTTATCGGTCGGCCGTCGCTACGTCACAGTCAGAACGAGGAAGTTCTAATAGTCATATGCATAGATCTGCAGTTACCGAAGGACCCGTGATTTTGTCACTATTTCCTTATCGATAATCGTGATAAATGTTTTTATAAGATTATAGCTTAGAAGAAACTTTTACTTTATGCGAATGAGAGCCGGACCGAAAAACGTGCAAATCGTGGCATTTGTTCTTGAATAATTGCCGAGATGGGTAATTGTTTTCTTAACTTTATATGAGTTCTCATAAGTTTCTCCCTCTCGTCACTGCGATTCCGTACCGTCACTGTATTTTGAGCACAAATCTGGCCGGACCTTTAACAACAGATAAAACATTGAGGTTTAAATAATCGAAAATAATAACAATAAAAAAACCTACTTCGAATTTTCAATGCAGCAACGAACGTAAGCGCATTGCAATTTGATTACAGACGGTTAAAAAGATCTGCCACAGATCGCACTCTTACTGTAAGCCGTTAAGGAGTTCCATTGATCATCATATTCGACTACGACAATGACTTGTGTGACTCCAAAATAGAAAGAATTGAAGAGTTCCGTTGGTACCATGCAAACCAACGGAACTCTTCAATTCTTAGGAGCAAATTTACGATACTCGGCCGAATCTTTTATAGGCTATCCGGATATTGGAGTCACGTACCGTATCGTCGTTATAACGTCTAGAACCTAACCAAACTCTCATCAAACTACCCTTGAGTACATCCTTTCCAATAAAAAAAAGAATCATCGAAATCGTGTGCGTGATATTGAGTTATTCGTTCATTAGTCGCGCACATACTTAATGCAAATTTAAGACTTAAGTATATGGTTTTCTCATGGATGCCACGTTGAGAATTGGCCAAATTGAAAAATGGGACGACACGGGAAGAACCGCAGGCTTTCAAATAAAAATAGAATCATCAAAATCGGTTCATCTAGTCGAAAGTTCTGAGGTATCAAACCTAAAAAAATACAGTCGAATTGAGAACCTCCTCCTTTTTTGAAGTCAGTTAAAAACGTCACGCATGTGGCACGGCACTGCAGGGGAGTGGCCGGACCTTTACGCCTCATTTTCGTAATATCCAGACTAAACTTGTAATCAACAGCAGGCGTATGATTCATTGATCATCATATTGCATTGATGATCATATGATGGTTGCCATTTTTTCACTTATCGTCGTGGATAAAACATTCGTCATGTTTTGACAGGTATGCGAGTGCGTGAGTGATGGACGTCTTATCCACCACGATAGGTAATAAAATGGTAACCATCATGCGCCCACTGGAAGATAAACTATATCAAAAGTAATATATACCTATAGGCTAACCATCCTTCAATAGTTACCGAAAAGAACTTAATTTTCATTCCTATTGAAATAGGCGTGCTGAATTGTTCTAAATGCAATTGAGTAATGCTTTAAAACTGTAATTTATGTAACAGTAAAAGTGAATAGAAAGTGCACTAATTAGTCTAATTACGCGCAGACTTTGCCGTTTCCTAGTCTTCTGAGAAATTGTACGTCAGCTACCTATGCCTACTGGCCTACTTCTACGAGTAAGTAGAAGCAAACTCAGGAGGACCTGCGAAGCGAAAGAAAACTGTTGTGGTTTTTTGATCACTGGCCGCAGGATGGACAATTGCTATTCACTTCGCTCGCAGAAAATACCACTTCCTAGCCAGGGGTAACCCGTAGTACTGTGGTAATACTAACATTTCGCACACACTCTGGGTAATAATAAAATGCCCCGAGTCGCATATTGATCGCCCTTGCTTTCTTTGATTTACCTAATGTTCGTGTTATGAATATAATCCGCGTGTAAATCCAAGTTTTTAATGTCATATCGAGGGGAAGTTAAGTCAAGTGAGGTTTTTTAAGCATGAATATCCAAGAACGCGTAGACCGTATCGTAAAATGAATATGGGACAGATGTTATCCCGACGATTTTTCCCCGGCGAGATACTCGCAGCAGCTGATAAGAATCGCAGGTAAAATATCCCGCGTGTGCTCTACTTAATTCGAGAAACTTAATTATGTTAAGGAGAATATTTTTCGTTGTACTTTTTATAGAAACTTTTTTCGGACACAATTGCGTGAATACAAAACTATTAACTTATTATTGTTGTTTCATATTTATACAGTGTTTATAAAAACTGTGCGGTGCTTTTCGTGTTTTTTCTGGAGAAATTGAGGCTCGAAATGAGACCTACGAGTAGCTAAGCTAGATCGATTATTTGTCCCGTAAATCCTTGTTTTCGAGAACATAAGATATAATTGTTACTCGTTTAATGCCAACTGGAGCAAACAAGAGTAGTTTTTCTTCCAATTGTATAACACTAAAATGACATGAAATCCGTTTATCTATACTCCATAGTAGATGTGGAAAATGGTCTGACAAATATTAGTATTGAAATTGATTCATTCATCAAGACTTAAGAGTAGTTATGGATAATCGATCAGGTCAAACGATGTCTAAACAGCGGTTAGTCTATAATTTTGTAGATTGAGGTCGATGGTACATCTGGTTGCATCTGATACCAGTCGGCCTTGGCGCAATACGCCCCACGCGAGAGAAAGTCAGCGGCCCTTTGCCAACTTAGTACTTATGTGGTACAATTAATGATAGAGTCGGACCTATTTAGGTACGTTCGATTGAGCTATACAATGTATCGTCAAATGGAGTAAAATGGGACATGCATTAGTTAAAACTGCACTCAATGATCTACTCCATGAATGTACGAGAAGAAAGAGTACGGGTGGAATGGCGACGTATTATGAGGCTTGCCACTACCCCTGATGTGACGACCACGACCAATCTGCCAAGAGTGTGATGTGTAAGAAGATGGGTTATAGATGTACCACCATATCAGCTGAAGGACGTCCACTGCTGGACATAGGCCTCCCCCAATTTCACGGGGGGTAAATGCCATTATCACCACGCTTCGCATGCGGGTTGACGATCGCATTATCTCCACCGCACTCCAGCAGGGATGCTGCTGCCCAGTGCCCATCTGGTCTAATAGTCGTATACAGAGTTTAAACCGAAGGTAAAGCATTATTCACAGCATCTTGTACCTACTTGATACACCGGTTTTCACCAGGAACTAGTATGTCTTTGCCTGTAGGAATAATGAATGTCTGTCTATAGTTATTCCAGCTTGACCCACACATAAGTGAGAAAAGTCTTTTTCTGGCAGAGTATTTATGACGTTGACATAACACTTTCACCTGGCTAATGTGTTTACTAATAGAGGTACATATACAAAACAAATGCTTGCTGGCCCTAGTATCCGCCCATCTCCAGTATTTCCACTGGACATGATAAAAACTCCATGCCGGCAGCCATCTGCGCTTTCATGTGGAGGAGTCCAGAAAGTACCGGCCTATTCCTCTCTGCTTTCTAATTTGTGTTTTGTCCAGAGCCCACATAGGTAGGAGCGGGAATCCTTGAATGGGCTCTGTTTATCATTTTTTGGAGGTGGTACTGGTTAGAATGTATCCACCGTATCAGCCCATTAGCGTCCACTGCTGATCATAGGCCTCCCCCAATTTCATGGGTGGTAAATGCCATAATCGCCAGAAGCCTGATCGGTTACAATGTGTGTAGCCATATAATTTGAGGGCCCTTTCGTAGCAAATGTAAGCGAGCCGCTTTATGTATCTACATGGTTGCTCATGTTTGTTCTCATTGCGTGTTCTTTAAGTTTATCAAGTTCTACGATCGCCGCTGTACTTCATGTACTAAGGTCAGAAACCCAGACTTTGCTTGACTTAAACAAAAACTGAGTAAATTAGTAAACTAACCCAGCATATGACTCTCTAGTATTAAAGAACGAATTTCAAAGCATACGTCATAGCAGTTACGACCTATTAGTAGGGTCGGGTACGTGTGCACACATTGGATCAAGTTCCCTTGACAATGAAACCTTAGTTTACGTGCTCGTTGCTCGTATCCTCCCAGTAAACAACTACAAAACACGACTTAACTCCCGTGGAATACAGTGCAAAATTCCAAGCAGCTGCTAAGGCTAGTTGCGATGTTCCTAAAGTAACGTTAGGCTGCCTAGCATGGCCGCGTGATCGCTGAACTTAGCCTTATCATTATTAGATTATCGTGGTAGTAAAGGGCACGTTGGTGCAAATGTGGTGAAAGGTGGCGTGAGGTGGTGACCGATGCCAGTTAACTAACTGTGAGGGAAATGTTTAGGGTGGTTTTCTACTAGCTTAGTAAAGGTAAATGGCAAATGAAGCTTCGTAGCTTAGCTTGAAAAGAAAGCTATATAACTCTCCTGGAAAAGCAACATAAAGTTTACGTTTCTATGCGACTTTGGTCAAGATGTGGGACGGTGACCGATGCCAGTTACCTAACTGTGATGGTGATGTTTAGGGTGCTTTTCTACTTGCTTAAGTAAAAGCAAATGCAAATGGCAAATGAAGCTTCGTAGCTCAGCTTGAAAACAAAACTCTGCTGGAAAAGTAAATAACACACTCATGAAACTAACAATAAATTTGCAATAACTGAAAATACCCCTTTTAACGCATTTTAGCAACTTGAGAAGTCGATACGCAAACAGTTTACTTTCTACGTCTTTTTATGTTTGTTAAGTCAACCAATTAGATGTCTGGGCCACTTCGTACCTTGTCACAGTAACAATAATATGAGATCTCTAGCAGCTTTCCTATTGATTTTCACTATGACAAGGTACGAAGTGACCCAGAAATTAAAATAGTTGACCGTAAATATTTATTTAGGGTGGGTTTGTAATCGTAAGTAAGCGGTGTTCGTTAAAATCTGAATGGAATGTATGGAGAGTTTGACAACTTTCTATGGGATGACAGCTGTCGGCGCCATATTTCTTAACGTTGATCAGTCTGATATCCTAAGTTGGTGCAACACACCCTTAGTGTTTTCCTAATATATTTAAACTTTTTGTACAACATTAGTTCGAGAACATTCTCGATAACGTTCGTTTATTTTGGATGATAATATTTGCCTTAGCATTATCTTTTTATCTTTATCACCTATTTAATCGACGGCTATAAACATATAATCAATTTTTACCGTCTATATACGACGTTTATAGATATACCATTAGAGAATTATGCATCCCAAAGCTAGCCTATAGCCACGTTTACACACAGGCGACATGCTTCAAACGCATTGGGTTTCTATGCATTGTGACAGACGCGAACTACGTCGCGTGCGTATTGGTATGAAAACACAATTTAGTTGAACCAACCACATGTATTTAATCGTAAGCGGTGCTTGTTAAAATCTGTTTGTATGGAAAGTTTGACAAGTTTCTATGGGATGACAGCTGCCGGCGCCATATTTAACATCGACCGGTCTGTAATAGTAAGTTGATGTAAACCGGCTTTATAGTGTGAAACAGAGATGTGTGAAGATGTGTCACGGAATATTTAATAGCAATGATGTCAATATAAATGAGTAGCATGTGCTCTTTCGTTTTTAACGATACCTTGGAGGTGTGATCGGATCTAGTTTAGCCGTAGCAGCAAGAAGAATATTCCTTGTCGTGTTCGTGTTATGATATTGACATCTCGCAAGTTTAACAATTATGCCATTATATCAAAACAGCTGGATGGCCACGCCCTGATGGAAATTGAGCATTCACCTTAAAAAGAGTCGGTATTATATAGCTCCCGTAGAAGTCTAAAGCACATCATCTAAAATGTCGAAATCAGTTCATAGTTGCTGTTGATTTCGTAAATACACTGATGATATTAGATGATTCATTTACCACACAGTTGACAGTAACATTGCTCTTAATTATAACTATTATAAGATTTACTCACAGTAATTCCTTGATATTCCGCATCCGCAACCAATGAGCGTATAATCGCACATGATTAAGTTAAATTACCATTTATTCAGTGTTCCATGTGATTTTTTCCTTGAGTTCACGTGCTAATTATAACATAACATAACTCATAACATCCCAAATAGGCCTTACCAGATTATTATTAGTAATATAATAAGGCTTTAATAATGTACACACATTAAATTTATTCACTTTTAAGCTTGATACTCACACGGCGCGGCGAATCATCGTTCCGGGCCAGAAGGGGGTTTTGCGACTTTTGCGGTAATAAAGCGAACGCGGTCCGGGGGACGTCGCACCAAAAACCACTCGGGATAGCGGAGCGGAGGCGGCGTGTGTGACATATGAAGCAGTAATAGACCCTAGCGACAATTTCGGAAAGATCAAAAATGCAAAACGGCCTCCGCCCCGCACCGTGCTGTGCCGCGTGCCGCGCCCTCTCTGTGCGTTTCGATCGAAAAGGTTACCATATGTTTCGGATCTGCCACAACATCCTTGGTAGCGAATTGACATTACCAGCCTTACTTACATACCAGCCTAATTTTTCTCCTTTAGGTAGTTCAGTTAGGACAGTTAGTTAGTTAACCAGACACCGTGTCCAATCCACGTACATACCTTCGCGCAGTTGACGTCACAATTGGTAAGTCATTACGTACAGCTATTCTTTCTTAAAGACGTTAGTGACGCATTGGTAAATTGAATTATGCATGCAAGCTTGCTGATCTTGTTTACGGCAGCGTCATGTTATATGGGTCAGGCTAGGTATTCAGGGCTTCTTGGGTGCCTAACGAACTTATGAGCTTGGTCGAGAATATGGACATAGAGTTGCGGAGTTGAGTGTGAAAATAAATTCCGTGTCTATGGTTTAGCGGAGCGATTGGAGCAGGGGTGTTATTCACAAAACGATTTGTCCTCACCTCTCACCTCACACCTCACCCGTTTTTATATGGAAACTGTGAATGACGAGACTTGTGTGGAGCTGATGGTGCGACCGCGCCAGGCGCCGGATATCAAAAGGCGCCAAACTGGAAAACGTGTAAAAAATGTCAAGCGGAAAAAAAATTAGGGCGCCTATTGGGGCACACGAGACCATGTGGCAAACGACCTTCAACTCTAGGGGCAGCACAGGGGTAGGGGCAGGGGACTTGCACGTCTCCGAAACTATTGCCGATGCCCTGTTACCGTTAGTAAAGGATCTGTTTTGTTTGTTCGCAGGAAACATAAGCGCGGTGTTCACATACAAGTGGAAGGGCGAAGAGATCGCCCGACTCATAGACAACAACACGAACGTCACCATCGGTATCATCAAGGGCCGCACGTTCACGCACATCAACAACAATATCAATAAGTAAGCCAGCAACACAATACAAACTGGCTCGAGCCAGGAATTGATTTATCCAATTGCTAGTGTGACTCTTGCTGGATGGCACCGCTGGCCGTACATTTTCGTGCAAGTTTAATATGACTGGATCCATAGGTATAGGGGTACATGTAATCGGTATTGGCTACGTGCATGTCTGAAACGTCAAACATCAAGGGTCCAACTCATGTCATTATTGTCTGAAATGTCAAACAATAATTACACATGAATATTTTATTTATCTAAAATAATCTAAATAAACGAGAAAGACCCCTTACTGGTTTACTGATATAAATAAGAAAAGGAATAAATAAAAAATAATAAATACAAACGAAACGAATCGTAGGAAACCAATAGGAAACGTGAAAGTAAATTTGACAGATGTCCCCGGTAAGTACGATCGACGTGCGATCGCCTAGGTTACCCCCACCACCTACTTCACACGTAGCCAATAGTGCCAGAACAGCCATCTATTGGCGCCAGCAAATGAATAAGTCTAAACCTGGGTTGCACCAAACCATCTGTAGTCGTGAGCGGTGTTAGTTAAAATTTGGTTGTATGAAAAGTTTGACAAGTTTCAATGGGATGACAGCTGCCGGCGCCATATTTAACGTTCATCGGTCTGTAATTAACAACATTTAATTTTTTTAAGCAGGCTTTTAACCTATGAAATCAAATGGATACAAAATTAAGCATAACCACATTTTTAAATCCTCGAAAATGTCCCAATATCCTATAAAAAATCTATTTCAAAAGTTATACAGAAGTACTATTAGTAAGGAGGATTTACTAACGAAAGTGTACTGCTATTCTTTTTGTGCGCTGTGACTGTCACAATTCAGCCTTGTGACGTCATATAGACGGCGGTACGCTTTCTTCCCATTTTCATGATTTTCTTTATAACTAATTAAGACTGCGCAGTACGTTCGGTTCTCCATACAAACGTATTTATGCTCTCATTTTAAAACGCCAGTCTAGAATAACATGAAACTTTGTATACACAATGGGATCCGGCATATCTAGGTCGGACCATAGTTGCTTGAAATTATACAGCGATTATTAAGGTTTTCATACAAGCCGTAAAAATACTCAAAAAGCCGCTGTATTTTTTTTATTTTACAATTTCTAGCAACAGAAACTATGGTCCGACCTAGATATGCCGGATCCCATTGTGTATACAAATTTTCATGTTATTCTAGCATGGCGTTTTAAAATGAGAGGGTAAATACGTTTGTATGGAGAACCGAGCCAGACCGAGCGTACTGCGCCCTCTTAATAGCTATAAAAATATAACAATATCATTTTTGGGTTTCTTGTTAGCAAATTAATGAAATGAGTTAAGATTTCATACTACTTGGAAAATTTAAATGTTGTCAATTGTACGTGCAGCCCTTTTTTTGCTTAGGGACAAAAATGCATTACGCATACCACCCGGGCGCAGGTGGAGACCCGAGTGGTTATGTGGGACTCCCGTCTAGGCTAATGAGACCCACGGTGTACCCACTAAAAACCTCCCCATCTTCCGCCTCGCCACCTTGTGGCGAGGTCACGTGAACGCTTGCGCACACATCCGCGACCACGCCGGCGACAACCGCTCCCAAGCGGCTCCATCGCGGATGCCCGGAGGCCCTCCACGTTAGGCACGCCAGATATTATGGCGTGCTAACCTCCTCAACCCCCAACTTTTACAGTAGCGAACCCCCTGCGTCCACTACTAGGAGGTTATGGGTGTCGAAAAACTACCGGCACCCGGTTGCGGAGCAGGTCGGTGGTTCCGCCACGTACCACTCCTCGGCCGCAGAGGATAAGGAAAGCATTTCTCTTCCTCGTCTGCGCCCCCATCAACGCCGTTTCCGCGGAACGGCCCCGCCGAGTACGCAGGGGGTAGGGAGTGGCGCACCGAAATACCTTGGACGCAGAGGATAGGGAGAACGGCGAATCGTAACACCGGCTCTTATTATGCCGCCTCCGCCTGGGCCCGGGAAACGGGGAAAGCCCTGGATGTTCTGGCTCGACGTGAGGGATGACATGCGTAACAATGGTCTAACAAAAGAATCGCTAAGACCATGCGAAGTGGACAAGATAAAGCAGGAAAGCGGACCCTGGGCTCCGAAGCAGCAGCTGAGGATGCAACCGGGATAAACGCTAAGATGAGATAGAGAATTATGTTTATTAATACAAAAGGCGTGTTATTTCCGGTTACTTGTGAAAATAATCGACGTTATATCTCACGATTACATTGCTATTATTGTTCACTGAGGCAATTGATTAAGGTATATCATTTTCAGTCCAATTTCCGAGCTTATGAAATTAAATGTGTATGTTACTCATCTAATCGGTTCATTACAAAGTTGCGTGTCTGCGTCAAGGAAATTTCCTCACATTTCTAATTTCCGCAATGTAGGTACCAATTTGCTATCCATTTGTGATTTTATTAGATATCTTACGTGCTACTAATGTAACAAGGTTAATTGAGGTGCAATCTGTCAGATAGTAAACTGTTAAGCTATTATCATTATATCATTAAGCTGTGATAGCCAAGTGGTTAAGGTCCTCAGAAATGTCAGCAATGTCTAGTTAACCTTTCTATTTTACTTGTCTCCTTGGATTAATAATACCTACAGATCCCTAATGTTAATTAATACGCTTTTTCATATAGTTGTCTCCGTCCGTGGTTTATTATGGTAAACCAAAATGAGTTAGAACGAGACATACCCTCTTATTCATAAAACTTAACAAACCTCTGTTAACTAAAAGTTGTTTTGTCCCTTTCTCACAAACATAAATGTTAAAGTGACAGGTAAGGACAAACCAACTTTAGCGGCTTGTTAACTAATAGAGGCTTGATGGACGTTTATGAGTAAGGCGGAAAGCCTTTATTCAACTTTTGCGAACTGTCTCCGTTTAAAGGCCCACCAAAATGTCAAATCCGATATAAGCTAAATCGTCAAAAACGTCAGTTCAGTAGAATTTGCAGTTATAAAAACGGAGACACTAACAGGTTCAAGACTTGTCAGATATCATATCACTTATCTCTCTCAAACTTAGTGATTTGTGCATTAGTGACAATAGATCAGATCAGATGTACAGTACTCGTTGAAATTAATAATAATAATAATATTTAAAGGGGCCCATCTAGCAGAGGGCGAGTCACCGTCTGCCTGAGATAAAAATGTGAGACAGTTTTATTAGGCAGATGTCCGTTGTCTCACTCAATAGCCCAGCCATTAGTCCATCATATTCACCCAATAGTCTGGTTCATTTAGATTCCATCAATCAGCAATAGTCCCTGTACGCCCTGGTGGGTGCTGTCTCTGTGTGCGTACCATGACACGGGCAGGGACAGCATCCGCTCGGTGTACCCCTAGCATTTCATTAAATTGTCGAAAGGGCCTCTACGTGTTGGCTATGTGGTACTCGGTTGTTACTTCGGTACTTCGGCTCCGCGCACGCCTTCCAAAGGTCCGGGACACCATTGTCCCGTGAGCGGAAAAGACATACAATAATAATAATAATAATAAATGGCGTAGGGATGTGACGACCCCATCGCCCACTGGATTTCCAGTGCAGTCAGTCAACATAGGGCAGCTTGTGGCAAGCTGTTAGGGAGCAGCGACCCTATGTACCTGAGTGCTCCTGGGGGTGTCCTGTAGGTTGGTTGTATGAACAGGCCCCCCGCCTCTGGCTTGCCTTAACCGGCTGTCCAGAGTGGAGTCGCTAGAGCTGTTGCTCGGGGGTGGATGTGGTCACCTAAGTGGCGAGTTGGCTATATGTTTAAAGTAGACAGCATCCGCTCGGTGTACCCCTTGCATTTCATTAAATTGTCAAAAGGGCCTCTACGTGTTGGCTATGTGGTACTCGGTTGGTACTTGTACTACTCGGTACTTCGGCTCCGCGCACGCCTTCCAAAGGTCCGGGACACCATTGTCCCGTGAGCGGAAAAGACATACAATAATAATAATAATATTTATTTGCAACCTTGTGTACAAGGACCCTGGTAGGGTGTAGCAACATTTTATAAAATAAAAGGTACATTTTATACAGTTTCGTTAAAATATAGATTAAATGAGCGGATCTGCTTTACTTTGATATCTGTGCTTTTCTCCCGCTTGTCAAAAAGTATAGAAATTCGCCATGATGCGTTTGACAAGCGAGTGCGCCGTGCTGCCCGAAATCAAGCCTTTGCGAGTGCCCGCTCGCTGTGGGACGTGAGCCGAACAGGCACCAACGTTCGCATATGTGTAGGACCTGGACAGGGTCCTCGGTGGAACAATGAACTCTTCTTTAGTAATCTTCTTATTTATTTATATTTAATACGTCTTACTTCGTTCAGCTCATCATTCACACTGCGTCATCCGTCAACTCGTTCGCCGTTCCAAACTAATTCAAACTCCATTCGAACGTTCCTTATTCATCATCTAGCAGCCAGCACCTTACACAGCTATCAAAAAGTACCAATCCCACATATGTTTTACATTCACGCTGCACGCGCCGCACCACTGCACGCTCGTGCGGAGCGGACGCTTAGCTTACTTTTACTTACTTTTATAGTTTTATCATCCAACATTTTGTTCCAGAACATCGGTGCTGTTCGTATCCATATCGTTCATCGTCCTGATGGTGATCAGTCTCGCGTGGCTAGTCTTCTACTACATACAGCGCTTCCGATATATCCACGCGAAGGATAGACTCTCGGTAAGAAACACTTTTATTTATGGTTAGCCGTATTGCAAAGAACACAGGCGAAACCACTGCAAAAAATATAGCCTATGTCCATCCTGAACTTGAAGCTCTATTCTATATACTGTTAAAGGAATTTTTGATATCGGATTACGAGTTCTACATACAAATTAACTTACAAATATTCATCATCATTATCAAATTTATCATATCAGCCAAAGGACGTAACGTCCACTACTGGACATAAACTTCCCCCAAAGAGTGCCACAATGACCGCTCCGTTACAAACATTGATTATTTAAATATTATTCAGTTCAATATTTTAAAGGTAGCCTTCTACAGCTTCCATTTACTTTTTTCGGTCCTTCGAGCCGGATCAGAACCAGCTAGGCAGATTTCAAGCAAACTGAATTTTGTCGTAAGACCATATCTCAAAGACATTGTGCATTACTAATGGTCATGCGTATTATTCTCACTGTAAGAAGTTCTAAACCTGGTTTTAGATGCGTATTGCTGAATAAAAATCTGCTAATTTACGCAGGGCTCGGAAACCGGTATTCTGTCCATATAAAAATACCGGTATTTTTTTAGTTCTTATCGTCCTTTCGTCTACTATTTCATGTTTAATCAGGCAATCTAACAATATGAAGTAATAACCCAAATACATTATTGAGTCCTATATAAAGAGCATAAACTAATTAAAAATATTTGGCTATTTCAGGATTTTGAGATTAACCGGTTCCGAGCCCTGAATTTACGTCTGTTTTGTTGATTCCAGAAACGTCTGTGCTGCGCAGCGAAGAAGGCGCTATCGAAAATACCTGTTAAGAGTTTAAAGACTGAAGACAGAGTAAGTTCTCAAATTATGTCAACTTATTTTCTTTGTCATAAATATTAGAAGACATTTTTCTACACAAATCGAACTAGTCCCATAGTAAGCTCAATAAAGCGCAAGGGTGTACCAAGTCTCAGGAACAAATATTAGTGTTCATTATGTTTTGTGTATGTACTTTGTTTCGTTTTGTTTGTATTGTAATTTTAATAATTTTTAAGAAAAAAAAACCGACTTCAATTGGGGAGGCCGGTGAAAGATTATTATACTTAGATGGTGCACTCTTAGATTCCATACAATAAAATAAAAATGGCTATAAGTATGTTTATAATGGTAGAAGACTAAGTACCCTCAATTCCTCATGGAATCATGGAAAAACCTTGCTTGCTTGACAAACAAAACGAAGAGAACAAATCGCCAAACTTGAACTTTTCGTCGTTGAAGAGTTCTGTTCTGATCATCAACAGCAGTTCCACTTCATTAAATGTCACATTTTTGTATGATAATGCTCGATTTGTTGATAAAAACACAAAAATCACTGTATGTTTGCCTTTAAGATTTGAGGAGTTCCCTCAATTCCTCATGGATCCCATCATCAGAAATCGAGCATGACAAAAATTAATCGTGAAGATAGAACTTGCTTAACAAACACGGCTATGAGGACAAATCGCCAAACGTGAACTTTTCGTCGTTGAAGAGTTCTGTTCTGATCATCATCAGCAATTCCATTTCATCAAATGTCACATTTTTGGATGAAAATGCTCGATTTGTTGATAAAAACACAAAAATCACTATATGTTTGCCTTTAAGATTTGAGGAGTTCCCTCAATTTCTCGTGGATCCCATCATCAGAACTGCGTTTTGACAAAAACGGGACCAACTTGGATATATATACTTACAATCAAAAAAAGAATTTTCCAAATCGGTTAAGAAATGACGGAGTTATGGAGTAACAAACATTAAAAAAAAAACACAACCGAATTAATAACCTCCTCTTTTGAAATAAATTATATGTATTTGTATTTTGTATTGTGGACCCGGGTATGTCCTAAAACTACGACCAAGACCACCGGGGAATGGGCAGCAGCATTCCTTAAATGCGGTGGAGATACTGCGATCGCCAACCCGCATGCCAAGCGTGGCGATTATGGCATTTACCCCCCATGAAATTGGGGGAGGCCTATGTCCAGCAGTGGACGTCCTAGGGCTGATATGGTGGTGGTGGTATTTTGTATTTGAAATCTTGAAGTCGGTTAAAAAACTAGCAATGGACCACGGTCTGAAATAAATAATTTCAATTCCATTCAATTGATTAAATAATCAAATGCCTTTACCGGGATTCGAACTCGGGACCTCCAGCTTCGTAGGCATTGTCACTACCCACTAGGTTAAATAGGCCGACAATGTACTAGTACTAATGTACAGTCAGTGTCATAAACATGTATGCTGCCGAAGACAGTGCGAAGTGAAGAAGAAATAGTAGGAAAGTTGGCCCTGGGCTGCTTCGGAGCCCAGGGTCCATTTTCCTACTATTTCTGCTAGCTGATTTGTCTACTTCGATTTGTTTAAGACTGTACCCTAATATATATTTTATTTATTTATTTGCTTTACCTACATTCAGTGTACGATGTATCCTTAAATTCAGAATATTAATTAAGATTTTTGTGATTTTTTCAGGAAGTCCAAGGCGACGGCGAGTGTTGCGCCATCTGTATAGAGCCTTACAAAGTATCCGAGACGCTCAGATCTCTACCTTGTAGGTGAGTCAACTTTCATCCTACACCGGGACTCGCATATGTCTCTAACTTTCAGCACAACGAATCCTCAAGTCAATTAAGGGTCGCTAGTCGCTTGTGATTCTTCTGGACTCACAAGCGTCAATAAGCTACGGTGTCTGTTTACCATCAGGCAGGCCGTAAGCTGGTTTGCCACCGTCGTTGTATTAAAAAAAACAGTTTAACTTAGTGGAAGGTTCACAGTTCACACCTATATGAGATTCCCACAAACGGAGGCGTATTTCAAAATTCAGCGCCGCAGGCCCACGGGTTTTCTCTGTAATTTTGTCTTAAGCAGTAGCGAAAATACTAGATTTCAAATTAAAGGGAAAAATTGAAAAAAAATGTCCAATGAGTTAGTCTTCTAAGGTAGATGTCGCTGTACTCATTCCTAAGGCGTTGTAAGAGGGAACTAGTGAAGGATTAGTTCTCATAGCTCAGGGGCTAGAGCGATTGGCCGCGTATGCCAAATGTCGCAGATACGAATTCTGCTCGGAGCTCAAAATAAAATAAAAATCCCTTTATATTTGAAATTTAGGGTCTCTGTCCTTAAAAAAAAAAAATGTTGTCTAGAGTGCGAGTATATCTAATTGTCTGTGTACGTTTCCAGACACGATTTCCACAAGAACTGCATCGATCCTTGGCTTCTAGAACACAGAACATGTCCCATGTGCAAGATGGACATACTCAAGTATTATGGCTTCGTGGTGAGTTCTAACAAAACACATGCTTATATAGTTAGGTTCCTTAAGCTTGAAACGCACATAGCGAGGCGGAGCGTCGTTTCGGGGCGGAGGCGGTTTTGCGGTAAAGCGAACGCAGTCCGGGGCACGCCGCACCAAAAAACCGCGCAGTGTTCGGTAGCGCGGTAGAGCGGAGGTGGCCTGTATGACATATGAAGCAGGAATTGACAGTCGATAGTTTCGGAAAGATCAAAAATGTAAAACCGCCTCCGCCCCGCACCGCGCCGCGCCCGCTCTGTTTCGTGTCGAGCGTTTCGTTTCGAGCTTTACTTACAGATTGAATACACTTTCTACGGAAAATCCAACGTAAATAGAGTAAGACGGCCGGTTTTCTATGACAGCAAACGCAACGGCCGGCGTATTTCTCTAGAACAAAACGGGCCGGCCCGGACACGGAACGGCCTACTGTGAATCATCCTTAAGGAACATATGCGCTGAGCATTATGTACTTCGTTTTTCGCTTTCTTTGTTTTGAATGAAACTAATCTCAATTACGATTATGGACGATACCGATGGCCGTTGGGGCGGAAAGGTTCTCGAGTGGCGACCACTTACCGGAAGTCGTAGCGTGGGCAGGCCCCCCACACGGTGGACTGATGACCTAAGAAGGTCGCGGGTGGCGCAGGACCGGTCATTGTGGAAGTCTTTGGGGGAGGCCTATGTCCAGCAGTGGACGTCTTTCGGCTGACATGATGATGATGAATCTCAATTATACTTAATACTATAAATCTCCCTATAGCGTAACATTCACCCCTGTCGTCACATGAGTCAACGGAGGCTTCGCTGCACAAATCTCCGCCTTTTTAAAACATCTTGGTGAAGCTATTGCCGACCGCTGGGACAGGCCCCCTAACTGTAATAACGGGCTTGTTAACCAATAATTTCAAGAATTATAATGTCCATAAACCGAGCCACAAGTATGTGCATTCGAAGGACTCAGCATAGATTCAGATCTGTAAATCATTTTTTCGGCTTCAACGACGGGTCAGCTCTACCCAACATCACCCCTAATCCCTCTCTACATACAACTGTCCGTTCTTTTTCATAATTGTTGTCAAATATTTCTTTTTGAAAAAAAAAAATCCCTATGTTTTGCAAGGAATTAATTCATAAAGGACACTAAAACAACTTGAGGATCCTTTGTCACAATACCGCTATACAATGCAATACTCTTTATTGCACACCTCAATACTAATATATACTTTTTCTTCTTGCATCAGGGGTTAAAACCCTATTGCGTATTTAGTATGAACAAGCTTCACCGATAGTGGAGGCAAATGGACGATAATCCTGGCACTATGACTATGACACAACAAAGGAAAACAACAATAAAGTGCATTCAGCGATAAACGCTAAAAATATAAACAAAAACGTTGTTAGCAAATTGCTTGTTACTTACATGTAAAAAGATTACAAGTACATCTTGTTTATTAAATATTTGTCACAAATAAGGTCAAGCTATGTGACCCGAGATAGATTTTTTAAAATTGTAATTCTAAAAAAATAAAATTTAAACATAAAACAATCATAGTAACTCTGGTACATCGCATACAAAAAACAATCAACCTTGCTCAGTCATAAAAAGAAGCAGCAGTTCCGACTGCGGCATGGAGCCCATATTAACGCTGGCGGCGTTACCTCTCTGTATTACTAAAAAAATACTATAGGAGAGGTAAGCGCCAGCCCTATGGACGGCTGAAGCGTCGACGAGACGTTTAGCCATTGCCTTTATTAAGTTTTATTGTTAATTTAGGTACACTGGGCCTGGGCCGATTATACTTTTCTTCTGGCTGTTGACTGTCGAATTTGATCGTCAACCCAATATGTAAACAATAGCCAAATAGGTATTTTTTGTTGTGATCACGCACGGAAGTGTTAATTAATTCGTTCCTAGTCTTGAGTCTAGCCACGTTTAAGAATGATCGTGGGACTATGATGACATACATTCCGAACTTGCATCAAAATAATTACAATTTACAACTATCAATCACTTGCGTAAAAAATATTAATTGATAAATTCACATTCAAGAAATTGCTCTATCGAATCTATTACTTCATATTATTGTTCAAAAGTAGACTACTTTCTTGTCTTACTGTACCTAGTAGGGTTGATAGGCCGGTTACAGACCAGCTAATTTGGTGTTCCGGTTTGTGACCATTTGGATGAGTTGATGGTTTCCAAATCAATAACAACCAAATAAAATGTGTGCAACTCACTGTTTCTTTAGGGTAGGTAAAAATATTAATATTATTAATTGAAAAAACTTCGACCCTTAGGTGGTCGCAAACTGACGCTGATTGCTAACCAGCTTAGCGACCCTATCAGATATGCGAGCTATTACATAGTACTATTAGTACCAGTCCTCTCAGCAATAATAGGCATGTCCCTGGTAGGACGTATATAGATTGATGTTAATTAGTTGCGTGAATGAAACTTTGCTAAAGTTGAAGTATTCGTTTGTCCAGTTCACGGGCAGTCAGGAGAGCATCCTTCAGTTGGAGGTGGAAGAAGCTCGCAGCCGCGCCATCAGCCCCGCGCGGAACCGGCACCCGCTCACACTGGTTAGTATGCTATAGTAGATTGTACAACAAATGCATAAAACAAGCCTTATTATTTTCCTGAATACATATGTTAAACTGTTTATAGATAAGTAAGATAATGGTTTAGTAGTTAGTTATTAAGAAAATGTATTAACTTATGAAAATAATTGAAAAAAATATTTATTATAAGGTACAAAGATGTATAAACCTATGTATTTTCTGCTGGTCGGTCATATGTCTGATGTTTGGTTATCTTCACGTGCAGCAGGTGTTGGAGCATTCATGTCAGGGCATTTGGCTACACATATAATGCTGGTCGGTCACTAGTCTGATGTTTGCCCTTCACGGGCAGCAGGTGTCGGGGCATACATGTCAGGACTTTTGGCTATATCTGTTGGACGGTCGTCTGTCTGATCTCTGCCCAGAATTACACGTGCAACAGGTGAAGGGGCTTAGATGTCAGGACACACGGCTATTGTAGATATGAGATTTGAATAAACAAAAAAAAATATGAGATCTAGGTTAAGAACAAGTGATAACGCATTGTACTTCGGGATCGAAGTACCAGTCAGTATGGCCGTGTTGGATTTGCAAAATCCCAGCCGCAGGCGAGGGTTGATATAAAGTAGAGCATAAAATGGGTTTTATACACGAGTTATACGGGTGTATGACTAGTGTATAAAGCAGGGTTGCTTTTCACTTCGATAGCGATTGCTCTAGAGCATAAAGTCGCGGGCAAAAGCTAGTATTATATATGTAATTGTTAGGTGTTCGTTGAATTCCAGCTGACGAGCGACAACTCGTACTCGGAGGCGGGCAGCTCGCGCAGCAGCCGCGCGTCGTCGCCGGACGAGCTCGCGCCCTCGCTGCCGCGCCGCGCGCCCGACGCCGGCGACAGGTTAGCGCTCACGTCTGGAAGAGGTCGCTCGCTAGCGATAATAGCGCCTCTTGTTTACCTCTAGTCTTTAGGTTTTATATTCTGTGTTATACCGCAGAGAAGACGTCAAATACTGAGCGACCACTACTGAGCGAGATGGTCATATATTAAATTGAATAATAGTCACGAAGAGGTTCTATCATTTGTTTTCCTCCTTATAGTTCCGCTTTTCTTTACGAGTATTTGCCTCAATGTCGTGTCCACGTCATGTCAAATAGTTTGAAACAAATAAACGATTACCCGCCTAAACTAAAGAAGTTGTTTATGGTAAGCCGCCAGACGTTTAAGACCAGCACCCTAACTAAACGCTAAACGCGTTTGCCCTTAGTCTTAATTTGTATGGCATTAAACAGTCACCACATAAGGCCGCCAGAGGCGCTGTTTGTGGTGCCCTACAAATTGAGACTAAACGTAAACTTACGTATGTTTCGAAAAAATATATTAGAGGTACAGTTGTCATTTTAGCTGCGTAAGAGCTTTTATGTGCCTCTTGGTGGAACGCGTATAGAAATCCTTACGCTGAGATATTATTATTGAACAATACAATATACTTTATAACTCACGTCAAAAAAAAAAAAAAAACAGTAACAGCATCATCATCATGTCAGCCGAAGGACGTCCACTGCTGGACATAGACCTCCCCCAAATACTTCCTCAATGACCGGTCCTGCGCCACCCGCATCCAGCGGACGCCCGCAACCCTTACCAGGTCATCAGTCAATGAGATACAACTTTAACTTTTTTGTCCAGATCTCACACATCGTCTCCACACTGTGCATCGGGGCCACGTGCAGAACCCTCCGCGGCGCAGGACTGAGCCCCGCCAACTGTACACGCACAGTGCGCGGGCCTTGTCACCGCTGTGTGACTACCACAAGCTTCACAGTTCACTCGCAACTTACGGCCCGACCGCGGTATTCCTAATACATTGCGTGTGATCCCAACTAGCGCAGTGCGTTGCGCGTCTCAACCGCGCAATGGACTGGTGAAACACTTCCGTTATCCACGCAAAGTTTGCCCGAGCTGTTAATACTACACCGTTGGGTATTATAATCGAGATGTACTAATGTTCAATGCGGCTAAAAGTATATTATAGCGGTCTTGGCAAAGCAAGAAGTGCTAAACATTTCATCAAGGCTTGGTGTGTATAACCGTTATTTCAGTATTTTACGGAGGTCATGGTCCATTTGAAAAGGATTAAGATGACTGATGTTACCAAGTTTTTATGAAAATTGGTGTCCTACAGTGTGAGTCATCAATACGCATATTTGGAGCTTAAATTCTATAGGAATCAAATTACCCGATGAAGTTGGTAAAATTGTACCAAACAGGGCAATTTGTCTTACGCTTCGATTCGCGATATTTGTTGAGCATACTTAACGACACATTAACGCTAATTGACGTTTGACAGACCGCAAATACCCGATGGAAAGTTTAAAACTAACACGACGCGAAGTAAAATGACAGACGGTCTAGTTCATTATCTGAGTGTGATAGAAGCTATCTCGCGCGCTAAAGCGGTCTCCCTCCTGTCTATATAAAGTGATAAAGACAGACGCAGCGCCCCATCGCAATGGACGATAAGTGTCAAGTGAGTCGGCGAATGTGTTCATAACATAACCTTAGAATAAAATACTCAATTTGGTACTTCCAGTGACGTTTCGTGGACAAGTGATATTTTATGTTTTAAGTGCTAGTTAGCATACACCACTCCGCCTAGTCAACGAAAATAGCCTCGTTCATAACTCGTGGCGTTGTGCGGGACGTCGCATGTATTCCTTAAAGGGGTAGACAGACCGCAAGAAATTAATTTACAGGGCCACTTCTGGCAAATGTAGATTTAAAACATGGTTTTGTATAAAAGCGTTATATAAGCGTGTGTTTTATACATCGCGCATCGCAACGCACAACGCCCCGCGTATTTAAATGAGGTCTTGGGGCTTGCAATCTAGATCTCCTGGATGTTGAGCCCTAACACTAAGACGCGCGTATAGATGCCCTAGCTAGATGTAGTTGTGAAAAAGTATTGTGTTAACCTGGGCACAAAAGGTGTCAGTTAAAAGGACGGAAAACGTACACTCTTTCCTTTTCTTTAGGTTAAAAGTTGGACTCAAATGAATGTGCTCAGGTCAGTCATTAGGCCGGCCTCACTGTCTCTCAAACTAATATGCCGGAACCACACAATGGGCCATAATAGGCCATGATGGGCCACGTACAGGACGCAATTATGCAGTGCAATGAGATGCAAATATGTCTTTCTCCCTTTAACGCATAACTGCGTCCTGTACGTTGGCCCATCATGGCCCATTATGGCCCATTGTGTGGTTCCAGCAATACACGCATTACCAAAGTGCGTGCGAGGTCATTAATGCATTTAGGGTGGTATTCCACTCGCCAATATCTTTGTCCAATTTCTTTGTCAAATCTTTGATTAAAGTTCTTTGACGTAGGCCCATTCCACACATCCAATATCTTTGTCCAAGTTTTTTTTTCATGCGTAGCCATATTGATTTAACTGTCATCGGAATCTTTGATCAAATATGTCGGGGTCCCATCCAAGTTTGATGAAATCATCCAATTTCTTTGATCAAGATTAATACGGGGTGGTATTCTACTCATCCAATATCTTTGTCAGATCTTTGATCAAAGTTCTTTGACGGAGGCCCATTCCACTCATCCAATATCTTTGTCCAAGTTTTATTATTTCTCATGCGTAGCCATATTGATTTAACCGTCATCGGAATCTTTGATCAAATGTCGGGGTTCCATCCAAGTTGGATGAAATCATCCAATTTCTTTGATCAAATGTATATTGGACAAAGATATTGGATGAGTGGAATACCTCCCTAAGGCACGTTCATTTCAGACCTACTTTAACGTAAGCAAGGGATATAGTAAGGTCTCTCAGCTCCTCTATAGTGACACGGATGACAGGCCAGGCTTTGGCATCTAAATTCAGTCTTCTGGGTCCTGTAACCTGCGATTGCCTTTGATGTAGACGAAACTGTTTTCCCCGTTAAAATATGTTACAAGTATTTGCATTCTGACACTGCTGTCATCCCAGTACAAATTATATCATCATTGACGTTTATTGTACCGGGATGACAGCTGTGTCAGAATGCAAATACTGTAGCGTAATGTTCTTAGCATCCCTTTCCGACTAGTGTGTCTAGAGAGGGTCAGACGCTTATACGACTAACGTGACATGCTAGCTTTAGTATAAAGTTAATTGCAGATGGCCGATAACTTTAGTGTTATACACGTCAAAGGTATGTTTACAATTTTGTACCTTAATGCTTGGTAATAAGGCTTAAAATGTATGCATATCTTTGTGGCTGCACAGTCGAGGAATGAAAAGGGTCGTCACTTTTCGACTCTATTTTAATGGTGTTAAGGTCGACAAGTGACGAACCTCATTACTCATCTATACACAATTTTGAGGTTATAAATGTGTTAACTCTCATAATGTATACAATGTAGACGTCATTCCTTTTCATTTGTGAGTGATATGTATGTAACATTATAAACCCCGTCTCGCAATTAGCGCAATCGCTTAAGCTCGTGCAGTTAACCACAAAATAAGTCGGGAAATCACTTTCACGTATCGGCCACTGCACTAAATTTAACGAATATCTTACCGATGTTAAACGATTTTACTATTAAAAGTTTTGAAATTATGATAAGAGGGTCAATCAATTTTTCCTTGTTGTTATTCTGTCCCGTCAGCCAGGAGACAACAGTAACCGAGTTTCTTAGAAAAAATGTTATCACATGGACTTTTTGCATGCTCCAGAGATGATCCACGTCTGAATGGGTTTATAATTATCGCTAAATCTCATGTTTGGTAAATTTAAACCCTATAAAATCGCAGTTTTAAAAGAGTGACTCAGGAGACGTAAGCATGGTAACGGCCAACAAGGAAAAGTTGATTGACCCAAGAAACTTCATTTGCTAATTTCTATGAAACATTTTGACCATTCTAACATTATTAACGAAGTTTTATTAGCCAAAACGTTGAGATATGTTTATACCTTTGAAAATATTTGTACTTAAATCGATTGGCTATTGATCTCATGTTATATGCTTGTTAAGTGACTGCACTGATATATGTTTTAAATTCACAATTTTCACTAACTGTCGATACGAAAGGAGACAAGTTCGCAATCAAATATTTGTATATATTTTACATCAATAATACGACATTGTAGGAGTTTACCTTTTGTGCCAAGAGAGCGCGGTGCTGGCGGTAATTTCTTGATGACATAGCGAATCCTCTTTTACCTATAATGGATCAGCAATGCGCATGTGACAGTTCTAGGAGTTGTAAACTGGTTCATCAGGATTGTTCCCACCCACCATCATGATATTAAACAAACGACAATTGTATTTTTTTGATACTACGTCGGTGGCATACATATTGCATATTATAACTACCTGATGGTAAGTGGTTACCATAGTCTATGGTCTCGTGTAACTTCTGGGGAGTCACATGCGCATTGCCGCTATTTGTATGCGAAGAAAGTTTCTGTTATCAATCAATCCGACCGCCATCATACGGCGGTCGGATTGTGTGCGATTGTTAACCACCATCGGTTGTATTTTGGACCATTGCTATAATATGTAAAGTGTCTCCGTCCATGTATTATGCTATTTCATTTTATATTTAGGATGGTCTTATATGACGCCACACACCGTATTATGTATTAAATATTTGATTCATCACGTACAGGTAAATTACTTTAGAGACGTTTTTGCATCTGTAGTAGTATTTGTATATTTACAGGGACACACGTACACGTTGACGTATACAGACACGCGTCAACGTGTGTGTCAGGCTGGCTACAGAGGTCACAACTAAAAATGCAAAAACGAAAGTAATTTACCTGTAAGATAACTCTGTGGCGCTAGTGAAAAGGGGTACAGGGGTAGTCCTATACAATTGTACGGCACTTATACCCTTTTACTATGGTCACAGAACTATGATTTTATGTTATAGGTAGTGTTGGTAAAGACTTGAGTCTTTGGAGTCTTGATTCCGATGACTCGGCTTAGTTTTTTAGACTAATCGAAGCTTGAGTGTTTTGTAGAGACTCGAGTCCTCTAAAAATACTCGAGTCTTCTATAGAGACTTGAGAGTTTTGTTTACTAAGTAAAGATAAAGATTATGATTAGAACTCAACTGTACTTGTAGAAACACGTAAGGTTACGCGGCCTACTCAGTGTAGTAGGTACTGTAGAAATCAATTCTTTGAATAGAAACTTCAAAAGTGAGACTGATATTAGATTCAAGTATGAGGCACGCCTAAAGTAAAAATACTATAAAAGATACGATAGTTCGAGTCTTTTCAAAGGCTCGAGTTGTGACTACAGGACTCGATAAGACTCGAAAAAGGACTTGACTCATGACTCCAAAAGACTCGGAAGTCTTTTAAGCTTGGAGTCCCGTAAGTATGAGTCGAGTTCTTGAGTTCGAGCCTCCAAAAACTTGAGTCTTTACCAACACTAGTTATAGGTAGGTACCGATGTAGTCAATAATGCTTTCCCTTCGGCTAAACTAGAAAGACGGCAAGAACCGAAGTTGCTATCAATTATCGTATTAAGTGATTCACAAGTTCATGTCTGTTAATGTGAAATTGATGTCAGAATGAAAACTGGTAGTATTCTGCCATCGGACATCGACATAACAGATGTTAATGAATACGGCACAGATATCAGAGTAAAGCAGATCCGATCATTTAAGTTGACCGATTTCTATACATCTGATCTATTCTCACCAATGCACAAATCAGTAAGTTTGTGAGAGACAGACAAGTTGTCAGTGTCTCCGTCTTTGTAACTGATAATTGTACTGAACTGGCATTGGTGTGTTAAGTTTATATAGGACTAGCTGTTGCCGAGACTTTGTCCGCGTCTTCGCTCCTATTGGTCGCATCGTGATGTTATATAGCCTAAAGCCTTCCTCGATAAATGGACTACCCAACACAAAAAGAATTTTTCAATTCGAACCAGTAGTTCCTGAGATTAGCGCGTTCAAACAAACTCTTCAGCTTTATAATATTAGTATAGATTAAACATCCCGGTGTGCTTTCAAATGGAGACAATTCGTTAACAGCCGATAATGATCGTACTATCTGTCGCATTCTAACTCATTTTGGTGCACCATAAGGATTTAACGAGACAACTATATGAAAAATCACTGGCTTAACCCTTTTCCAGGCGTAGTACGTTTCATCGACCACATACGTGTCAATAGAATTTCAATCCTAGTTCTCTGATTTAAGGCTCAAATTACATTGCGATTTCGTAAAAAGTGACGTCTTGAAATGAATCACCATAACGTAACTATTTTGAGTATATACAGGGTGATTCAGGAGACGTGAGCAGGACCAACACTACATACATAGTAAATGGCAATGAATCGTTCACCATTGTATTTAAGTGAAACACCCATACCTTTTTCTTGTATTTTAATTTTTGTTAAGTTAAAGTTTAATTCTCTACAATCATGGTCACCCTACAACAACTTGTTTATAAAGATTAAACCTCGAACTGTTATGACAGCACTTTGATTACGAAGAAAGTAACATTGAATGAGATACGGCATTTCAAAAGTAATCGGACTCAGATGACATTCAATTTGACACGTATCACTTGACTGAAGTATTCTGATTGTAGAGTGACCATGAATTTCGTAAATAACTAAAAACATTTTGTTTTCGACACCAAAGATAAATGAACGGTAATTTCACTAATAGTGGCACGAAGTAGTACCTTATGATCTACTAAATCCGTAGTATTGATCTTGCTCACGTCTCCCGAATCAACCTGTATTTTATTTTTTGTCTTGCTTTGCCTTCTAGATTGGCGGGGCCTGGAAAAGGTTTAATAATGCGAGTCTGGTTTTCTCTCTGTGATACGGTGATTGATTAACACTTCTTCGGGTCCTGTCGTATTCAGAGTTTTGCCGATGGGAAAGCATTATTAATTACATGTACCGTGTCAATCAAACGTTGCTATTGTTTAGGCGCCAACCGTGTTGGTCATTAACCTTTTCACCGCCACAGTAGATTCCGTAAGTTGTGTTTCTCACACGCCAGTCTTTGTAGCAAAAGACCGAAAATGAACCTTACTTGACAGCACGTAGGTTGCCTTTGCATCACTTGACATGACTTGATATGAAGTCGTTGGCGTGTGGGGCACGAAATGTGCGGACATCGTATCAAGTCAATGGCGGTCAAAGGGTTAAACGTGCCAGAGAAGCTGATAACACATTCAAATCCCTTTATTTTGTGGTAATAAAGTTATCGGATGCTCTCAGCTACTTTCTATTGACACGGACTGGCCAGACATTATGAGACTGTATCGTTTTTGTTTAAATACGCCTTTAGTTGAGTTTTTGGCATATTTTTGTTTGTAGTAACATAAATAATATCTGTACATAGGCAACACCGTTTTACATGATTTCATAAATATTGAGGCGGATTTACGCCGGATGGACGTAACTACGCTCTCATTTTAAAAAGCCATGCTAGAATAACGTGAAACTTTGTATACACAATGGGATTCGGCATATCTAGGTCGGAAATTAGTTTCTGTTGCTTGAAATTATAATGGAGAAAAAATACAGCGATTATTAAGTTTTCATACAAGACATTTTTTTTACAATTTCTAGCTACAATAACTGATTTTCGACCTCGATATGCCGGATCCCATTGTCTATACAAAGTTTCATGTTATTCTAGCATGGCGTTTTAAAATGAGAGCGTAAATACGTTTTTATGGAGAACCGAGCGTACTGCGCCCTCTTAACCCTTTGCCCCAGGCTTACATTTCGTACTCTAGACCTTCAAGTGTGCTGGCGTTTATAATATAACGCGTTTAAAGGGTTAACGTTTAAGGTTATAATAGCTTCGTTAAGTTAGCATCTATATGCAGTCGTGCTAGTGGTTATAGGATACCCGTTTCTTGGCTCCGTGGTAGTTAATAAAATCTAGTCTGAAATTAACTTCAAGTTACACTTTTTAATGTAATTATTTTATGTGGTATGTATTTTTTGTGCTAGAATGGTGACATGCCTTAAATACCATTTTTGGTAGTCCAATAATTGTCAAAGGTAAGTGGCAAACATAATTATCCATGGTGGATTAAGAGCAAATGATCGAATATGCTGACGAAGTTTTGTAAAGGTATCATAACAACTGACAGAGACGTAGCTATATCGTAGGTAGTCAATTTTATGGTCGCGTTCACGATTCTCGTGAATATTTATTTGTACGTTTTATTTAGATTCTTTTTTAATTCTCTCGTATAAGTATGTATAATAGCTTAATAATATTATTTGTATTACTGATTATGTATATCTATTTTTTGTGTTTTGTCTATCGTGCTGTCACTTGGCTCCAGAGGAAGACCAGCGCTAGCCTGTGGCTAGCACATGCTGATTTGGGGCCATTTCGTGGCTGTTTTATGTGTTATTATGTTTTTGTGTTTTGTTCTGTATTGCCATGAATAAATTTATTTCTTCTTCTTCTTCTTCTATATCTAAAATGAGATAAAATACATACCTCTCATCTTAGTAATGGCTGCGTCTCTGTCGGTTGTTGCAATTAATTGCTACGTCTGTACAGGTCTTTATTGAAAATCGACAGTATGCAGAATGTCGCATGTAATACTCTTTCATTAGATTGGTCTATCCCAATCCACCAAAATACATAGTTAACTTTTTTTTCATACCTGTATGAATTAAACTTGGTATAAGACCAAAATAAAATAATTGCATCAAAAAGCGATATATTTGTTCAAATGTTTATTTTATAAGAAATAATATTTACCTTAGCTATAAGTAAGCATTTAAGTTATAACTTAGTACATTTTAGGTACTTATTACGAAAAATCTAACCGATTTTTATAACGAGGAGACTGGTATGTACTTTTTAATGAATTCAGTTTAATGATGTTAAAGTTAATGATACATTCCCATCTGTGCGTGGCGTGTTCCCACGTGTATGTGAAGAGTTAAGGTAAAAACAATAAAAACCAATACAGTATTGAAATTTGTGTTTCCTTTGAATTATACCTCATACCAGCCGAAGGACTTCCACTGCTGGACATAGGCCTCCCTCAAGGAGTACCACAATGACCGGTCCTGATAACTCTCCTACCTGCATCCAGAGGTATATCCTATCGGTGTTACGGCTATATCATTTTAGTGTTTTGCAGTCTCGGATATTGTTTGCAGATATGGTTACCGTCCCAATCAATGCTCGACAACTTAAGGTTGTCGCACACGTAACCGCTCGGCACCGGATCGGCGCCGCCTCAACTCTAGCTGTCACGTATTCTTTGTAAGAAATTCCATACTGCACACCGCACATATTACATACATGCACATCGGCATCGGAACAGCATCGCCTCGGCATAAGCTCTTAATCCGCAAGCGGCGCACGGGCAAGTCATCGAGCTGAGACGAGACGTCGGGCCGCCGCCGAGCTTGCGTCTGGCTCCCGGGGACGGCACACAGACCGCCATCGTCCCCCAGACCATCGACAATCATCGACCACCAGCTCCAGCCGCCGCCTCGCTTTAAGAGTGCGCAGTACGTTCGGCTCTCCATACAAACGTATTTACGCTCTCATTTTAAAACGCCATACTAGAATAACGTGAAACTTTGTATACACAATGGGATTCGGCAATTAGTTTCTGTTGCTTGAAATTATAATGGAGAAAAAATACACCGATTATTAAGGTTTTCATACAAGCCGTAAAAAACTCAAAAAACCGCTGTATTTTTTTTCTTTTACAATTTCTAGCAACAATAACTAATTTTCGACCTAGATATATCCCATTGTCTATACAAAGTATCATGTTATTCTAGCATGGCGTTTTAAAATGAGAGCGTAAATACGTTTGTAACTTTGTATGGAGAACCGAGCGTACTGCGCCTTCTTAAGCGCGCTGTCGCCCAGCCGCAAGCGCGATGTCACCTAGCCGCAGCCGCGCGGATACCTAGGATGTGCTGAGCAGTTTCCGTTACGTGCTTGCGTATGGATGACGCTCGGTTGGCGGCGAATCGATGAGGTGAGGCGGCACAGATCCGGTGCCGAGCGGTTACGTGTACGATAACCTTTAATGCCCAACAGATGACACCTATTGATCACTTCTGTCATTTTAACATAAGGTTGAAAGTGGGATATATTTGGTCGGTGTCGAGCACATAAGATGTTATTACAGGTAAATTACTTTCGAGACGTTTTTGTATTTGTATATTTACAGGGACACACGTACACGTTGACGTACACAGGCACACGTATGTGTGTGTGTGTGAGGCTGGCTACAGAGGTCACAACTACAAATGCAAAAACGTCTCTAAAGTAATTTACCTGTACGTCGTGAAGGAACGCGACAGGAAAACACTTCACGGCAACGTTTCTAGGTAAGTATGGTGGTGGTGTGTAAATACAAAAAATATGTAAAAAAACGTTTATTAAATCCAAAAAGATCTCATTATGCCTTCTAGCGTGCTGAGCAAAAATCTTACAATAAGAATACATCGCAATTTTAAAAATACATACATTCCTTCGACTTTCAGTATTTGTTAAAAAATATTTTTTACATTAATCTTGTCGGAATTACGTCTAATCGGAATTCAATTCAATAGAGCCAAATAAAAAATGATTCTCTTTGAAGATAAGGGAGGTATTCCACTCATCCAATATCTTTGTCCAATATACATTTGATCAAAGAAATTGGATGATTTCATCCAACTTGGATGGGACCCCGACATTTGATCAAAGATTCCGATGACAGTTAAATCAATATGGCTACTCATGAAAAAAAATAAAACTTGGACACAGATATTGGATGAGTGGAATGGGCCTACGTCAACGAACTTTGATCAAAGATTTGACAAAGAAATTGGGACAAAGATATTGGACGAGTGGAATACAACCTTAACTCTTTTTAAAGATTAACCGTGAGAAACTACTGGTTATGTTTTTGAATAATATAATTGGACAAAGATTATTGGATGAGTAGAATACCACCCCGTATTAAACTCATCCAATATCTTTGTCCAATATCTTTGATCAAAGAAATTGGATGATTTCATCAAACTTGAATGGGACCCCGACATTTGATCAAAGATTCCGATGACAGTTAAATCAATATGGCTACGCATGAAAAAAAAACTTGGACAATGAAATTGGATGAGCGGAATGGGCCTACGTCAAAGAACTTTGATCAAAGATTTGACAAAGATATTGGACGAGTGGAATACCGCCCTAAAATACATTTTGAAACGTATTTGCTTTTTGTAAGGAATCGGTCGAGCTAAGTGCGCCACAGATTGTGTGGCGAAAGGCGCACTTACCGTGATGGCGGAACAGCCTGTAGTTTACTCTAAAACCATTAATTTTGGTTAGTATGACAGACCGCTTTACAATCTTATTACATAGTTAAAAATTTAATTACGAATTCTCTATAAATACTTCCAGTGTATATCACATTACAACAGTGTCAATAAAACTTACAATATTTACAAACCCCTAACTTTATTCAATTGCTTACTATAACTAGGAAATGAGTTTGTACAAAAAACCTATTCCTACGTCGCTAATTCATAATTAAACTATTGCAACATGTGTCAAACACGTCACATAGAAGATATTAATTTATTTTCAATTTAATTACGATAGTTTAATACAACTACCTACTAATTTTAACACTAGAACTAACTTCATTATCCTGACCAAGTCTGATTAAAATCAGATAATCAAATTATTGCGCAATATTAGCTACCCCCGATACAATAATGGAAGGTATGACACTCCGGGGAAAATTCCTTGTGCGAGTGACACAAGCTTACGTGTAGTGTGTGTGTATGTGTGTGCGTGCGTGCGTGCGTGCGTGCGTGTGTACAGGCTGTACAGTGACGTAGGCTTGGGTCCCGAACCGGAGTAGCAGACCTTGTTTCCATGTTAGCTACCCATCTCATAGAAAGTGATGGGTAACTACCATTACTAGAAACATGTATGTATGTGGGTTAAGGTAACATTCCGAAGAAAGCTTGGTACTTAAACATCGTACCATTAGTACCTACCGAAAAATCGGTACTACTAGAAGCAATAGGTAAAATCGCCAACAGAGTGGACTGCCCATTTGCGACCTTTTAATGCACATAAAGTGCACGAATTGTCAGTTAATAGTGTTGGCGATGGTACCTATCAAAATCAAGTATGAAATAATAATACTACACAATTTGATAATAGGATCAGTCTTAAAAATACGATAGGTGTCGTGAAAAACCCAATTAACCATACAGTAATTAATCTATACGCTAGGAATTCTCTACTAGGAATTCCTGAGAATTCTTGGGAATGCCGAACGCCGAATGTGTTAATCCTCTCACAAATATGCACCGAAACCAACATAAAAGAGCCATCGCGCTTTGTACACATACTTAAAATATTTGTTTATACGGATAGACCCGTACACACATACCTAACTATTTATGTATGTGCGTGTGTATGTAGTTTAAAGCGTGTCACACACTGGAGCGGCCTGCGGCCGCGGTCAATAGTAAATTTTAATGACAAGTTTACTATTGACGGCGCGGCCTAGGCCGCTCCAGTTTGTGACAGCCTTAAGTGTGGCATTAGAACGCGATATCGACGTTTCTGCCGCCTACATGACCGGCACGAGAGTGCAACTCGTATCGAAGCGTCGGTAGAAAAGGTAAATTATTATATACTTAAGCTTCGGAGGCAGTGTCACTACCAACTAGGCTCAAACAGGCCGACAAAAATTCTAATTTGCAATCAAATTTTCAAATAAAAGTTGCATACCTTACTGCTACAGTGGCTTCTATTCTGTCAGATACCCTAGTTAGTATACGCTATACGCTTACGACTCCGTGGCGGTGGGGGTGTATGTGGCGGCGGGGGTGAATGTGGCGACGGGGGTGGCCGCGGCCGCCGCGGTGAATGTGTTGGCGAGCTCTCGCACGAAGAACGCGTCAAAGCTAAACTCCGATCATTTGTCCCACAGGCCCGCTTCCTTCATCTTCGTCTGGAAGTATTTCTCCAGTGTGTTCGCGCATCTGACAAATTAAACAATACATTATTAACCTTTTACTTAAACATTTAAGACGGAAAAAATTACACGACTATGGCTACGGAACCCTAAAAATGCCTTACTACCTAAGACTTAAAAATAAAACATCGTATCCTTTAATCAGTTTATTGGAATTATAAATGCTTTCGTCAGTTAAAAACATTTAAAAAATGTAAAGAATCATCGCTTCGAGCAAGATAAAACTTGCTACACAACACAAGACTCCTTACTAGAACTTGAACTTTGGTGAGTCATATTTAAGTAATATACAGGATGTGGCCTGTAATAGGAGCAAAAAATTAAACGGTACGCAATTATTTCCAATAGGTTTAACACTTTTACCTAACTGAAAAAAAACCTTTTTATGAAAAAAAATATGCAAATTAAACTCACGTGTTGTTTTTCCTCTACTGGAGTGATATAAACATCTCTGTGTTTTAAAAACACTAAAAAATTATAAAATAATTGAATAAAATCCCAAAAATATCCTTTAAAATCAAAAATGATTCAACTATTTTGAGTCATAACTTGATGCTACCTCAAAATCAGCATTGACTGCCGCGCTATAATCTCGTGGTGCCGAGATCCATTACTTAACTTTACATAAAAAAAATCTCCGAATTGAAAAACGATGTTATTTTTTTGGACACAACAGGTTATTGCAGATGCTCTAAGGAAAAGTCCTTTAAATTTTTTACTCCTATTACAGGCCACACCCCGTATATCATGTCGCCCAGAGTGACGGCTTATACGTGAGTTGTAACCGTTTTAGTGATATAATTTACAGGACTCCTTGTCCCAAAACAGGCCAATTGGGATAAAAAGAAAATAGACAGACAGACAGCGGGCGTATGATGGTTGCCATTTTTACAGACTTCAATAGAAGGAAGGAGGTACTCAGTTCAGCTGCATGTTTACTTGTTCTTTATTGTTTTTTTTTATGTATGTATGTTCCCCGATAACTCTTGACCACGTTGGCCGATTTTGATAATTCTTTTTTTTATTTCATAGCAGGTACCCCAACATTGGTCCCATATAAATTTGGTGAAGGTCTGACGATGATATACGAGGAATCGAGGGAACTCCTCGAATTTGATAAGCACGCATATGCCGTTTTAGGTATTTTCTGTAGGTAACCAAGCATTGGCTCGCGGAAACCAGAAATTGTGGTATAGCAAGTGCAAAATTGGAGTCGGTTTCTTTTTGGTATAAATTATATCACTTATCGTTGTGGACAAGACGCCCGCGACTCTCGCACTCGCATACTTGTCAGAACGTGACGAATACCTTATAAAGTTATAAAAATACGACGAAGTGATAAAATGGCAACCATCATACGCATCCTGTAGCTCAGTTGTGGTTTATAGGTCAAAACCACTCCCTCAGTCTTTCAAAGGTCGCAGGTGGAACCGAATAACTCATTTATCCGTTAAATTTAAAAATTAAACTGTAACATGTTGTTCTATATAAAAATATGAGTGCGTTACTTGTAGTAGTCGGTCTCCGGCGAGTTGTAGGTCCGGCAGTTGGTGAAGATACGCGTCATGTCGGCGATGAACAGCCGCTTCGACACGTAGTAGCGCATCTTCAGACGCTCGCCCATGGTTCTCAGGTCTGCAAATAATAAATATTACATTCAAACCTTGTTAAGGCAGAGGCAATTTATCGACCAGATTAGTTGTAAAAACTGCTTTAAGGTCTGTGCGTGATTGGTTGAAACATTGAATCTGCGCACTTCTATCGCATGGACGCCCCAGCAATCATACTGGAGGTGAAGTTGTCGATTTCGTCAATTTGGATTGGTGCTGTAGTTATATATTTCCTCGCAAATAAAAAAATTAAAAATATTGGGGGACAATCTTACACAAATCGACCTAGTCCCAAACTAAGCAAAGCTTGTACTATGGGTACTAGGCGACGATATACATACTTATATATATATAAATACATACTTAAATACATAGAGAACATCCAAGACCCAAGAACGAAATCCGTGCTAAATGCACAAATAATGCCCTGGCCGGGATTCGAACCCGGGACCTCTAGCTTCAGTGTCACTACCAACTAGGCTAAACAGGTCGTCAATGTGATGGAAAACATTGTGATTAACTCGGGCATAAGAATATTGCTAACTCGAGTCTTCTGTTACACTCTCGTTAACAATTATTCGCATAAAACTGTGTTCAAAAACCATCCTTAAATACCAGCTTAACAATATACTTCGTCCCCCGCTCGCCTTCCTCGCGAGCGCGGGTGATAACTACATGATATATCGTATCGTGTAGTTATAAGAGCAACAAGTTTACAGTACAGGCCCGTGCCGCGCGCGGCACGCCGGCGACGGCATCGGCGCCGGGATGTCTCGGTAATCACGCTTGCGCCGGTTCAATAGTTGCATGTCAAACACATGGATGAATATAATCAGGCATTGAAACACGAGTGTGTTTTTATGAAACGAGCCGCAAGTTTTCATTATTATTTTATTTTATTTTATGTAACAATTTGTACTATTATAACTTACCCATCGGATATTTAATGTGATCGTAATAGTCGGGGACTTCCGACTTGTCCACCGGCTTCAAGAACGGCCAAGCGGCGGCGTGATTTTTTACCTGAAATAAAAGATAACATAAGTAAATCACACAAAGTCTGTGTGGGTGGATACGATACGATACGAATACTCTTTATTGCACACCTCACACAAATGAAACGATATAAACAGAAAAAAAAAACAGTAATTTGTATGTGGGTAATACCAAGGCTTGTTCGGTCAGTATGTGTTTTCCTGTGGGTGAGTAAGGCCGTCAGGGCTCCCGAGGATGTGCTGTGTAAAGATACCTACCGAATGAATTCATAAAGCTGGCCGATAACGCGCCGCGAGTGAAGTCGGACCTCTGATTACGCAGAATTGTTACGGAACGCGGGGTCAACTTAAACTAGCTACGAGTATGTTAGTGCTGAGGCTAGTAGAGACGAAATGTGAATTGATTAGCATTTAAGTCTCTTACCACCAGGAACAGCAAACTTTTTCGAAAAGTTTATAGTGTATTTTTTTTATGGATGTGTTTATTTTAGTTGAATTTTATTTATTTATCATATACGGGACACCAACAGAGTACATAAGATATAATTAAAATATTAATAGTTGTACAGGCTATTTGGGCACTTATGTACCCCAATTATAGGTGAACACATCATTATACATTTTGATGACAAAGAATGTAAAATATGAAATATGAGTACTTATCAGTTAATTTCTATATATGATTACGTATTAGAACGATTTATGAATAGAATAACGATTAAAATTTTATTACATAATTTAATTAAGATATGCTACTGCAAATTAATAAATTACATTAGGTTTAGATTTAATTACAATTTTAATTTGGGCAATTAACTGCTGTGTTTGAGATACAAGTTAAGCTTTTTTACGTGAGTTTGAATTCGGTCGTGGTAGATATCTAAATCAGCTTCGATCGCAATGCTGTTGTATGTTGTGACTAGCCTAGCCAACGGTGCATGCCTTTTCACGTTTGTTCTCATCAGAGGCACACTGAACTGAATGTACGAACAGGAACTCTACGGGAAGTAGATTTTGGTACTGAAAGACATATCTTGCCGAATATGTCCTGTAGGTGAGTATGGTCAGGACCGTTAACCAATTTGTGTAAGAATATCTGATCATTCAGCATACGGCGGCTTGTTAAAGATAACATATTGAAGTGCCGAAGACGTGTTGTGTAGGTACTCCTGCAGCTGATGTTCGGCGCAACATAAGCCAGATGTCGTGTAAAGGTTCGCTGTACGCGCTCGATGCGGTCCCTGTGGATCTGGTAGCCCGGACTCCACACCACACTGGCAAACTCGAGGCAACTCCGGATCAAGGCATTGTACAACACTATCCTTGTGTGTATGCTTCTAAACTCCTTAGTGCTTCGTTTAATAAAACCCAACATTTTAAGAGCTCTGGCAACTATGGAATCATAGTGAGCCCTGCTGTGCTACCGCGAACTTCGAAAAGCGAACTTCGTATCGTACCGTCACTTTCCGTCATATAGAGTATAACACGAGAGTGAAAGGGACGGCACGAGACGAAGTTCGATTTTCGAAGTTCGCGGTAGCACTGCTGAAGTTGAGCTCTGTATCCATGATTACTCCTAGGTGTCTGATTCTTCTAGAAGATGGGCGTTTATTGTATACGATGTAGAAATGGGTTTCTTTTTTCTAGAAAATTTTATGTGGAAGCACTTTAAAGGGTTCAGCAACATATCGTTTTGTGTGCACCATACCCTGATTCGATCTAGGTCAGCCTGCAGAAGATATGCATCGTTAATTGTTTCAATTCCTTTATAGATCTTCATATCGTCCGCAAAAAGTAGACACTTTCTGTGGTGCACTTCATCGGCAATATCATTGATAAAAATTAGAAATAGGACAGGACCCAGGTGTGACCCCTGTGGGACTCCCGATGTTGCCTTATATGGTTTTGATGCATAACCATTCGTCACAACCGTTGATTTCCGGCCGCTCAGGTAAGATTCGAACCACTTTTTGACTGTCCCGATAACACCGCAGTTTTCCAGCTTCCGCAACAGGATACGGTGGTTAACCTTATCGAATGCGCTACTGAAATCGGTATAAACAGCATCGACTTGGGCCCCTTTATCTAAGTAGTATGTTATGTTCGTTATGAAATTTGTTAAATTAGAAACTACCGACCTGCTGCTTATGAATCCATGTTACTCAGCATTGATTATTGGTTTGATGTGGTGTGTCAAGACGGGACAGACTACGGATTCAAACACCTTGGAAAATGTGTTAAGAATCGAAATATCTAGTTTTGCAGGTGACAGATCTTCAGTACTTGTAAGAAACATGTCAAAATCCAATCACAAATATTTCCACTACCTAATGACTAATGATAGGGATCTTCTGGAACTGATTGTGTTAAACCCAGACCCTAATTATAAAATGAAGACATTATTAGAAACTATAAAGCATTACTTCAATGTAGCGTTTCCGGAACGCAGGGTGTTAAAGTCAGGTGGAAAAAGTATAATAAAGTGGCAAACTAAGGGTATAATAATATCAAAACAAAATTTAGAAAGGCTCGAAATTTTGCAAGGTTTTGTACCCTGCTCTCAAAGAGAGGCCCGAATTAAGATATATAAAAAACTTCTGCGAAAGGTAATGATAACTGCTAAAAGATATAATTTTTCGGAAAGAATTAGTAAAGCTAAGAATAAAGTAAAAGAATCGTGGAAAATTGTAAAAGAACAGACGAACCAGAGCAAAAATGTATCGAGAAATCGTATTAAACAGTTATTTGATGCTGATGGTAAAATCTTAACCAATGATGAAGAAATAGCAAATACTTTTAATTCCTTTTTTACCTCAGTAGCTAATAGAACGGCAGGGCACCTTATTTGTAATACATTTAAATGTAAAGTATTTTTAAATAATGTAAAACGTCCAGTCTCTTCCATAAAATTCGTTCCTATTGATATAAAAGAATTAATTAAAACAATAAAAAAACTTAAAGCTAAACGATCTAAGGATGTGTACAACTTAGATTCACAATTTGTCAAACAGATATTCTTGGAAAATAACTACCTATTAGAGTTACTTCTTAATGTAATAAACAGCTGCCTAACTCAGGGAATATTTCCAGAATGTCTTAAAATAGGAAAAGTTATTCCACTTCACAAAAAAGGGGCAATGGAAGACCCTAACAATTACAGACCTGTATGTATACTTCCTGCTGTGTCGAAGATACTGGAGTCCGTAATTAAAAATAAAATTAGTGACCATTTTGAAAAATACCGTTTATTTAGTTCCAACCAGTTTGGATTCCAAAAAGGAAAATCGACTGGCATGGTATTAAGAAAGGTTACTGAGTATATCCTGACAGCCTTGGACGGATCACAGAAATGCTCGAGTATTTTTTGTGATCTGTCAAAAGCATTTGACTGTCTCCGTCATGATATACTTATAACTAAACTGGAACATTATGGATTTAAGGACCAAGCGATTAAGTTAATAAAGAGCTACCTTAGTAATAGAAGCCAAAAAGTGGATGTTAATGGTAAAATTTCGCGTGAAGCTAATATTGACGTTGGCGTACCGCAGGGATCTATTTTGGGCCCAATTTTATTCTTAATATATATTAATGATCTTCCTGGATGCCTGCCAGAATATGCCATGGTAACGTTATTTGCAGATGATACTCATGTGGGATTAAAAGATGAAAACCTTATAAATTTAGAAAAAAAAATTGGACATGTTATGATGACACTTAAAGAATGGTTTAATGCTAATGGCATAATATTAAACACTAGTAAAACAACTTTATTGACATATCGAAATAAAAATGATAATATTAATTATACTAACTTAGGACTTAATAAGGTGCCCGATACAATTTTTTTAGGTTATCACATTGGCAATAAGATAAGCCACTCAATTCACATTGATAAAGTTTGTAATAAAATTGCTTCCTGCAATTATGTTCTCCTGAAACTCAGACCTTTCATTAACAAAAAAACCCTAGTCATGGCTTACTACGCTCTTATTCACGCTCATCTTAATTACGCTTTAACCATTTGGGGCAATGCTGCTGGCATCCAGAGAATCCTTGTATCCCAAAAACGAGCCATTAGAATTCTGTTTAATCTACGCAAGGGTACCTCGGTTAGAGAATACTTTGCAAAAGGACGAATAATGACTGTAATATCACTATTTATATTTAATAGTTTGTTGGAAATACACATTGAGAAAAAAATCTTTAAAACAAGGAAAGATATACATTCATATAATACACGTAGTAAAGACAAATTGTGTTTACCTCGAACAAAATTAGTAAAATCATTTAAACAAGGTCTCCCTCTAAAAATTACATTATATAATTTACTACCAAGTCATGTAAGAAATATGTCTGTTTTAGAATTTAAGAGAAGGCTCAAACGTTATTTTCAATGTAATCCATTTTATTCAGTCAATGAATTTAAGGAAAAATTAAGACAAGAGAAATCGCTTTAATGAATTGGTATATTAGGCAGAAATTGATTTATGTAGATGAATGTATTAGATAGTTAAGTTTTTTTTTTTTTATCAATCTCATATGTGCAAGTGCATGATAGAAGTTAAGAAGAATATGTAAAATGACTTGCTAGATGTAACGTGATTTTGTTACTTGGCGAAATAAAGAAACTTGAAACTTGAAACTTGAATAGGCCTGTAATTTTTGGTATCGTCTCTGTCTCCTTTTTTATAAACAGGCATTATTCTCGCTTCTTTCCATTACGTTGGAAAATTTCCGGACCTCAGGGATGTTAATAATTATTTTTAAAGGTAAAGTCAGATTTCGAGCACACCGTTTTATGAAGAGCGACGGCAGATTGTCAGGGCCCGCACCTTTGTTGGAATCGAGTCGTTCGGAATTAAAACAAAGTGATTTTTGGATTTGGAATTCGAGCCCGATGGTTACCTTACTTTTCCCATAGTAAAATATGCTACAGCCGTGGAACATTGTGTTTTCGATTCCATACATTAAAATAGTTTCCATACGTACGGCGCGCAGCGCCGGCCGCCAGCCCGTCCCGCGCAGCCCCGGGAGCACTCTATACATACCGCGTGTAACACGGCGCGCAGCGCGGTCACGTCATCAGCGGGCGCGTCGGCGGACTGCGCGCGCGCCGGCCGCCAGCCCGTCTCGCGCAGCCCCGGGAGCACTCTATACATACCGCGTGTAACACGGCGCGCAGCGCGGTCACGTCATCAGCGGGCGCGTCGGCGGGCTGCGCGCGCGCCGGCCGCCAGCCCGTCTCGCGCAGCCCCGGGAGCACTCTATACATACCGCGTGTAACACGGCGCGCAGCGCGGTCACGTCATCAGCGGGCGCGTCGGCGGGCTGCGCGCGCGCCGGCCGCCAGCCCGTCTCGCGCAGCCCCGGGAGCACTCTATACATACCGCGTGTAACACGGCGCGCAGCGCGGTCACGTCATCAGCGGGCGCGTCGGCGGGTTGCGCGCGCGCCGGCCGCCAGCCCGTCTCGCGCAGCCCCGGGATGCACTCGATTGGGATGCTGCGCACCTACACAATGTGTTATAGCTGCGTTAAGGATAACAATACGTGTCGAGCGACATTCGACCTTAAGAGTGCGCAGTATAAAGTTAAAATTAAAACATAATTATCAAAACAAAGGGATCCTTTAAATATCACTATTAAAAAACCTAAAAGTAAAACAAAAAACTAGAATACAATAAACACATCTTGTAGAAATATAAAATAAAAAACCCGGTAAACAAAGACAAAACGACAGACAGCCCTTCACAGGTCCATTTCCTGCCTGACGACCTGTTTAGCCTGGTTGGTAGTAACACTGCCTCCGAAGCTACAGGTCCCGGGTTCGAATCCCGGCCAGGGCAATTATTTAGCACGGATATTTGATCTGGAGTTTTGGATGTTTTCTATGTATTTAAGTATGTATTTTTCTATATAAGTATGTATATCGTCGTTTAGTACCCATAGTACGAGCTTTACTTAGTTTGGGACTAGGTCGATTTGTGTAAGATTGTCAATCAATCAATCAATTTATTCCATAACAATATAAACCCCATATTGTCCCCCAACATTAATTATTATTATAGGTGAATAACGCAGACATTTCAGAGAAACCCATATCTTCTTTAAAATAAAACATATACTTACACCCTCTTTGAAACACGTAAGTCCAGGATGAATTTTCCTAACCTCTTTCTGCCTCATGTCGACTAATTTCTTAACAATCTGAAAAAAAAACCACTATAAATATCCATTTAATAACTTACACCTCATTGTGTAATAGTACATTACGATACAAGTGCAGAGAACAGGAAATTCGCAACAAGTGGTTATAAATTAAAACACGACGGAAGGAAGTGTTTTAAATCGACACGAGTTGCGAATTACCTGTTCGCACGTGTATCGTACATCGTTTTACAGTACATATGACTCTTTAAAGTTTCGACATTTGCACGTAATCTGCTGATTACAGCACTCGGTAATGTAGCACCATATGTACTGTAATAGTACATTACGATACAAGTGCAGTAAACAGGAAATTCGCAACGAGTGGTGATAAATTTAAACACGACCGAAGGGAGTGTTTTAAATCGACACGAGTTGCGAGTTACCTGTTCGCACGTGTATCGTACAACGTTTTACAGTACATATGGCTCTTTAAAGTTTCAACATATGCACGTAATCTGCTGATTACCGCACTCGTGCGGTAACGTAGCACCATATGTACTGTAAAGATTATTAAAGTTAATACAGCCATTGATAACTAAGATCTTCGTACATCAATCACTACATATGTACTACCTTGTTATGTACCTTGCATGCAATAATTATTATTATAGGTTATTAATTAATACACATTGTATTAATTAATTAGTGCATGAGTTAGTGAGAACTCCACTTTCAGAATTTGTTTAAAATCTTTAATTTTTGCTTACATGTTTGGTTAAGTTAGTGCGTAACATAAAAACCTATTAGTAATATAATAGTCACTACCAGCCATAACTAAGACTTATTACTATTGAATCTTAAAATCCTCATCAAAAAATAGTTTTTTTTAAGTTGTGAGTACCATAATGTTTGTATGTATGTTAGTTTTTTTGGGGACAATCTTGTTAGTTATATTATAACGTTGTACTCGTAATGCATTTATTTATGGCTTTTGTTGCCTGAAAATAAATGATTTTAATATTATGCTCTTTATTTATCTTTCATCTTAATTTAGATATTATTATTATACATATATTGACCGATCGAAGTCTCGTAAAAGTGTGTTGACATAATACCTCCTTCTGTTGTCTAATAACGGAGGTGAACTGTGTGTAGACTATCCTAGGATTGAGTTCGCAGTGCATGAGCGTGGCTCCTTCGTAGTCCTTTATGTAGCCCTGGTACATGGCGCGGGGTAGCCGAATGTCCTTGCTGAAGCCCTGCTTCTTGAAGTAACCTGCGAGGGAGTAGAGCATCGACTGTAGAGCGTAGCGAGGGGTTTATACATCGATATAATCAGTATCGCAGATCATGCATTTTGAGGGCAAAAACGTGTAAATGAAGGATCCACTGAAAAAAACATGCCCACACCACTTAAATTTCATAACAAAAAGCAACCTAACTGATAAAGCAATTTTATTAAATTTAAGAATGACCGGATGTTAAGTAGACTTGTGTGTTGTGTGTGAATAAAAGAAAGATTTAAATAAAAATAAAATATTGAACATAGGGCTTAACGGAAATAGGATTTTGAGAGTCGTTTATGTTATTAAAATTAAGCTTACCTATAGCAAATTCATCGGCGAAGGACAGGAAGTGCAGAATATTGTTCCGGATGTGGTAGTCTTTGAGGTGGTTCATCAAATGTGTTCCGTAGCCTTTTACCTGCTCGTTGGATGTCACCGCGCAGAATACCACTTCACTGAAACCCTGGAAAGAAAGGACAAATTATAAGAGGCATTAAATACAGTACCGACGGCATTAAAAATATACACCTTGCATTCTTTGTGAAACTCTGATCTATAAAAGGATACTTATAGTGTAAACTTTTTAAAATCACGATTTCCACTTAAAAGCTTGAATCGTGATTTTAAAAAGTTTTAACCATACTTACAATATAGTAAGACAGGAAAACGATGCAGGCACGAGTAATATATCTAGTTAATTTTACATCGGACATGTATAAGTACATTTGAATGTCTTATACTCAAAAACGCCAAGTTTTTTTTATATTTTTTTTTATTAAAAATGGGATTGCTCTTGGCCAGCATCTAGCCAGGGGGCAAAGATGAGGCCGACGATGAAGCGAGCTCACCCAGAAGATGCTTATTCACTCGTGCCTTAAAAAGGTCCAGGTTATATGAACTCGGAAATACAGACGCCGGCAGAGAATTCCAAACCTTAGAAGTGCGCATTATAAAAGAAGAAACAAAGCGCTTGGTTCGAACTAGAGTAATTTCGACCAGGTAAGGATGGTAGCCAGCCGTACTAACTCTCCTCAATTCCTACAGGAGTTGCTGCATATTCTAAAAGAGATGAGTTATGATACCTGGGAGTGGAAAGTCCTGAAGCAAATTCCACCGATTGGTCTCCCTTCCTTGATCAAAGCCAATGTTTTGTGTTTTCTGGAACAAACATCATACTTCAGAGTGAACATTATAGATTTTGTAACGAAAATAATCAAATAAATGGACACTTACGGGTCGAAGACTAATTGTGAGATATATTCCTTGGTCATCTCTGGTAGCTGGTGAGAGAAAACGTTATGAAGACCTGAAAAAAAAAACTAACTGTGAAGAGTCAGAATTTTGAGTAGAACAAGTTGATACAGTCGACGTCAAAGATATGTTAACACTTTATTCCATTGCAATAAGACGAAAATGTACACCAGCGAACCTGGAGGATATGATGTAGGATAGGAGCCTATTCAGTATTCAAAAGCCAAAGCTATAAAACAAGGAAATGTCTGAGTTTATGAATGGCGTGTTACCTATAAGCCATAGCATGGTTTGCTTATTAACGGGTCCCGTAAGAGAGTTGCCGATGACATGGAACTCTATCATCTTCCGTTGTTCCTCAACTTTGGCGGCTTCATCGCGCGGTGCTTGCATTTGGAATAACGCCTGAAAAGAACGAGATAATTATTCGACCGATTAAGTTACCTACCTACAAGAACTTCCTAGACAGTTTCGCGCAAAATTCTTTTTTCTCAAAAATGGCCTTAAAATTCTCCTCGCATATTGGAAGGCAAAGTGTACAGTTTATGGTCAGACATTATTAAAAAAAAATTGCAGGCTCGCCCTGTGTGCGATTTTATAAATATTAGTTTTCAAATATTCATAAAAATGGAAGAAAACCTATTATCGTCTATATGACGTCAGAAGGCTGAACTGTGACAGTCACAGTGAACAAAAAGAACAGCAGTACACTGTCTTAAGTTAATAGAAGATGACGAAAGACAGAAAAGATTTATTTTCTTCCGGCTCAAATAGTTTCTGTATGATTTTATACGCTGTCACGCGTTACTTGTCACTTACTCTTTTATAGAATGGGAAAATTTTGAAATTGGCTTTATTACATGAAATTGGGATATTTTCGAGAGTTTAAAAATGTGGTTGTATATATTTTATTAACATCTATTTGATTTCATCGGAAAAAAGACAGCTTAAAAATTAAACGTTGTCAATTATTCACTTCTATGCCTAGACAATAATGTACTTGTGGTAATGTACTTTTTAAATTTGCACCAGTCAATAAAGAGAAACTTCAAGGATTATTTTTGCGACTGTAAGGCGATAATTTTTGAGCATATTGGAGAAAAGTGCGTTTTGCTCTGGAGGAGTCGACTAGTGCCGATCATTTTATTTCAAATGCAGCTGCCAACACCCGCACACGCGCGTACACACTCACGTCGGGCCCGCACATGTAGGCGGGGTCGGTGATGGTGGCCACGATGTCGGCCACGACGCGCTCGCTGACGTCGTCGGCGCAGTCCTCCACGACGCGCCGCCGCTTGCCGCCGACGCCGGCGCCCGCCTCGCCGCGGGACTCCGCCGCCCGCTTCACCCCCTCTTGTTTTATTGAACCTGTTGGCAAAACAACCGTTCAATGATACCGAAACAAAATGTAAGTTAAATAGTAGATTGTACAACGCCGTTTTGTCCGAGACAATGTCGATATAAAGTAGAGGATAAAATGGTTTCTATACAAGAGCGCCGGCCGCCACTCGCGGTCGATGAGCACTAAGTATAAATTTGATACCATGACTTTAATGATATTAATTATTTGTTTAATTTTCTCGCAATCGAAGCGAAAAGTAGAGTGTATAACTCGTATATAAAACCCATTTTATCCTTTACTTTATATCGAATCTCGCCTGCGGCCCGGATCGATAAATTGTTTCAGATATAATAGCTTTATACACTTGTACAATCACACACAATGTACATATATTTTTTGCACCTATTTCAAATTTTGGCTTTTTATATGAATATTCTATGCCTAGTTAACAACGAAGCCCTCTCCATACGAGGCCTGTCCAATGTAGGCCTGTAGCAATGAGTCGTGCCATTGCTGTTAAAGATTAAAAACTGTTCAAAGATAAAACGCATCTGACAGAGATAGGAAAAACATTTCATAACTGTTGCATTATACCCATTACCGCACAAAATAAATAAAAAAAACATGTTTGTTTTAATAGTGGCTAGGTGTTTTATTATACAATATTACACTATTGTAGCATGAAGAACTTTACCGGCGGATAGCGACACAGTGGTGAATCCGTCCTTGCTGTCCCCGCTTGTTGTGACACGCTCGAACTCGCCGCGACGAGGTGCTGTGACACAAATAATCCACGTGAAAAGGAACACAATCATAACTAAACCAGAATTAGGGGCCTTTATCTAAGGGTTATCGCCGCGATTTTGAAAGTCAAAAAAACTCCTTTTCTACTAGAGCTCAGTTAAGCTATGCGTAAAGTAAGCCAAGCTGCGCAGCTCATCTTTGATTAGAAAGCAGCCTTGAAGGCTTTCGTTTAATTACGTAGACAATTTTTTTTCAGAAACAGTAACTTAAGTTTTGCGGATAAAAAAGTTTATTCCGATACTAAAATTTTACACTAATAAACTATTTTCTTATGAAACGAAATTGAGCCCCGTGTGGTGCTGGGTTAGAATAGTACCACCCCCTTTCTTCCCTTGGGTGTCGTAAGAGTCGACTATGGGAATAAGGTTGAAGTGTGTTGTGGGCGATGGGCTAGCAACCTGTCATTGCAATATTATATTTTCTCCATCTATAAACCTACAATTGCTATAAGTGGCGCTGAAATTAATGTTAAAAAAATAATACAATAGGAACACAAAATAAAATTAATTAATAACATTTCACAAAAAAGTAATAGTTTCCGTTTTCGGGTGGAGTGGAATCATAAATTTGTGTGAGATAAACCCCTCTCCCTTCCCCCCTTCCTTGTCGTGTCCTCATGGCTAACGGACGTGATGGCTGAGGGCACTCCTTACAATTACTCTGCAAGCTGCGTGGTGGAAATAAACCATTCTCTTATAAAAAAAAAAACGAAAAAAACGGAAATCTAAAAAAAAATAGATTTCCTTTTTTAGTATCGGGTGAATTCCGGTATAATCATAAATAGTCCTAGTACACTTTTTTCTTCAACATAGGTAGGCGTTTTTGGTTGACGTTACTTTTACAGTAGGTCAAATAATGTAAAACTTTTACAAATAGGCACCAAACATATCTAATCAAGAACTGTACTAATATTTACCATTCATCAGTCAAAAATCACTTTTAATTCATTTAATTGGATTAACTGGGTGTCCGATATCCTGCCGTCTCTACGACAAGTCGTTTCTGTATGTATACACTTACACTCTAATCATGGTCATTTTTACGTAAGTGACTGTTACGTAAAATTGGACGTATTTACGCAAACGGGAACCAATTCCATAAATAATTATTTTGAAAATCGAACCTTAATTGTAAAACAATGTAGTAAACATTTGAATGAAGATTTGGTGTGGCTTGGTTCCCGTCTGCAAAAGTACGTCCAATTGACCATGATTTTGTAACCATAAGGCGCTTCTCAAACCGTAAATCTAATAAACAAGTAAAATCCGATGATCGAACTACAAACTTCTCACTCAAATAACTGCAACAGAGGGAGATAAAATCTTTTTATCTGAATGAACGTACTATCGGAGATACGTTATCGTCCGGGCGTTCTCTAGGCCGAGAGGTTGACCCACATTAGGGTTAAATGAGTTTTGTAAACAGCGCCTATGAACAGTCCAAGAATCGTGACTATTGAGAAACCGACTGATTTTTAGGGTTCCATGCCAATAAACTACCATATGTGTAGGTAAGTTTTTTCAATGATTTGTCACTCCAAACTGTTATCAACCATATAGATTGTATTTCGTACTCGCCTTCGAAAGCCTTTTATATTGTACCCCACCAAAAGTTAAAAAAAACTGTTTTTTAGGCCGCGCATAAAATCCGGCTCTTTTGATTTTTTTTATATATATGTATATACACAGTGACACCCGCGCCATCAAGACGAAACTAATGAATTATCATTAGTTTCGTCTTGATGGCACGATTAACGATACGTCATCATTAGAAGACGTATCGTTTATCAAAATCAGATGAGCCGTTTTACGCTCCTCTCCGATTCAAGGTCACGTGTTAGTATTGTCCTTCTTTATTGCTACCGTCTTTACGTCGGCTTTGCTTCCTTTACCAACGCATATTTTTTTAATTATTATTGGAGGGTATATATTTACTTTTGGAAGATAAAATACTTATTATTTCCAACTGCAGTGAAAAATCGATCATCCTGGGCGGGATTTGAACCCACGACTTCTGAAATCCGTCCATCACTCTTACCAACTGAGCTACCGCGGGTAACGCTTGAGGCAACGAACCCTTAATTCAGTTCACTCTTCTAAGGGGACTTTTCACTCCGGTTGGAGATTATAATTTCGCTAAGCGGATGATTTCGCTTGTAAAAAAAAACAGTTAAAATACATGTTTTTTTTTTCAACACTGTTCTAAAATTTTACTACAGCTTACCCAAGTTTCACGGTAAACATGGTAAATCAAGTGTAAACTTACCAGTCTTATTGTCGAGTATGGCCTGTAGGTGGTTCGGCGGGACCTGCTTGTACTCCGGGTCCCATATGGGCGAGCTCGCGCTGAAAATCTCCTCTTCTAGCAGTGCGAGGAATCGCGGGAAGTGAGTCAACACCAGGACCTGTGTACAAACGAATTGATTATGTAAGGCCTAAAGTATTTATAACTGCACCGATCACGTCGTTTATGCAGTGTTAGATGAATTCAATTCTGACGATGATAAACCAGGTCGGTAACGATAAAGCCGGCATTACATTGTCTTGAATTTAGAATCCTGAATAAAGCTCGAAACGGGGCGGAGGCGGTTTTGCGGTGAAGCCAACGCGGTCCGGGGCACGTCACAATAAGAAACCGCGCGGTATTCGGTAGCGCGGTAGAGCGGAGGTGGTGTGTGTGCAAATAAAGCATAATCGACAGTGAACAGTTTCGGAAAGTTCAAAAATGCACTGCGCGTGCTCTGTGCGTTTTGAGTTGAAGTTTCTCGCTATATATAAGCACGTCCCGATGTAATGGTTCTGAATTCAGGAAGGTGTAATATAATAACCCAATAATGCTGATTGACGACTTTTTACGGGCCTGCCACGACTTCAAGCGGCGGCGGCAGCGGTTTTCCAGGTTTTCCTAATACATTGCGTGTGATCCCAACTAACCGCAGTGCGTTGCGCATCTCGACCGCGCAATGAACAGATAAAACGTTAAAAGCTGGGCGTAGTCGATATCTTGAAGTAGCCCAAGGGGAAGTTCTTTTATTTTAGAAGATATCAGCAGCCATAACAACACCACTAGGTATTTGCTCTGGTAGGTATGTGGTGTTTGGTTCCTGGTCGCCAGGGCTCCCGAAGATGGGTTGGGTTGAGAGTGAAAGACCTGCATTTATCTCGTCAATACAACGAATCCTCAAATCTAAAAAGGGTTGACAGCGCACTTATGATTGTTCTGGAGTCACAACAGCCCATAGGCTGCGGTGTCTGCTTACTACCAGGCAGGCCATATCAGCCTTGCCACATTGTAGTATACAGGGTGAGGCCTATAACCGGAGCAGAAAATTAAACGGTGGACTATTTAGCCGGCTAGCAATTAATTCCCAGGTCTAAGTTGATAAAAAAAGTTCCTTTTTTATTTTATTTTCTTCAAAGATAGCATAGTGTATTTTTATTACTCCTCTGAAGTGATATTAATGTCAATTTGATTTAAAAACCCAATAAAATTGAAAAAGTAAATAAATAAAAAAAAACCTTGAAAACAAAAAATGCAAAAACAATTATGACTCATAACTTGATACTACCTGAAACACTGCATTGACTGATGCGCTATTATCTCGTGGAGTCAAGATCTATTTATCACTCGGAGGTCATAACTTTAGATCAAATATTCTCCGAATTGAATTTTTGTAAAATCATTTCTGGACACAAGGAGTTACTGTAGATGCTCTAACGAAGCGTTCTTTTAAATATTTGCTCCAGTTACAGGGCCCACCTTGTATATAAAAAAAAAACTCACCCGCTTTTCCGGCGGCATGCGATCACGTTCCGAGTGGCACTTGTCCATCAGCTGTCGGCACACGGACTTGAATACGGCGCGGAGTAATGTGCGTCCGAACACTAGCGACGTCTCGTAGTGAGGCAGCGAGTCGCAGAAGGCTGGCACGTGGCAGAATACCAGCCATCTGGGGACATCAAAATGTTTTTATTTGTATTCCGTTATTGCGAGGGTACATTCCTGAGATGAAATAAAGTAATCTTCTCTAAGACACTAGTATCCTAATTCGTACCATTAAGAAGTTATTCAAAAAAACATTTTCGTTAATTAACACCCCTAGTATAGTATAAAACATCCTTAACAAATAAACAATGTTGACGTGCGTCACGAGCGTCGTCATTCGAATTCCGAATATTGTCATACTTGACAGTAACTTTTGCTTAGCTCCACGTTAACTCTTAACGGCGTTTTGCATTCACCCTTGTTGATTTAATTTATTATTTTGTATGATAATGACAAACATATTTTTTTCTTGAATTTTGAAAAACTAAATATGCTACGTCGTTTCTATATCAATGCACGGCTATATGCTTGAAGGAACGGAAATCAATAAAAACAACCTGTATAACTGCAAATTACCGTCATATGACGACCACTTTGGCTTACTTGATAGTGAGCATGGCTACGGAGCTAGAGGTTGCGGGTTCGAGTCCCCGTCAGGTCTTTTATTTGTGTGGTGAGCACGAATATTTGTTCTTAAGTTTTGGATATTTTCTAAGTAACTATTTAAGTATGTATTTATCTATATAAGTTTGTATATCGTCGTCTAGTAGCCATAGTACAATCTTTGCTTAGTTTGGGACTAGGTTAATATGTGTGAGATTGTCCCCAAATATTATTTTATTGACGTTTTACCACTGTAATTCTTAATGTTAATTTGCTGTAATGCCTGTCATTGAACCAAAAGTACTATATTTATAGAGATTTGTCGGTACTCGTACTGAAACACTTTGTTTAACTTTATTATTTAAATATTTACTAACCTGGTATAGTTAATTTGATAGGCTGATATATCTTCCGGATTGGATACTTGCTGCAATAAAAAAGATAATTATAATAAGAATATAAACAAAATTGCCTAACAATTTCATATTTTTCTTTAAGGGCAAGGTTTTTTTTGTTTGATGTCACAATATGGTAATGATTAAAGCAGTCAAGATATGTGCAGATTGTACTTGGTTTGCCATTCATTCTTCTGTAGTGACTCAAACTAATACACAAAATTGTAGAAACACTTACCAATTTCCTAACACTGGGCGTCTCAAAGTTCCAATGATTGAAGCAGTGAAGGAACATCTTGGCGAGATCATACATGGTCTGCCATTCCCTCTGCGGTAGTGTGTTGAACTTGTACAACACGAAGTTGGTGATGGCTTTGGCGATGGAGGGCCGCTCGAAGGGAGGTTGTCCGAGAGGTCCCTCGATAGTGGGCTTGGATCGAGAGAGGATGCACTTTCGGAGGAGCTGAAAATAAATTTTTATGTTATATTATTATTATTAGTTAATATGACACGGGCAGGGACAGCATCCGCTTGGTGTACCCCTTGCATTTCATTAAATTGTCAAAAGGGCCTCTACGTGTTAGCCGTGTGGTACTCGTTTGGTACTTCGGCTCCGCGCACGCCTCCCAATCCCAAAGGTCCGGTACACCATTGTCCCGTGAGCGGAAAAGACATACAAATAATTATAATAATCTTATGGTATTTATTTTCAAACCATGAGATGTTTGAGGAGACAGTACGGTTGCCAGTTTGTTGTGGGCTTTTCTATGCCACCTCAATCAGAAGTTGATCTATTGTGACAGCCCTTAAAGTTCTTAAAAATAAAACCGTTTTGTTTAAACCCGTTGTTTCTAGAAATTTCCAGACTCTTTGGGCAGCCATCTGTTGCATCTTCTCCGGTCGCATGATGTGCCTCCCTAGGTAGATACTTCTTTTGCGCATAAGTGGTAAATTACTTTGTGTTTTATGTTTAGTCTGAACGGTCAGTCTGAAAATTAAACCAATCAAGTGCAATTCTGACTCGCACACTGAGGGTTGAGAACTTCTTGTGTGGGCTCACCTTGAACAGGTAGTAGTAGACCCGCTTGGTGTCATGATCGTCCTCGCGATGCATGGACATGAATATGTTCTCGACGTCCACCACTGCGCCCAGCAGACGGTTCACCTCCGGCACTTGGAGGCCTTGCAGTTGGGTTACATGTTTCTCTGCAACATTAATAACAGCATATAATTTAACGTATGGCAATCATTTCAAACCGTGAGATCTTCGAGAAGACAGTACGGTTGCCAGTTGCAATTTTAGCACCCCCCAGCTCATGTGTAGGGTAACGGTGCGTTCTCCCTACGGGTGTGGTGCGACTTTGACCACCCTTTGTCAAGTGAGTGGGCAACTTGACTTTTAGAAGTTCTCAAGCCGCCCGAAGGCCTCTAACTTGGCTTAGCGACTGTTGTCATAGCCAACAGCCGGGATCAACGGCTTAGCGTGCCTTCCAAAGCCCAGTTAGTAACCACTCAAAGCAGTCACCCATCAAATAGCTGACTTGGGCCCACGTTGCTTGACCTCGCATACCGCACGCGGTACGGGGGCGCCAATGGGTCACGAGGGCTCACAGCATACTATTAACAGTATAGAGCAATAAAAACAAAGATATTAGTATACATGAACATAAAACAAATGATAATAATAATAATCGTATGGCATTTATTTTTCGATCCATGAGATCTTTGAGAAGACAGGGCCGTTGCCAGTTTTGTTGCACATTTAGCACCACCTGGCACATTTATAACTGGAACCTTCCGTAATCATGTTTAACAAATTATAACTCAAGCTCCAAGTTACCTAAAATGTGGTTACAATTGCGGCAAGGGTCGTTGAAGGTGGCTAGGGGCTGGTTATCGGCCCGCGCATTAGCTTTGATAGCCTGTTGGGGCATCGGAGTCTTCCAGCCGGTGCAGTTGCAATCTGGAGTCTGAAAACAAATATAAATATACATTTGTAGTATGATCTTATAATATTCACATGCGATTTATTTTATAATAGCCTTTATTCAGACATGTTTCTTTTTTTTACATTATGCTAGTACATATTTAAGATTGTTTTTGTTTTCTTTGTCTGTTTGCCTATTGACAAAAAGACGTGCAGACGAATGGAGGAGCCATTCGTCTGCACGTCTCTCTTGTCCGTGTTTTCCATGTCCAGGTACCTCAAGCTATAGTTTAATTTAATATCATCGACCCAACGTCTGAATGGTCTTCCTCTTTTTCTTGTCACACAGGGTGTAAATTACAACCGGGCGTATATTTCAATGATGATTAGTATCGGATCTAGGGAACCTATTTACATACATTTCGTCAGGAAAATCCTTTATTTATATTTCATACATAATAATTGAGGATGCAATGTACTAACATCCTCATAAAAGTTAAAGTTATTGTGTATTATCTAAGCTGATGATCTTCCTAAGTAAATAAATAAATTTACGAACCTAAATGTCATATCATGCCAGTATTCGTTTGTTTCCTATAAAGCAAACACACACACACAACAACGCCATCATCATCGTCGCTACGTTGCTCAGAGCGGACGTTTGTGGATTTTTTTATTTTTGAATTTATTTTGACTTTTTGTAATTGGAAGTGAATTTTTGCCAAGAACTTATCGGTACCTCCTTGTTTTACCTGTGTTGTTACCCGTAAGACTCGTCGGCCATATTACTTTGTGTCGGACCTCTCTTTCTTGTGGATTTGGCCAGTGACGTGGAATTAGAGTTGGTGCTTTTTGTACCGACCACCGGGATCGAACCGGGTCGCGCTGCGTCATAGTCGCGTGCACTACCGCTGAGCTACGGTGTAATGATAGCTAGCGCTTGAAATCGTGTTACGCACTGGTCGATCGCTGCTGGGTGACTCTATTTGAGCTTTATTGTCATACATATAAGAGTCAAATTTCCTCAACAGACATGTTATGTACGGCTTGTAATCAAATTGTGGATTCTTCCACATTGCTAAAATGTACTGGTTGTGGGAGGTCCTACCATTTCCACTGCCTGAATATGTCACCGGCCCAGTTCAGGGAAGAAGTTGCTGCCTTAGAAGAGTCATGGCTATGCTCAATCTGCACGTCAGTAAATACCCGGCGTAGAAGAAACGACTGCACCTCTGCTCATACCTCTACATCTGTGGTACATCTGGATGAATCCGCCATGTCCTGCGACGGAACTTTGAACGAATCGAAGCTGACCGAGGGGGATCGGACTGCTGGCGCGAGTGTGGTTGAGACGAGCATCCTAACAACACCCCCTAATTTCTATCGACCATCAGGCAGTAACGGTAGCCCGCCATTGGTCTCCCACCAAGGAGAAGTGTTAAACACCATTCTAGCAAAAATATCAGAGCTGCAGGCACAGTTTTCGGCTATCCAGACCATTCAATCGGATATGAACCAAGTCAGGTCTGACATAACAGACATGAAAAACAACCTCAGTGCTAAGTTCGATGAAATGACGGTTAGAATCGACGCTATCGAGACTCGCGTGGACGCCTTGGAATTATGTAAGGCCGAGTTGTCTGAGGTCAAAAACATGGTCAAAAATGTAATGACGGACTTAAGGAATAATGATCAATGGGTGCGGAGGTCCAATATCCAAATTAACGGGGTCCCTGAGGCCAGCGGAGAGAACTTGCAAGTCATATTGAATTCCATTGCCGAACGCTCCGGATGTCCCCTTAATATCAGTTCCGACATAGATTTTATCACTCGTGTTGCCGTTAAGAATGACAGGGACAGTAATAAACCGAAGCCTATCATCGTAAAATTCCTAGCCCGCTACAAAAAAGACGACTTCTTATCGTGTGCACGTAAACTAAAAAACTGGAAAGCGTCTGATTTGGGTTTCTCTAATAATGAGAACCGCATATTTATCAACGACCACCTTTCCAGCTTCAACAAACATTTACTGAAGCAAGCTCAATTAAGAAGTACGCAAAAACAATATAAATATTGCTGGGTTAGAAATTGCACCATAAAAGTACGCAAGTCGGACACATCTCCAATCTTATATATCACTTCTGAGGAGGCGTTAAACAAAATTACATAAGAAAGTACTCGTACTGTTTATTTAATGTTATTTCGATGTGTTCATATATAATATCATTTATCATTTCGATTAACTGCGGTAAATATCTAGCAAATATTTATATTATATTAACGTTTATCTTGCGATGCTATTGGCAACTTTTAATTATTGGAAATTTAAATCATACTTACGTATTGCGACTCAATCTATTATCATTCACTTATCATATTTTTAACATGCAGCACACAATGAATATGACTGACTATAGTTTTTTCAATGGCGGTTAATATTTATTACCAAAACGCTCGGGGCCTCCGAACAAAGTGCAGCGAATTCTTTCGTAACGTCACTCAGGTTGATTACGATCTCATATGTATTTCTGAGACTTGGTTGCTGCCTAGTATTTACGATACTGAATTATTTGACGCGCGATACAATGTTTACCGAACGGATCGTGATTATGCGGGTATGGGGGTAACGCGAGGCGGCGGAACGCTGGTGGCCGTGCGCCGCGGGCTGAGGGTAGACCCGCGCGGCGCGCGCCCGCTGCCCGCGCTGTTCGACGCTGACGTCACTAGTGTCGATGTTATAATATCCCGAAGCACATTAACAAAAAAACTTAGACTGTTTACATGCTATTTTCCGCAAAGTAAATATCAGCAGGAATCACAGTCGATATTTTATGAATTTGTTTTAAATCTTTATAATGACTTCCCGGACGATTTATTTTTGATCTTAGGCGATTTCAATATGGGCGAGGTTGTTTGGGTGCCGTCTGGTAATGCCTCTAATAATTATAAAATCGCTAATCCTAATCTCAACCCACTAATAAATCAACTATCATCGTTCATGCATTTGACTGACTGGGGTCAATTTAATTACCTGCCTAACAAGAACAACCGCCAGCTTGACCTAGTTCTTTCCAACTGTCATTGCCAGCTGTCTCCTACTGACCCATTGGTACCTGTAGATACCCACCACCCCGTGTTTTGTGTTTCTGCTGATATTAACTGGGAGGGACAAACCTTAAAACAGGCACCGCGGGTGGCGCGTCGTTTTTTTGCAGCGGATTACGAGCTCATTAATTCCAAACTGGGACGAGTTGACTGGGAGCCGCTTTTATGTATGAGTATCCATGAGGCCGTCGATTGGTTTTATTCAGTTATTAATGCTATAATTGAAGAATTTATCCCTTACAAAATTGTTACTAACAGTGATAAATACCCAGCTTGGTACTCCCGTCCTTTGATAAAACTTATAAAGAAAAAAAATAAAGTGCATAAAAAATGGAAAATATATGGAAGGATTTCCGATTATAATGCATTTTCAAATTTACGTACGGCAATTAAAACGATGGAGGTATCTTGTTACAATCTATTTATATCTAGGAGTGAAAATAATATTAAAATTAACTCTAGATCGTTCTGGTCATTTATAAAATCCAAAAAGGGTAATAATAGTATTCCCGATTCTCTCTTCTTAAATGATACAGTGGCTAATGATGGACATAGTATAGCCAATCTTTTTAATTCGTTTTTCCAATCTGTTTTCGTACATAATCCGTCACCAATTGCCCACTCTTCTACTGTTTCTGATTCTACAATAAATGTGATCAGTAATATAGAATTCCAACCAGATTTAGTAGAGAGGTACCTCAGAACATTAATTGATTCAAAGGGTAGCGGTCCTGATGGCATTCACCCTGTTTTTCTTAAACGCTGCAGCAAAACCTTATCGTTTCCACTGTCGGTGCTCTTCTCGCTATCTTTGAGATCAGGAATCATGCCAGAGGTATGGAAGCGCTCCTTGGTGGTCCCTATACATAAGAGCGGAGACAAACACGACATAAAAAATTATCGCGGAATCTCCAAACTATCTACGATTCCAAAACTGTTCGAAAAAATTGTTTATGACACCGTTTTTAATTTAGTAAGACCTATGCTGTCTACTAGACAACATGGTTTTGTGAATAAGCGTTCGGTTGACACCAACCTCTCAGAATTTTTAGATTTTGCATTGAAGGTAATTGACAAAGGGTTTCAAGTTGACGCCATCTATACAGACTATTCCAAGGCCTTCGACAAAATTTCTCATGCTATTTTAATTGATAAGTTGAAAATGTTCGGTATTCATGGTGATCTGTTGAGATGGCTGACGTCATACCTTCAGAATCGATCTCAGGCTGTAACCGTCAAAGGTCATACTTCCTCCTTTACTCCTGTCTTGTCTGGTGTGCCCCAAGGGTCCCATTTGGGTCCCCTGCTGTTTAACATGTTCATCAACGATGTCGTTGACTGTTTTCATCATTCCAAAGTTCTACTTTTTGCCGATGACACAAAAATCTTCACGGTAGTTAAATCCGTAGACGATTGCAAACAGTTACAGCATGACTTGGACAGGTTGGATCAGTACTGTACCAAAAATTGCCTCGACCTCAATATTGAGAAGTGTTGCTCCATTTCATTTTCCCGTAAGCGTAACCCAATTCGTTTTGATTACTCCATCAAGAACAAAACTCTGAAAAGAGTTACTGAAGTCAGAGACCTAGGTGTTTATATTGATGATGAGATGCAGCTCACTTCTCATATTGACAAAATCACGTCTAAGGCATACAGGATGTTAGGCTTTATTTTTCGACAGAGCAAGGACTTTAAGGATCCACGTACCATTATTTTACTTTACAATGCTTATGTTCGATCGCACTTAGAGTTCGCCTCGGTTGTTTGGAGTCCTCAATATTCGGTTCATATCAATGCCATCGAGAAAATTCAAACTAAATTTATTAAATGGATGAAATATAAGTTTAAATCTTTTTCTAGTGATAACATCGTGAGTCTTCAGCTGCGTAGAGAACAAAAAGATATGATATTTCTGTTTAAATTACTTAATCATTTAATTGAGTCGCAATATCTCATTAGTAATATTTTATATAGATGCCCTACTTTTAGAACTAGATCAAATGCTTTATTTGCTATACCATTTTGCAGAACTAAATATGTCAAAAACTCATACCTAGTGAGAGCATGCTCGACATATAATGTTAAATATTTAGACCTAGATTTATTCAATACGAAATTTGGTAAATTCGTTTCGTCACTGAATATCCGATAAAAAATAATAGTTTTTAGGTTCATTTATGGTGGCGGTAGTCTAAACTGACATTGTATGTACAACTTTCTTTTGTCGTTCTTTTGTTGTTTAACTTCAGTATTTTTATTATTATTTTCTTTATTTTACTTTTATGTTTGTTTTTCCTCATTTGCATTTTTATTCATAGTTCCCTTTGAGCATTTTTTGTTTTTTTGTTGTAATCCCATTAGTGGAAACTGTTTTGGCTTGTGTATTAGTTCATTGAGTTTATATTATGTAAAATTTTTAAGCTGTTTGTTTCCCTTTACAATAAATAAAAAAAATAAAAATAAAAAACAAGAGTTACGATATTGATAACAATAAGAGTTATGTTATGTCAAACTAAGTTGAATACATTTCTGCTCGGTCGGACTTAAATAACACTATTTAAGAAAATTATTACCCCATATGAGTCCTATGATCGGAAACTATAGCTGGATAAAATATAATCATGAAATATATGCAATGATGATGATGATGATGATGCAGGTTAAAGGCCGGCAATGCACCTTTTTGCCCTTCTTGTTGATCATATAACTGATTAGTCTCTGATTCTGTGAATTAACTTTATCTTTTCATTAGGTTCGTCCTCAAAAAACGGCTTGTTCGTGTTGCGAGTGTCCATGGGCGGCACTAATCGCTTACCATCAGGCGATTCGTCTGCGCGTTTGCCTCCTATGTCATAAAAAAAGGTACTCTTGGTTATTCTTAAAACCTCTCATTTTACCGTGTTCTAATAAATAAAGATTAATTTTTAATTTTGATATTATTTATTTCTGAGGATAGTGTGAATTGTTGTTCTTATTTACTTTTAATACATTTCATAAATATTTCTAGACATTAGTTCACAAATAATAGTCAAAAGGTGGTAGATCACTAACTTGGCTAACTGTACCATGTAGATAAAACATTTACTTAAACATCAATATAATTATGCTGTAAAATAATTTAGTTTTTTGTTATAGGATTAGTGAATAAGTCAATAAAGATGCATTAAATAACTACGTATGGTATGTATTATGTACAATAATATGTAATTAAGGTAATGACAATGACCCATAATAATGCCTAACGAAACATTAATAACATTACTCATAACAAATTTCTTTAATATAGGTCATTAGACATGACTGATAACAGTGATAACAATTTCTGTATAGTGCTATAAGACTTAATGTTAAAATACATATGCTCATTTGTTATATGACTATAATCAAAGAACTAACTTATGAGTAGCTAGCATTAGAATTACTGTTAAAAATGGGGTATTTATCACATGTCTTTTTGTGAGTTCCTGATATTTTGGCATTGTTGCTCACAAAATTTCACAAGAATCGGTTGAGAAATAAATGCATGAAAATACATGAAATGAAATGTCATGTGTTTTCATGCAATAATTAATTAGCTAATAAATGCAACATTAATAAACAACAGCAGAAATCATGTTTTCTTGTAATTTCTTTTTAAACTGAAAATAGTAGTTAACATGGGGACACTAAAAAATTGATCCACCCTGAAATGGAGGCACTTGCTCAGTCAATTTTAGGTTTTTATGTATGAAACAGATGCACAGAAAATTCACATATAAATAACCTGTTTCAAGTCTTTTATTTTCAAAATTACCAAAGTAGAGCTTGTTAAAAGAAAAAGATCCACAAGGAAATAGTTTAAATAAGAGATCTAGCAGCCATTCTAATTTTATAAATATTATTCTTGGGAATGGAACGCGAGTAGTATTTCTATCTTTTAAAAAAAAAAATAATTGTGGCTCCTTACCTACTCATTTTATGATATTAAAGATTTTTATGACATGCCTAGTAATTAATTTCAATTTAATCACCGATGTTCACTGTAATTGAATGTAATATTAATAATGTAATTTTGTATTAATTTATCAACAATGACATGTAATATTTATAATATTATTAATAAATGAGTATCAGTATGAAAGAATCCAATTAATACTTTTGCTGACAGTGCTCATTAAGTGTTGTTAAGCCTACATATTTAGCCTGTGACCGAACACATTAATATCTTACTAACAAAGTAGTCTGTAAGCTTGTATTTTATATTGTTAGCCTCTAGATGTCATTTGTCTCACCTGACATGCGGAGTAAATAGCCAGCTTCAGCAACTTCTTATTATGTGGCCAGTTGTAAACCTGCTGCTTGCGTTGCTGTATACGCTGTAGGTTTGACTGCCGCGACGCCTGGCCCTCTGCTGGGGTCACCGCACTGCCAGCTGTGTCTTCTGTGTTGCCACTGGATGTCGCTGAAAATATATTTGATGATAAGTTTCTAATACTGGTAAAGGGTGAATTATTACAGTCTTCAATGTGAAATACATGTAAGTATTCGGGCTTGTGTACAGTCAACTGCAGAGAATCGTGTCCTCTTTATACAAACTTTTAAGTATCAGTATTTGCCTTAAAGGCTAGTACAATTAGTGTAGAAAACACATGATGCAGGTGGTTTTTGGGAAATAAAAGGTTCATTCATCTAACTTAAGGAAAACGCATTCTCTTCAAATGAAAATAATGATATAACTACAATTTAATTCATTGTTTATTACCTTCATGTCCGTGCGTTTGTGAAGAGTCTGGCTCTGCTGTAGCCATGGTTATATCGCCAATATCGTCTGGTAATTGAGACATTTTAGGTGCACAAGAAATAAATTTGTACTAGACACGTTAATTCAGGCCTTCGCGGCCACAAATATTTACTTTTCCGCGATAATCTCGCATTAAACAAATTTCATGAAACGTTTGACAGTTATCGGTCGCGCAGTGTTGCCAGGGCACTTGAGTCGTAAGTTACGTTTCGTTTCGTAAAATGTTACATTTTTGCTGCAAAAGTTACATTAAGGTTTTTTTTTTAATTTACGTGTTTCTGGGGTCGGAGATCGGGGGCAAATTAGGGCCCTTTACTCGATTAATATTATTACAATACTGGTTTGTCAATACTATCGCGGTTTTCATAATTGTATGGATTTTGCTTCAATATCCACGTGATACGGATCGTGATATGACTGTATCGCATGATAATAATCACTATGTAAAAAAAAAAAAAAGGACTAGTTTGATTTGTACACAGCGCCATATTCACTGTTGTTACTATTCAGTCTAACACCTAACTTTCTCGAATAAAAGTACAAAAAATTCAAACTTTTTACTTTTTTACTACTGATTCTTGAAAAGTGTATCATGAACTCATGACTCATATTGGTCTTGTCGGGCGGGGCTAGGGTGGTGCATTGGACCCTGGGGAGAATCATTATCATAATTAACAAGATATTTTAGTTTGACCGGTCAAAGCACTTCACCGTGGCGAGTCCACCAATCACAATACACTAAAATTCTAAAATTCCTATAGTCACTACTCAAAGTTTAGCATCGTGTACCACAAAAGCTGAATCCCTTCTGAATGACAACGTAAAATTAGAATCACTAACTTATTTCAAATTTCATCATGTTTCTCCTCTAGATGTACTGAAGTCCTTTGAAATGTTAAAAATAAAGAGCACTGAGGACTTATGGGGCGTGTCATTCAAGGTACTGGAATCTATTCTGGAGGTCGTTGCACCAACTCTAGCTCTCATTTTTAATAACTGTATAGACTATGGCATTTTTCCAGACTTAATGAAATGTAGTAAAGTAGTTCCAATTTTCAAATCAGGTCATAGAGATAATCCTTCTGATTATCGTCCAGTTTCTATCCTACCTGCGTTTAGCAAAATATTCGTAAAAATAATGCTTACGCAATTGGTTTCTCACTTTAATTCTCACAATATTTTGCACGCACAGCAGTTCGGCTTCACGAAGGGTAGGTCAACTACTGATGCAGGCGCAAGTTTATTAAAATTTATTTTGCAGTCTTGGGAAGAGTCGCACGACGCCATCGGAGTGTTCTGTGACCTTTCCAAGGCTTTTGATTGTGTAGATCATGGTACTTTAATTTGTAAACTTAAGTTTTATGGCATCAGAGGGGATGCATTAGATCTCATGAAGTCATATTTAACACAGAGAAATCAAAAAGCAGCGATAAATAAAGACATTTCGTCAGAGACAGTGGTAGAGATGGGAGTACCTCAGGGGTCTATTCTAGGTCCGTTCTTGTTCCTTGTTAATGTAAATGATCTGCCATATATGGTAAGCCGACGATCAGGCATTGTAATGTTCGCAGACGACACCTCATTACTGTTCAAGGTAAATAGGAGAGATACTGAACTCATTGAACCAAATAATACCCTCTCAATGATATCTGACTGGTTTGCTGCCAATAACTTAGTATTGAACCCAAAAAAAACCAAATGTATGAAATTCTCTCTAGCGAACTCATCAAACAGAAACTTAGATACAAATATTAAACTTAATGGTCAAACATTAGAATTTGTTACTTCTACTGTATTCTTAGGTATTAGGTTGGACTCAAAATTGCAGTGGGGTTCCCATATAACAGCGATAGGAAGTAGGTTGAGCTCTGCTGCATTTGCAGTCAGGAGAATAAGGCAGCTTACCAATGTGGCAACGGCACGGTTAGATTACTTTGCTTATTTTAATAGTATAATTACTTATGGTCTTATCTTGTGGGGATCAGCTGCAGATATTGAAACTGTTTTTAATTTGCAAAAAAGGGCTATCCGAGCAATTTATAACTTGGGGTCGCGTGATTCATTAAGAGAATTTTTCAAAGAAATAGATATTCTAACCCTGCCGTCCCTATACATATTTGAAATAATAATGTATGTTAGGAAGAATTTGGGCAATTTTCCAACGAACGCTGATAAACCAATAGCCACGAGAAATACTGGGAAACTCAAAATAACTATCTATAGACTAGTAAAGGCGAATAGTCGATCTTGGTAAATTGTATCAAATTCTACAATAAAATTCCTAAACACATTACTGAACTTAGCAATTCTAAATTCAAATCTGTAATAAAACAAACACTTATATCAAGAGCATATTATATGATAAACGATTACATCATGGATAGGGATGTTTGGCAGTGATAGCGTTTCGTCGGCCTGTTTAGCCTAGTTGGTAGTGCCACTGCCTCCGAAGCTAGAGGTCCCGGGTTCGAATCCCGGTAAGGGCATTTGTTTCTGTGGTGAGCAGAGACATTTGTTCCTGAGACTTGGATGTTTTCTATGTATTTAAGTAAATATCTATTAAATATATCGTCGTCTAGTACCCATAACACAAGCCTTATTGAGCTTACTATGGGACTAGTTCGATTTGTGTAAAAATTGTCCCTAATATTTATTATTATTATAGCGTCCTGCACGGGTAATTTATCGCGAAAATATATTTTCTACTGTAGCATTGTTATTTAAGTAATTTTGTAGTAGCTGACACTGTAATTTTATATTTAACTATACAATGTATATTGTTTTGAAAAAATGACACCTCGCCGAGTTTCTTACGCCGGTTCTTCTCGTGGTAGAGGTATATTTTTCCGAACCGGTGGTAGTTTATTGACGTTCATAGGTGCATGTAATATGCCTAATTTGAAGAATAAACTACTTTTACTTTACTAACATTATAACTCATTAAAAAAACTTGGTTTTTTATATCTTAGATTAATAATTCCAACAGATCCGTAGCGTTAAGCAAGATAATTTTTCATACAGTTATTTTCTTGCATTCGTATGATTAACCAAGTATAGTTAGAATGGGGCAGATAGTACGTTGTTTCCATTTAAAAGCACACCAAAATGTCAAATCCCATATGATCCAAAACCTCACAAACGTACTATTTACAGTTATGAAAGCGGAGATACTGACGGGCTCGGGTCTAAAAGCCATATTACTTCTCGAACAAAATAACCATCTCGTGGTTATTTTAGACCCTAGGCATAAAATCTACTATTACTTAACCACTTTTTAATTATCATGAAATAGGAACAGACACCTTAACATTTTGAGAAAAGAATTCGGTTACGATTGCTTGTTCTTAGTGTAGCTGTACTCTGGTTGATTGATATCAACATAAATTGTGTTTTATAAGAGGTAAACTAGTGTATTGTGATTGGTAAATTTGATGTGGTGAACTGTTTTGATTGGTCGGGTTAGGGTGTTTTGTAAATCATACATATGTATATAGGTACATATTTTCCCTAGGGGTTAGATGTATTGCTTTGGACCCGCTTGGTAAATCTAATATGCCACACTATTGGAGCATGAGACGTGAAAAAAAACGATAGACTTTCACTACCTATCGATGATATTTTGGCATCTCTTTTTATTTTGTATTTAATTAGGTACTACTAAATCTCCCTCTTACAAGTCTTCATACATTTTTGTTCACAATCACACAATATTAAAAATTTGACAGGCTTTTAATTTGCGACAAAAAACTAAAAATATTGTTAAATTTAGCAAATTATACAAAAAACATCGACCCCCATAGGGACCCTGGCATTAGTTTTTTTTTTTGATATTGTCATGTAATATTAGTAGCGCACTTCTCTCAGTTGTACGACCACAAACAATAACACCACGAAAATTAATCACAATGAGCCATGTTTATTTTCTTTTTTTTCTAGCTAAGAAGATAAAAACCGCGAACTCGCGAAGTAGGAAACGAGCGCGCATACGGTCACGCAAAATCGAGTTAAATGTACACAGGATAAGTTTCATTTTGTCATAGCGCGTTCCATTGAGAGCCATCTCTGAGTGTGATATGGAGTGAAAGACGTGCCTTTTAAGTATGCGTCAGTTTGGATGCGTTCGTAAACTGTTTGCAATAGAAATCTAGTATGACAAATCTCGTTGTTCTGAAAAGTTACGAAAATTGCCTAAGTATAAAAATTACTTACATGTTACGCGAAGGGGTCAAAAGTTACGTAAAATGTAAGAAATGTAACCTTCTGGCAATACTGCGGTCGCGTCGCGTTGACAGAACTTGACGTTTAATATACATATATTTTTTTATAATGTTTATGGCCTGGATGCGAGTTCTTTAAGCCACGTTTAATATAATATCTTATATTTTATGTCTATGGAGAGAGTGTTTGGAATGTGTTGAATGGATGATGGCTAGCTCGCTAGCATGGCACCTCACTTATGATATTGGGGCAAATATTCGTATTGCATCTCTTTCTTTCATATAGCAAAAGAAAGGTAGACGAACATGCACCCCGAAATGAGGTGAGGGGCAGTATAAATACGAGGCAAATACAAGGGCTGAACGTGAACATATTGCATATGGCAAACGGATCCAATAAAAAAATATGGGAATGTAAACGATATCGTGTCGTGCAATGAGAACAGGAAGTACTTTTTCATACATTTTATTAGTATCGGATCATCGGATGCGATAAAGATATCGTGTCGTGCAATTTGAATACGCTCTAGATAACGCAAATTAGACTCGTGTGTGGGACAGAAGGAATTTGATTTAAAAAAATATGGGTGAAACCATGGTGAGACACGTGAAGTACAATCAAAGAATGAAAGCGCGGGTATAAATATAAATAGAAGGTTTTGACAGTGGGTGGAGAACGTATTGTACTTATTTAGAATTTTAAGCTAAATAAGCATGAAACGTACTCCACCCACTGTCAAAGCCTTCTATTTATATTCATTATATTTAAAACAGCGCTTTCATTCTACTTCACGTGTCTCACCTTGGTCTCACCATGGTCTCAACCATATTTTCTCGAATCAAACTCGTTCAAATCGTCCAATGACTCAGGAAATTCTATGAACGCGAAGTGTAATCATTACGAGCGTGTCCATTTTGCGGCCATATTGGAACTAAACATGGCGGATATAGTGCTGTCCCGCTAATCAACATTTTTTATCGATATTATAGACAGATCTTAAAAGGTATTGGTTTCCTAGGATGTCATTAGTTATAATATGTGAATAAAAGTGACCTTTTTCTGTTCAGTTTTCTTTAATGATTCTTTGAAACAGGCATTTAATTTACGGGATTTCATGATTAAAGTTACTAGTAAAGAGTTCCTTTAAGATTTCGCTAAATATCGTCTATTAATTACATGTAGTCAATAACGGCATGTAGCATAAATAGATCAGTCCATCCACCACCACCACCACCATATCAGCCAAAGGACGCCCACTGCTGGACATAGCCCCCCCCAAATGCACGAGGGGTGTATGACATAATCGCCACGCTTGGCATGCGGGTTGGCGATCGCAGTATCTCCACCGCACTCCAGGGATGCTGCTGCCCATCCCCCGGTGGTCTTGGTCGTAGTTTTAGGACATACCCGGGTACGGGATCAGTCCATCACCAATAATAAAAACCTACGAGACACCCTCAAGTATGCTGGATGTATCGTAGGTATTAGTTTAGTTTTGGAATATCCTAATAATATTATATACTTTGTATAGATGTCCTTTCGTCTTAATCGCAAAAACTACTGAATGGATCTTGACGAAACTCCAGTAACTGTCGGTCGGAAGCGTATATTTGATATGGGACGTCAAATAATAGGGTTGTGAAGCCATGCATACAGTACCGGCCAATAATACCTACCTAAGTATTATCATTTCACCACCACCACAGATTAGGGGAGAATTAACCGAGAGATAACCACAAATTAGGTATATTACAAGGTTACTATTGAAACAACGTGAGATCAGGATAATATTTTTATATTAATAGTTTACACCTGTCCTTATTTTTCAATTCAAACAACTACCACTAGTTACATTCTCAGTTCCAATAGCATCTAACCATTTTTTCTTCATTTTTTCCTTAAAAAATATAAATCACCGAATCAATGATAGTATAGTACGTCATCGGAATTCTTTATCGATATATTCAGGAACAACCCTAGCTACTGCTTCAGGGTAACTTTTAAGGAAAAACTCGATATTGGTAAATCCACCTTGCTGGAAGAAGCAAGGAGTAGAAGCCATATATATATATAAAAAGCCATCAAAAAGCAAGGGGAACAAGGGAATCCTAAATTGAGAAAGTAGCGGCTTTCCGAAGAACACCTTCAGATATCGAAAGTAGGTATTAACATACTCTTTGGCTATGGATTTTTTCTTATTCTTCATTCAAATCCACTTGTTTGTAGCGCAATCATATCAACTGAGAGGTGCAAATGTTAGTAGTTATAGTGATAAGATATTGTATTGCCGTCTGATTCCAACCACAGCCCAGTAGAGACTGGGTTGTGGTTGTCCACCTGCATATGGTTATTAAGGTTGCGGGGTTGTGGTTGGAGGTGGGAACCGACCAAAGACCTTAGATATAGTTTACACAAGACATAATATAAGTATATAAACATTGACAAATAAAAATGAACTTTACACGGTAAGACACAAGACTGATTTTTAATTTTCATCGTAAGCTGAAAAACTAGTCCGAAAGAGACTTAAGTACTTTGTCTTAACGTTTCCATCTCCCACGCATTGCCATATTACAAAGAATATACAAATATAAGTACGTTTACATAGATATAATATATTACCCATATTAGAAAAAGGGACATATCGTTTGTTCAGATGCTAATGGCCCTACAATAAATACGAGTAGTAGGGCCGATGCTCAGATGATAATGGGCATAATGGCCCTACTTACTGTACTATAGGAATCACAGTTCAGGAAAACAACAAATAATCGATGTATGTATCTAATTACTTAATTAGGCATCATCAATCGTAATCGGGTATTAAGACACTTTTTTGAACGGTCAAAAGGTCTTGGAGATCGTTGAGTTGTCGTTGAGATGCGTTTTAATTTTCAATATATCTATACTAATATTATAAAGCTGAAGAGTTTGTTTGTTTGTTTTAATGCGCTAATCTCAGGAACTACTGGTTCGAATTGAAAAATTCTTTTTGTGTTGGATAGTCCATTTATCGATCGTCCATATAACATCACGCTGCGACCAATAGGAGCGAAGACGCGGACGAAGTCGCGGGCAACAGCTAGTAATTTATAATTAGTAAGGATGCCGTCTTGTACTCGTATCAATGAAAATCAAAACACTTCTGCCGCTCTTCTCAGTGTAGGAATCTGCATTTCTATTAAGTTGTGCTACTTAACATACTTTTACCTTGAAGACATCGAGGTAGGTGTAACTGCCTGGGTTCCTCTCCTTCCACCTTGCGCAGATCCTCTCGGGGCATGGGCGCTTCAGCAGATACCTACGTGTGGTGGCAGGACGGGATCAGACGGAAGAATGTCATGTGTGCAGCGACGCCGGCTTGAGCTAAGCAACGGGCCGCGCTTGTGGCCGTAGTGGGGCATAACCTCTCCCTGCCTGCCATGGTAGAAACCATGGTTGGCGGCAACAGATCGTGGAAGGGGGGTAACAGCCTGCGAGGACGTGATGGCGCAAAAAGAGGCGGCAGAGCGCGGGAAGGAAGACGATCCTGCCTCTCAACGAATGCGCCGCAAACGAGTGGGGCGACGGCGGCTGGCCTACGACCGCCGATTTTCCACGTAGTGGTGCCTCTTGGTGACAGGCACGGGGACGTCTGTCACCTACACGAGGGTCCCCGAGAGGCAGGCTTGGAAAAATAGTTCCCCCAGAGTCGAGTCCGGAGTTCGGACAGCCGCTGGAGAGGTTGGTGTGTCTAGGGCGTTCCCGTGGCCTCGCCTTATAGTACGGAGGCGGCATATACAGGGGTTTTTAGTGGGTATACCATAGGCCTCATTAGCTGACATGAGAGTCCCACATTACAACCAGGGCCCGTCCCTAAAAGAAAAAAAAGGTTGCTTGCCCTGGGCTGCTAGTACGATACCTAAGTTCTAACATGTTTTAGACTGAAATGTACTAAAACGTCACATAAAATATGACCGTTAAACCTTATCGTCCATCGTGCTAGCTGGGTTGGTCGTTCGATTTACACAGCCATTTTTACCATGGTTAATAGTACATTAATATAGAGGCCGGGAAACGAAGGGTTGCAGGCCAAGTAGATATAGACGATAGGGATACGCGGCATGCAGCCCAACGATTCTCGCCGAGATTTGTATAGTGCTTTTCTCAAACATATGCAATGAAATAAAAAAATACACCACACAAAAAACAAATTAAGCAGACGCCATGTATACACTAAAATTTAAAAAAGAATTAGCTCCCGGCCTAGGCCTTCAATTTTGTATGAAATTCCTTTACAGTTCTCCCGAGTTGTTCCGCCTGCAACGTGATACTTTGAAGCCTGTTATAACGCACGTAATGACGAAATTTCATTGCATGTTTGAGAAAAATACATTAAGGTATTTTAGTGTACAGTCAGGTGAAATGAAACTGTTTCTTCTCTTGTGCAGCTGAGTTGACTGTGCATATAGTTATGGCCTGTATGTTTTTAGACTCGGAAAATTCAAGACTGATAGTAGATAATAAAACGTTGCCTATCTCAGTATTTTGAATATGCGTGATCAGACACAATGTAGTTTATTTCTTTCATAAGTAAATGGTGAAGCCATGTTGTATACTGAAAGGTAATACAATTCCATTGGAACTTCCAGGAAGTACGCTTAGTCAATTTGATTCTATTCAGGTTGGCTAAAATAAGTTTTCTATGTGTGTCTCATCATGACTTTGAAATAAATATATAAATATTTCGCAAAAGAACACCTATACAGTATAAAAGTAAAAGTTCTTATTCTTCAATTTAGGTATAAATTATATGCACCTATGAATGTCAATAAGCTACCACCGGTTCGGAAAAATAAACTTCTGCCACGACTGCTGCCACCAGAAGAACCGGCGTAAGAAACTCGGCGGTATGACAGAACCACAGAATTCTCAACCATGAGGGGGTCCCAAATTATAGTTCGTGATTGTAATTAAATTGTGTGTATGGCACACACACATCCCAGCCTAGCTAGGTTATATACGGGGTGTTCCTGAGATGATATAAAGTAATCTTCTCTAAGAGACTAGTGTCTCAATTCGTACCTTAATTTAACCTTAATTCAAAAGCTAAAGAAATCTGTGTATCTGTCATAGCCGCCTGTGCGTGCGTGCATGCGTGCGGGCGTGCGTGCGTGCGTGCGTGCGTGCGTGCGTGTGTGTGTTTGTGTGTGCGTGTGTCTTTTTTGTTTTTTATGAAAACGAAAAAAGTATATTTTTTGAATTACGAAAAAATATGCTACTATAATATCAGAAATGAGGCCATCCGCAGCAGAACCAAAGTGACCGATATAGCCCTTCGAATCGCTAAACTTATGTCGCAGTGGGTGGGGCACATAGCACGCAGAACCGGTGGCCGTTGGGGCGGAAAGGTTCTCGAGTGCCTACCACGTACCGGAAGGCGTAGCGTGGACAGGCCCCCCTCACGGTGGACTAATGGCCTGGTAAGGGTCGCAGGTGTCCGCTGGATGCGGGTGGCGCAGAACCGGTCATTGTGGAAGTATTTGGGGGAGGCCTATGTCCAGCAGTGGACGTCATTCGGTTGAAATGATGATGATGATGAAATATGCTACGTTTCTGTGAGCATACACGGCTATATGCCTGAAGGAACGGAAATCAAGAAAAACATTCTGTATAATAATCTGTTTTATGGCCCAAGTGTATTAAAACGTCACATAAAACATAGCCCACATAACATAACACAGCTGGCCTAGCTAGAACGATAGCCTATACCGTAACGTTATATATAAAATGTACTAAGCTGGTGTGGGCCATGGGTACAGCAATATGTGTGGTACAGAAATGTGCATACTTAATGTTGGTTCAAGTTGCCATTTGCAACCTGCAATCAATCAACTAGTTCTAATAAGTGTTAACCTTACCGTCCATATATATATATATATCAACTGCATATATGTACGTAAGAAACAATATGCATAATTATAAATCTAGTGCACCTAACTGTGATCGCCCGACCCGCAGGCGGCCTCTGCTCATCGTTCCGAAACGCCGGCTGGCTAAGTCGCGACGGTCACTCAGCATCATGGGGCCTAGACTGTATAACTCGCTCCCAGATAACATAAAAGCATCTAACAGTGTAACTATATTCAGGAACAAAGTTAAGTTGTTTCTGATAGATCAGGCGTACTATTCGATTGACGAGTTTTTGTGTGCTCAGAAGAATAATTGACCTAACGCTTGATTAAAATTACCAAATATTTGTGGATTAAATTCGAAATGTAACGAAATCATTGTAACTGAGGATTGATGTACCTATGACTTGTAAAATTTGTTTTTCTTTTTACCAATAAAGTCTGTATTCTGTATTCTGGGTAAAGGGTCGACAATGCGCATCTGACACCCCTGGAGTTGCAGGCGTCCATAGGCTGCGGTGACCGCTTACCATCAGGCGGACCGTACGCTTATTTGCCACCGGCGTGGTATAAAAAATAAATTTGGTATCAATCTAAAATAAAATACATAGGCCCTGGGGTGAGAGTGCATTCAGAATCTTTTCTGAATGCGCTAAACGTTTAGTAGACGTAACGCGTGACCAGAGGGCTTGTTCATATCTGGCCCAGCGGCTCAGCGTTGCCATCCAGCGTGGCAAGGCTTCCAGCGTTCTAGGCACGCTCCCGGCTGGAGTTGAATTAAGAGAAATCTTTTATTTATAATTTAGATTTAGGTTAGATATAAATTTTAAAATTTAACTTTAGTTTTTATTTATATATATATTAAAGCACTGTACAAATTCATTATAAATTAACCTTGTTAAAACAGCAAAAAAAATATATATATAGGTTTTTTTTTCAACTAAACGGATTTTTGTGTAGTTAGACAAAAAAGAGGTCAAAAGTTCTCATTCCTTTGTAATAAAGTCTTGACCTCTTGATATGTGTATTTACTTCTGATGCCGACTGTACTTATAATCATATTAATTCGCTGTTGTCCGATCGGCATCATCTGCCACCACACCCTCCCGGGGGGGATTATTTTATTCCCTACAATCTCGTTATAGATGTTTCTGTAGCCGACCCGCGTGGAGAGGCCAGTTATTATCTAACATTTATTTTTGGGGACAGGAAACTGCTAATGTATATTCTCACTTCTCAGTTCGTTGATCGGATATAACAATAACGAGAAATGAGAATACCTACTAATGTTCGGTGAAGTAGAATTCAATTGCTACTTCGAGGAAATTGGCATTGATAAATAAGTATTAACGGTTTGAGTAATTTAATTTTGTACTAAGCAGTAACGCTGCTAACGAAAATTCCAAATTTCAAATTAAAGGGAATAAAAACGCCTGCCTAAGGCGTTGTTGTAAGAGGGAACTAGTGAAGCATTTCGTGCACGAGCTTGGTTGTTCCGATAGCTCAGAGGCTAGAGCGATTGATGTCGAGAGATGTCGCATTAAATTTTTCCATTTTTCCCTTTAATTTGAAATTACGGTTTGAGTACTTATAACGATTTGAATACGATAGGTGTAACGGTTTTTGAGTTATCACTGAAAAACTGTCTTGCCCAAAGAAAAAGACTTTAGTGCCGTGAGTTTCCTGTTGGTAGTGACACTGCCTCCAAAGCTAGAGGTCCCGGGTTCGAATCCCGGCCAGGGCATTATTTGTGCATTTAGCACGGATTTTGTTCTTGGGTCTTGGATGTTCTCTATGTTTTTAAATATGTATTTATGTATATAAGTATGTATATCGTCGTTTAGTACCCATAGTACAAGCTTTGCTTAGTTTGGGACTAACAATAAGTTGATTTGTGTAAGATTGTCCCCCAATAAATAAATAAAATAATGTATTGTGGTTTTAATGTGGGCTAGTGGGTGTCGGTACGGAATCCTTCTTTGTGCGTGATCGGACACGCACTTGGCCGGTTTTTTTGTACATTTAACTATATACAGAACAATAGAACTATATATAGAAGACAATAAAGAAAAAAAGCAAACCAGTGGTTTTCTTGGAAATCGATTTTAGGTTGACATTTCGCATTTTCAACTAATTTGGTATTAAGGTGTTATTTTTGCTAATGAAAACTTCATTTTATTTATTTATATGAAGTTTCGCATACTATTGAAATGTGCATTATTTGTCTCCACCTCTCAAGTTTCAGAGAAAGTTAGATGAAGCCTATGACAAGCTTGTAATTTTTCCTGAAGCTTTAAAGTTGCGGAAGGCCGTCGGATCTAGTTTATTTATTACGTGTCAAGTTGTCAACGCCGGGTGCGGTTAATATTCCTTTGACGTTTTTACGGCGGCAGGACACTTCCTGATAAAAATATTGAGTTAAGCAATATATATATTATAGTGCAACAAATTAAATGGATATTTTGGAGCTGGGCTTGGCCTTAAATTCCTTTGATTCAAATGTGAAATAAAATTTTGGTACGCAACTCATACATTTTTTGTCATAACTTACCGAAATACCTTAATAGGATGTCTTCTTCTACCTCTACCTATTTAGTTGTTGCTGTTTTCTTTCTGTCTTTAACTAATTAATTGTGTGTGGTGTGCAATAAAGAGTATTTGTATTGTGTATGTGATTTTAGTCGATTTGTGCAAGATTATCCAACTACGTATTAAACAAATTTAAACATCGCAACAAACTACGTTGTTCGTCTAATTAGGATAGGAAACTTGATTCTGTTTATATTTTGCATCTCCCGGTATCCTCGCTCTTATTTTTTTGACAATAGACATAGGTTATGGAGGCGCCATGGTTACATGGGGATTTATGTTTGTAAATGCGTAGCTTCCGCTTACCTAATTAACATCATCACAACACGTGATTATATTTTCAACGCGTTATCATTTGTTTCGAACTAGGCCCATTATTATTATTATTCAGTTTGTGGCTATTCCGGGCTGCTGAGCCCTCGTATCAATGCGACCATCTCTGATCTATTGTGATCGAGGGCCCGTGGAAAGCTCAGTAAGTTTGGTGTTATGGGCACTAGACGAAGATAGATCCCTTATAGATAAATACATATGTCGGCCTGTTTAGCCTAGTTGGTAGTGCCACTGCCTCCGAAGCTATAGGTCCCGGGTTCGAATCCCGGTAAGGGCATTTGTTTCTGTGGTTAGCAGAGACATTAGTTCCTGAGACTTGGATGTTTTCTGTTTATTTAAGTATATATATATATATATATTTATCTATTAAATATATCGTCGTCTAGTACCCATAACACAAGCCTTATTGAGCTTACTATGGGACTAGTGCTATTTGTGTATAAAAAAAATGACCCCTAATATTTATTTATTATTTATTACATGTAAAGTAATAGTAATTAAAAAATGTGCTCAACACACAAGTAAAACGTCGTAGGCAGGGTTAAATAGTTGTCCTATCCGTCATACTTATCCGTTTGTCTGTTTAGCTATGTCGGGATATTCTTTAGCGCCGTTATGTAAGCTGTAACAGTGTTGTGCTTCAACAAAATACGAGCCCTAAGGGAGATCAGCGCTAGCTGTAGAGCCTGCATATGGTGAGTAGGTTCCTTTTCGCAACTTAGCCTGTTGTCTATGGTCTGTTTACTGTTATTATTGCGAATAAATGTTTGATTCTGAATCTGTGGGCCTATTTAACTCGAAATGAAGTGGGCGGTTATGTGCTAAAAACAACAATTACAAGCTTTGCTCAGTTTGGGACTAGGTCGATGTGTGTAAGATTGTCTCCCAATATTTAATATTTTTTATTTTATTTAAAAAGGTTTTACAATGTTCCAATAATGTCACTGGTAAAGATTATGGCTCAAGTAGCTCAGATAGATTTGAAATACGCGTCTGCCTTTCATAATTCCCGGGGCCAGCTTTTCCATACATTTGACAGGTGATGGCCCCTTCACCGATATCGTGTCGGATTTGTTGGATTAGTGTGTAACGGCTCGATAAGGTGAGTTGGAGGCATTCGGGCCTTGAGATCTTCAAACAGTCGAGTTGCCCACTCACTTGACAAGCCTAATCCCAATAAGGACGAGTTTATCCCTCGGTTTGAAAGGTCAGATGGCTTCCGTAAAAACTAGTTCCTACGCTAATTCTTCGAATTTGGTAGCGGACCCGAGGCATCTGCAAACGTACGGGGTAATGCTAGGATGATTATGGTGAGTGTGTTATGGACGATTCACACCGAACGGCTGGGGTCGGCGCGCGCCCCACTAGAGTCAAAGGAATGCGAACCTTCCATACAGAAGTAAGATTTGATGCCGCCGGCTCTGCCGTGGCCGTTTGGATACGAAGTCTAGCTTCTGTATGGAGGGTTCGAATTCTTTTGACTCTGGTGGCGTGCGCGCCGACTCCGGCCGTTTGGTGTCAATCATCCATAATGGCTCTAAAAAAGGAACGGATAAGCTTTCTCTATATTATTCGCTTCACTCGTCCACGTTTCCTTGCTCACTCACAAGTGCTTCAAGAGTGCATGATAAATTGCTCTAAGATTATATAAGACGTCATCGTTAAATATGTTGAGTAATGGGGTTATAAATTTCGCTGAAAAATCGAGTGGAAACTCAGAGGCGATGCTTTTAGCGATGTTTTGGACGTTTTTCAATGATAAATAGCGCACCTTGGCGAACGTACTCAGACCAAATCGGAGACGTTCTGCAGAAAGGCCAGGTCAAGAATACCCTAAATCGGCGCACATGTATGAAAAATGTTATGAAAGTTAAATAAATAATAAATAAATAATGGGCGACAATCTAACACAAATCGACCTAGTCCCAAACTAAGCAAAGCTTGTACTATGGGTACTAGACGACGATATACATACTTATATAGATAAATACATACTTAAATACATAGAAAACATCCAAGACCCAAGAACAAATATCCGTGATAAATGCACAAATAAATGCCCTGGCCGGGATTCGAACCCGGGACCTCTAGCTTCGGAGGCAGAGTCACTACCAACTAGGCTAAACAGGCCGTCAAAAGTTCATGAAGCGAAAGTTGTAAGTATGTCAGGATCGTGGAAGAAGGAAATGGAAATCCGCGATCTCTGCCTACCCCTCTGGGAAACACGCGTGGTTTTATGTAGGTATGTATGTAAATAGAGCACCCGCCGTTGCGCTAGCATGATTATGATTATAAAATATTATGAAGACTTCCATATGAATGCAATTTTAATTGCAGATTATAGCAGAGCTCTTAATTAGTTTGTTACATTTGTAAGTCAGGCTCGTAAGGGAGCCTCCATTAATTACGTGAGGTTTTATGGGAGGGAAACAGTCAAGCCAAATCTTACCTATTATTCTTGACTTTTATTTGTAATGTATTGAAACCTTAAACATTTTTTTATGCACTTGGAACAGAATACGTCAACAGTCAGTTGACGGTGACTGACGATACCAGAGTATGATTTTTACTTACCCCAGCCGTATCCGACAGAAGTGCGTATATGATTTGCTACAGTAATATAATAAACAGAAGTGAGCTTCTGTAGATCTTTTTTGTTACCTTCTAAATTATTTGACGACCACTTTGGGTTTGAATGTAGTGACCCTGCTTACGAAACCGGAGGTCCCGGGTTCGAATCCCGACCAGGGCATTGTTTGTGTATGTTTAGCACGAATATTTATTCCTGAGTCTTGGACGTTTTCTATGTATTTAAGTATATATTTATCTATGTATATCGTCGTCTAGTACCCAGAATACAAGCTCTGCTTAGTTTGAGACTAAGCCGATTTATGTAAGATTGTCCCCCAATATTTATTCATTTATAAATGTTTTACAATTAAAGGTCAATTTTGATATAATTTTTGCTCCATTGCTAATAATTTGGTCACCAAATATTGAATAGTGCCATTTTAAGTGACTCGGGAAGCTTGTTAAATAATTTAGGGGCCACAGCCGTAAAGCTTATTCTCATGAGCGTGGTACTCCCGATTCTCAATAAATTGTACTTAATGCGTTCCTGCCGCAAGATAAATTTATGTCTGTTTCAAGAACTTTTTACTAGAAAACTTTCTATAACCTACCTAATTTAAAGTTATATAAAGTTCAAAAGATCAAAGTTATTTACTGATGAAAATATGATGGATACAATAACTTAGAAACAATTATTACGCTACATATATAGCAGCATGCAAATAATTTAAAGTTAGTAATTACTTAATTAATTTTTAACATTCATTGGAGGTACAACACATTTAACTTTTATATGTCAATAAGTCTCGCCTTACGGCTCGCGGGAACAATTCCGTCTCTAATCAAAGAGGATATTATTGATACTAAATTGACTATAGTGATTTATTAGATTGGTAAAATAATCGAATTAATCTCCCGCCAATTCCCTCAATACGGTTACAGTTATGAAGATCTGCACGAAATGTCGAATTCAAAAAATGCCAAATAATCTAGTTACACACTCAGTACGAAGGAACCAAAGAACCGGGGTTTTAACCTCCAAATCGGTACCAGTTTGCTTAAAAAATCCCGGGATTTTCCAGTATTTTCAGTGCAGTCAATACCCGGGCATGTCCTAAAACTACGATCAAAACCACCGGGGGTAGGGCAGCTGCACTTTTAGAGTGCAGTGGAGATACTTCGATGCTAGTTCGCATGCCAAGCGTGGTAATTACGGCATTTTACTCCCATGACAGAAACAAACAAGCCATGGCCCCGAGGTTCCGGCAACCCCCGGTATCCTGGTTATGGTAACGGTCAGGATACTAGCGGTTCTAAAAATCTCTGGCCAAGATGGCAGGCCGCCCACAAGGTGGACTGATGACCTGGTAACTCATCAAGCTGGACTGGTCATCATTCCACCTGGATGCTGGTACCGTAGGACCGGTCATTGTGAAACTCTTTGGGGGAGGCCTATGTCCAGCAGAGGAAGTCCTTCGGCTGATATGATGATGAGATAAGGACCTCCATAATCTAAAACGCAATTCATAAACGCGAATCCGGATTCTGTCGTCGTTCCAGAGGCAGATTTCCCATAATAAGAGTGGGTGTTTTACCCCGAAAACGTGCACAGGTAACACAGTTGTGGACCACTTTCCTAGCGAGATTCCTCCCGCTTACGGGCCACCAATTCTCTCTAAGCGAAAATAAAATATGCTTAGGTCCGGCGTGGAATAGTAGAAAAAATAATTCAGCAAAAAGTTGCTTAGCCCGACTTAATTTTATCCCATACAACGGCTTAAGAATATTAAATAGCATTCGATTTAGTATTCAAAACGACATCATAACAAAAAGTGGTACAGAGAACTTAAAATAAATTACCTCAATTGATAGGACTTTTTCTTTCAAGTAGCAACACTCTTACGCACACATCTTTAGAAAAAAGGCTTCATTTTGAAGTTTGTAGCGCGGTTTCTACCTTGTTTTCTTGGTCTGAGGGTGTTGAATCAACATCTAAATATAGATCTCACGCATAATCACAGACCACCCACACGCCCTTACCGCTAAAATGCCTGGATAATAAATACACAGATTGTAGATTAGCCAGCAGCCTTCAAGAATTCGCAAACTATGTAACTAAATTCTACGCCACTGCCCTAAACTAATATTATTCCCACTCCCAGTCGAAATTTCAATATCTATATTAGTTATCACAACTTACCTTCAGCATCTTAGGGGCGTAATACGACATGAATTCGACTTGGTTTAATGATAGCTTGTGACGTGGCGATTTGTGGCCTCCTCAATCGTTTCGCCATTCTCGATGGTCGTCAACCTAGTATCTCAAGTATTGTTCTATGTATTTCGTGTTTCGGTCGGCTACCCGTTGGATGACTAAATTAATCGGGGTTATAAGATGCTCTGATGACACCTGCTCGAGCCATCCTCCGAGTTTTCGGCCTCTTGGCCTTCTGCCTTCTACCGTGCCTGTTACCGTCATCTTGACTTGTGGTCACTCATGTAAAACACAAAGTACAATATGTACAAGTAAATTTTTAACAAAAAAACACCGACTCCAAACTTTGCCAGACCCCATCCTCTTGGTAAATAATTTGAGGACTTCCTTATTTTTCCTTACCCCCTCCTCTTGGTATATATAATTTGAGGAGTTCCTTCGATTTTTCCAAGATCCAGTAGAAGAAAAATATTCCGACGAATTAAAAACCTCCTCCTTTTTTTGAATTCTGTTAAAAATATGGCGATATTACTGGCGAACTGTCAAGCTTTTCAAAGTGACAGTGAGTGAGCGAGTGAGTGACTGACGATCTTGACACGTTCGACGTACTTACGCGAATGATTCCGTAGCATGGATGACAACATGTGAGTCAGTCATTGAAAATGGTGATTGGAATAGCGCCGAAATATCGGAAACTCAACAATATTAACACACATGGTAAATATCCCGTTTTGAACAGTTATTCTAACATGTGAAACACCGTTTGTAGGAAAAACCCCCACAGAGCGCCCAATCTAGCAAATGGGCTCAGAAAGTTACAACTTACAATTTAACAATGCTAACCGACAACACTGATCAAACGGCCAGTGACGGTCGAACGCACGTCAAACGCGTCAGTATTGTCAGTTTAGGCAGCTTAGCTTATTGAAACGGGCCCCAGGTTCCTGGCACTGATTATGGCTTTTGGCAGTAATAATAAACACGCATCTGTATCGCGACACTAGTCATGGATAGACTTATTTATCATTAATTATTTATCAAAACAATTTCTACTTTAACAGCTAAGACGAGCATATTTGTAAACAACTAAAATTGCAACAGCCATGATATCGATACTATATCGCCAATTCGCCATATAAAAGTAGACGTATGTGGGCACATACGTCTACTTTAAGTAATAACGATAAACTAGGAAACGACAATTTCATATTAAGGCCATGTCACGAGAATAGCGATATCGCGATCTACTAGAAATCAGAGTCAAATATTGCCCCTAGATTTATGCTAATGATAATGACTAAAGTTTCAAAGTCAGTCTCGAAATTTTCGCTCTTCAGCACCAAATTCAGGAATTCTCGTCGTTACTGATATTAAAATAGAGCTATATCGGCCTCTTGTTCCTTGTGAGATGAGTCTTTATCTAAGGTGCAAGTTTCAGGAATAAGTACGTAGAATACGTTTTGGCAAGTTGCCCGTGGGTTTAAAAGATTACCTAAAAAGAATTCCCGGGAAAAAATGTCGGCATTTTTTTGCATGACGTCAAAAAAATGTTCTTCAGATTAAGTAATATTTTAAATAACTTCATTCTTGCTTTATTAGGGAACCCTTATAGGATCACTCGTGCGTCTGCATGGCTGTCCGTCCGTCTGTGAAAGCCAATTTGCTCCGAAACCACTAGACCGATTGAGTTGTGGTAGACGTGTTTTATAAATGAATTATAAACATGGGGGCTTTTTTGGGGGGTAAACTAGAGAATTAAAAAAAATGTTTCCAAACTATATCGTGTGATATATCTAATAGGTCTTGTTGTTGGCGTCTCAAATATGTATCTTTTTATTAAGGGAGAGAGCGCAGCGTCTCCGTTTCAGTTTTCGACAAAAATTCTTTCGTATGTCTGTCTGTCCGGATGTTCTTCTCTATAGGTCGCATTTCTCAAACCAATTCTCGTGAAATTTTGTGAACAGGTTCGATAATTATACAGGATGTTTTTATTGAATTCCGTTAATTGCGAGGTTACAATCCTGAGATGAAATAAAGTAATCTTCTCTAAGACACTAGGATCCCACTTGGTAGCATTTCAAAGATATTCAAGAATTCATTTTCGTTAATTAACACACCTAGTATAGTATAAAAGATCCTTAACAATTAAACAATGTTGACGTGCGTGTCATTAGAATTTCGAATTTTTATACTTGACATTAACTTTTGCTTAACTCCACGTTAACTCCTAAGACCGGTTTTCATTCACCCTTGGTGATATAAATAATTATTTTGTATGAAAATGAAAAAAAAATCTTGAATTTTGAAAAACTAATTATGCTACGTCGTTTTTATGGCTATACACGGCTATATTCTAGAAGGAACGGAAATCAATAAAAACACCCTGAATAATTATTTTTTTCGAGTCAGATTTTGAAAATTTTGAAATTTGAAAAAAGGAAAAATGTTTTGGGAGGTATTTTGTGCACAGAGCCACTTGTTTTTATAATTATGATATAAATCGTTTTGTAGTTAAGCAAGATAATTTATATTTACCCAAAAAACTACTCCAATTTTTTACTTCGTCTTGCCACATACATACATACATACATACATAAACTCACGCCGTTATCCCATGGGGTAGGCAGAGACCAAAGAACGCCAAATACTACGGTCCTTACATACTTCTTTCGCTTCAATCACATCCATACATCTTCTCATATATGCTCGTCGGTTGCGGGTACTTCTGACCTGGCCCTTTTTCAGTATCGCCGAAATTTGATCTAGATAACCTCGCCTTGGTCGTCCCCTTCCGATCCTACCACTCATCTCCTGAGCGTAAATCCTCTTAGTCATTCTACTTTCACTCATTCTCTCTACATGCCCAAACCACCGAAGCCTCTCTTGCCACACATATGAGATTTTCGCACATCCGTCTCACTTCACCACATGTACTCGACTGTACTGCTTTCCGATAGCAAACGAGGTTACTGAGAAAATAGACATAGACATCAACATTAATTATACTTCTTTCTTTTCTTCTACGAATTCTCGTAAAACAAGATTCATTAATGATTGTTTTTGATATTGTGAAGAAGTGTTACTTTGTAAAAGAAAGGATACACGTTTTTTTTTGCTGACTGTACTTTTTCCACAGACGTCTACTACTCGTTGAGAAGGTTTTGATGAATCCTAACACGGGTTTATCTTGAGTAGTTTAGGAGTTGCTTCCACCTTCTGTCTCCATCAACAGATTTGGCTCGGTGATACCATAATATTGCATTGTCACCGAACTTACTTAAGTATAAGTAATGATGTGTGTATCTATTTGTCTTTACGTCCTTATCCTGCACCGAACAAACGTTTCTTTTTAGCCCACTGGTTGACTGGTAGAGAATGCCTTAAGGCGTTAAGGCCGCCATTTGTACTATCTAGTATTGTGCAATAAAGTTTAAATAAATGAATAAGTGCGCATCATTTCTGCTCAATCGGTTGAAAATAACTGATTTCAAATTCAGTTGCAAAATTTGACCCGAACACGCGTACTAACCTTGTAAGTTAAATAAAAGCTTGTAAAATAAATATATCTCAGCAGGACACAACCCCTCAGCTACCGACCCATATACCTTCTAACCGCAGAGATATATTTGCATATGCTTTTAGCCTACTCGACACTCGCTTGTAAAGTATCTGCCTGTTTGAAAACCTTTTAAGGACATTTAAATATTTGTTCCCGTCCCGTTTCTTCATGCAAACTGTCAAAGGGCGTATAGTACAGCAACATCACTTACCATAAAGGCATCATGAATATTTAAAATACAAAAAAATGCCGCAATGCTGCTCGGGTTTCGTTTCTGGAAACGTTTTAAATATTTGTGACATCGTGTCGCTGTAAGCTCCATTTTTGTCAATGTCCAAATCCTTATTGAAACTCGTATTTCTAAATGCGTCTTCGCCTTCGAAAGGTATAATTTTATTAACAGACTTCAAAAAAAGGAGGAGTTTCTCAATTCGTCGGAATATTTTTTATTTTATTTTTATGTATGTTCACCGATTACTCTGAGACTAGTGGACCGATTTCAAAAATTCTTTTTTTGTTTGAAAGGGTGTGTTTTCTAGTTGGTCCCATTGTCACCAAGTCTGGATCTGATGACGGGATCTTGAAAAAATCGAAGGAACTCCTCAAATTATATACCAAGAGGATGGGGTCTGGCAATGTTTGGAGTCGGTGTTTTTTTGTCAAAAATTTACTTTGCTTGAGAATTTCATATTTTAATGTGTTCTAGTTCTCGGTCTAGGAGCGCTCGTGGCCCAGCGGCGCCTGCGTACCGCGTGCGGTATGCGTGGTTAAGAAACGTCGGCCGAGGTCAATTCTTGGATGGGCGACGGCATTGAGTGGGTACTTACTGAACGCTCACATACTTTGGCAGGCACGTTAAGCCGTTGATCCCGGCTGCTGTCTATGACAGGAGTCGTTAAGCCAGGTTAGAGGCGTTCGGGTGGCTTGAGAACTTCTAACAGTCAAGTTCTAATCTCACTTAGCAAGCTTAATCCCAATAAGGTCTCGTTTCTATCCCTTGGGTTGGGAGGTCAGATTCCGTAAAAACTAGTGCCTATGCCAATTCTTGGGATTAGGTAGCGGACCCCGGGCATCCTTCAGCATGCAAATGTACTGGGATAACGCTAGGATGATGATGATAATGAATGTGTTCTAGTTCTATTTTATAAGTCAGCAGGGAGATAACGAATAGATGCTTTACAATCATCATTATCATCAGCATATCAGCGGAAAGGAGTCCACTGCTGGACAGAAGCCTCCCCCATCAAGGATTTCCCCATCTTGACCAAATCGTCGGTCCACCTTGTTGGGGGCTTTCCCACGCTGCGTCTTCCGGTGCGTGGTCCCCACTCAAAAACTTTTCTGGCTTTTTGACCGAGTGAAACGAAGGTCTCCGTTTCGGCTTCAGCAAAACGCCTTCGTATGTCCGGCCGGGAGATGGCGGGTTTCCGGAGTTCCCGCTCTTCTCCTCTACAGGTCGCATTTCTCAACCGATTTTCGTGAAATTTTGTGAGCTAGTTTGATAATTATGTAGATTTTTTGTCGATTCCGTTTTTGGATATTTTGTTATTTGAAAAAGAAATTCGCTATGTGTAAATATCACAGAGGCACTATTGATAATAGGCTAGTTTCCAAAAAATAATAACTATGCCATTCGAACCAAGTTTTTAAAAGGGGATTAAATGTTTGTATTGGACCAAATAAGCACAACAAAAGCCGCAAATGAGGGTCAAATGTAGATATTGTCCTCGGACACCAAAAACGCTCAATACTAATTGACAGAAAATTATGACGTCATAACACACGAGCCCCGTATTAACGTTGTATGGAAAAACAAGAAAATTGCTATTTTAATCGTGAAATACTGCGTTTGAGTACGATTACACAGTTGTTATACAATTTATATTTTATTGAATATTGTAAATTCTATTTTTAGCCTTTATGTAACTTTCAGATGATAAAAAAATAATTTTAGGAACTTTCAAGTCTCGTATTTAAATATTATTCTGATTTTAATTTGCTATTTTCATTTTATTGTTGTTTACCATCCATACAACGGCAATATGTTATAAAGAATAACCTGAGTAAACTATTTTATTGTTGTACGAGAAATGTACCCAGCTCACTGCCACTTGAGTCTTCGAACTCACTGAGCTATGTCGACGACTCCGCGAGCACACGGATCTTCGCATTTCTGATTAGATCTCGTAGGGGAACTCCGAGCATACGATTAGCTCGCTCCATAGCCCATAGCCTTATTTTATTATGAATAAATTCATTTACTGGTAAACTGATATACTTGTGAAATAATGACCGTAGCCTTCAGGAGATTTGTACAAAACACATTCAGCGGCAATAACGATCTCGTAGCAGTACGCTCGTAGCTGATACCACGCGAGAACGCTTACGAACTACGCCCACGTAGCGCGTTTTCACAACGAAAGTTTAAAATGCCTTACACTTTATTATAATAAAGTATGTTCTTTAATACTTTCATTGCCGCCTTGTGTTATGCTCGTAGACCCCAGCCATGGATTCCTCGTATGTAGCCCGTAGCAGCTGCGAACAGAGTACCCGAAAATAGGGTTCTCGGCGCTGAATTAATAAAACAAGAATATAACAATTAATCTGACGGCCTGTTTAGCCTAGTTGGTATGACACTGCCTCCGAAGCTGGAGGTCCCAGGTTCGAATCCCGGCCAGGGTATTATTTGCGCATTTAGCATCAAGAATTTGTTCTTGGGTCTTGGATGTTCTCTATGTATTTATCTATATAAGTATGTGTATCCTCGTCTAGTACCCACAGTACAAGCTTTGCTTAGTTTGGGATTAGGTCGATTTGTGTAAGATTGTTCCCCAATATTTATTTATTTATTTTATTTTATTTATTTATACTAATACTTACAAAAATAAATAAACGCACTACACTAATTTGCTTGATATTAAGCCGTGTTAAGATATAAACGAGCACTTTGTTGTACTTTAAATGCTTACAACGCCATACGATCACATAAATACAGTTTAAGAAGTTACAAGAAAAGTCACAATCTTTATGACTACGAGTATCAGCGCTATGAAAACGTTTAAGCACTAACCTAAGTAATAAACGACCTATTTCATTTCTATATTTAATGGGAGCATCCATAAAATTCTGTTATTGTATTTCTAGGACCAGATTTTATCTACACATAAATATCCGTTTTCGGACAGATTCATGGTGCAGTCAGCAACGTAAGTCACATCCAAACTTTCAAAACACCTGCACATTATAAACTTTCATTCATAACGATGCCATACAAATATCCATGGACATTTGAAAATAACGAATGTCTATGTACATACATTATTTCAAAAGTAGACACCGGAGACCGTAGAGCTGGCAGCTTCCTCGCTCAACGCATCAGTATTGCAATTCAGCGAGGAAATGCTGCCATCATCTTCGGAACCATGCCTCGGGGCGACCCCTTATTATAGCTTTAATTTATTTTGATTAGTTTTAGTTCTTAGTTACATTTTTTAGGTTTATTCATATGATTGTGATATGAAATGTGTTAAAAACCTTAATTATAAAAATTTCAAAAGTTGCTATACATTTTTTGTATTTTTGTTAAATAACATAATTTTTAATTACATACTCGTATAGGCGGATCTGTAAAACATCAATATTGACTGAACACGTCTCACTACATATATCCACCGATATGTACATTTACTATACAAAACTTGCTGAACATGTTTAATTACATAATTACCTTAATCTGTAAACTATCAGAACTTAGTCGGCCTGTTTAGCCTAGTTGGTAGTGTCACTGCCTCCGAAGCTAGAGGTCCCGGGTTCGAATCCCGGTAAGGGCATTTGTTTCTGTGACGAGCAAAGACATTTGTTCCTGAGACTTGGATGTTTTCTATGTATTTTTAAGTATATATCTATTAAATATATCGTCGTCTAGTACCCATAACACAAGCTTTATTGAGCTTACTATGCGACTAGTTCGATTTGTGTAAAAAATATTTATTTATTTATTTTTAGTTTGCTGATCATATGGAGTTTTTTTTACGACGACAGGGTGGCCTACAACCTTACGGCCTGCCTGATGGTAAGCAGACACCATTGCCTATGAACAGTATGGACGCTTGCGACTCCATAAGAATCACAAGCGCGTCACCTACCCTTTATTAACTTGAGGATTCGCCATGTTGACAGCAAGAGATTTAAGCTTATTTGTGATTTACGAAAATTTGATGAACATGCCCAATTACTTAAAATTTTCTAACGTTTATGTGTTTAAAAGCCGAACCGGTGAAATTAAATATGGCTCTCCCAACTACATGTAGTCATACACGAATATTATGAACCGGTGAAATTAAATATGGCTCTCCCAACTACATGTAGTCATACACGAATATTATGAACCGGTGAAATTAAATATGGCTCTCCCAACTACATGTAGTCATACACGAATATTATGAACCGGTGAAATTAAATATGGCTCTCCCAACTACATGTAGTCATACACGAATATTATGAACCGGTGAAATTAAATATGGCTCTCCCAACTACATGTAGTCATACACGAATATTATGAACCGGTGAAATTAAATATGGCTCTCCCAACTACATGTAGTCATACACGAATATTATGAACCGGTGAAATTAAATATGGCTCTCCCAACTACATGTAGTCATACACGAATATTATGGTCACGGCAACGTAATATATTCAGAATTTTAGCTCCTGGTCTTCCAACTCCTGTCCTGATGCTGCTAAAAATTCCGTAAGTTACGAGAACTCAAGTTTACGTTTATGTCGAAAGATTTTCATCAATCCGACTCGATGCTAATTATGAACGGATCACATTAAAATCAATTTAGATTGCGAAACATGTGTGAGATTGTGCCCTTGTTCTAACAATAATGAGATCAATTGGGCGGTTCAACTCTAAAAACTACGAGTAAAAAACTTTACGATACCTAAAAAAAAAATTCGGTTTTATTGAAATCGCTTAGGTAAATTATACGACCGCGATTATTGATGGAGTGCTTATGAAAACGTAATAATTATATATAGTCTGAATCGTTGTCAATACCCACTTTTACTATCTATATAATATATAGGTGCTCAAATTAATTTTATTCGATTAGCGGCTTCATAATCATAACGCTCAATGTTCGTTGAAGAGAAGAGCGTCAGTCCGCGCGAGTGTTTTCGGAAAGAGCACGTCACGGCCACGCCACGCCAAACCACTCCGCTCGCGAAAAGTTACTATCGCGCAATACTTTGCTCTCTTTTAACTAAACGTGTTTATTAATATCTAAATAACCATTATGTAACTATTTATAGCAATAATGCTAAATATGGTGTGAGATTTCAGGTTAATAACTTAGGTAGATGGGTGTTTAGTATTTAAAAACTTCTAAAAGCGTTTACAGTGAAACTTGCGTCAAAAGTGTAAGTGGGATTTAGTTGTTACATTAATAGTGGGCACTGTTATTAATAAAGTGTTTAAGTATTAATAACTAGTGAACTTCGAAAGCTACAAGTGTTTTTTTACTTACGATTTCTTATTTAATTACGTAACAAAGAAGGCAGCTAGATGGTACCTGTTGAGCGGTAGACTTCAGATCTGAGTGTTGATGCAGATTTAAAATAAGAAAAAAAAAAAACAAAATGGCATTGGAAATAAAGCTTCGTGACAATGAAACGGTGGACGATTTCTACAATCGATGCAACAATATAACATTCTTCGATTGCAGTGAAGAAGAAATGCTATGGTGGATGATGGGATCCCGCCGTTTGCCTCTGAACGAAATAATCCCATTGAGTATAGTTTTGGTGGTGATTTTTCTGACTGGAGTAGTGGGTAACATTTGCGTGTGTGTGGTGATTGTGAAGCACCCGGGACTACATACGGCTACTAACTATTATCTGTTCAGTTTGGCTGTCAGCGATTTGCTGTTACTATTGTTCGGTAAGTTTCAATGTTCATGGTTAATATCCCTCGGGAGTTTCAAAGTTTCGACAGTCGCCATCAGATATATATCGGTGCGAACGAGTGGCTCATAAATATCTGAACACCTTTACTGTCAAGGCATGTTAGGATATTTTTGAACAGAGAGTGCAGATGTATTTGATGGTGAACTGTGTCTATTCTATGCTTCTGACACGATGAAACTATCTATCGTCTATTAAAAACGACTGCTCTTTGAGAGAGGTCGGTATCTGACATTTCGATGATGATGAGATAAACTAAACTACACAAATTACACAAAATCACCCACAGAACATTAAATAGGTTAGAAAGGCCACCAAGTGCGATTTCTATTGGAACCGCTGTTGCCAAATCACCTATGGGATGCCCTTTAGTAATATGACAGCCGGGCGTCTCCTCTGTAGGTTACGATGATTTTGAGGCATGTTACCTATTAGTGACTGTTTATTTGGCAAGAAGCTTAAGAGGGCGCAGTACGCTCGGTTCTCCATACAAACGTATTTACGCTCTCATTTTAAAACGCCATGCTAGAATAACATGAAACTTTGTATACACAATGGAATCCGGCATATAAAGGTCGAAAATTAGTTTCTGTTGCTAGAAATTGTAAAAGAAAAAAAATACAGCGGCTTTTTGAGTTTTTTTGCGGCTTGTATGAAAACTTGAATAATCGCTGTATTTTTTCTCCATTATAGTTTTAAATTACAGTATTAAAATGAGAGCGTAAATACGTTTGTATGGAGAACCGAACGCACTGCAAACTCTTAAGAAAAGAATAAGGAAATATGCACCTTCTCAAGATCAAGAACTAGTTTTCCCGAGAGTAGGTAAGTAACAGTTAAAATCTGTGTAGACGATTTTAATCAGCACATTGCTCTGTAGATATTTTTCACGTCTTGTGAAGATCTGCAAAGCTGTTAGTGTACGTCCACACGGTAACGGCTGAGGTTAAGAGTCCGCAGTAAGCTCGGTTCTCTTTACAAACGTAGTTTCGCTCTCATTTTAAAACGCCATGCTAGAAAAACATAAAACTTTGTATACACAATGGGATCTGGCATATCTAGGTAGGAAATTAGTTTCTGTTGCTTGAAATTATAATAGAGAAAAAATACAGCGGTTTTTACGGTTTTCATACAAGACGTAAAAAACTCAAAAAGCCGCAGTTTTTTTTTCTATTACAATTTCTAGCAACAGAAACCAATTTCCGACCTAGATATGGCGGCTCCCATTGTGTATACAAAGTTTCATGTTATTTCAGCAAGATGTTTTAAAATGAGAACATTGAGAACGAAACTACGTTTGTATGGAGAATCGAGTTCAGCCGAGCGTACTGGGGACTCTTAACGCAGCACCCGGTGTGGACTTTTCGGCAAACCTGAGATAAAATCTATAATAAAGTCTGAGCAAATGTCGGGTGGATTTAATATCTGGAATTTAAATTTCATTTCCAAGTTCAGTTGGAAGATCTCTTGATAAAACTAGACAGACGCTACAGAGTTCGTTGAATTTCTTTCAAATTTGAGGAAGTCTAAAGCACGAAGTTGGAGTTGTCTCCTTAAAGTTCTCAAATGTGATTTGTTTATATGAATTGTACCTACTGGTACAAGTTAATAAAAAAAGGGCCAAGTGCGAGTCGGACTCGCGCACTGAGGGTTCCGTAAAAATATTTTTACTATATGATGTAACAAAAAATTTACGGTTTTCGCAATTTTTCCTTTATCTATGCTATAAAACGTTGCTTCGAACCAAATTTCAAGATTCTGAGTTCACGGGAAGTCCCCCGTAGGTTTTGACTCCCTCGCAAATGTCGAAAAATTTGCAGAAATTGTTGCGGCATAAACGGTTGTATCTTTTGATTGCGTTGGCTCAGAAGTTTGATTTTTTCACAGCTCCAAGGGGCAGTAGACCTGAGTATTTGATATAAATTGCAGCTTGATACCTCCACGCGTTCCTGAGAAAAAGGGTCTTGACAGACAGACCGACCGACGGACAACAAAGTGTTCCTATAAGGGTTCCGTTTTTCCCTTTCGAGGTACGGAACCCTAAAAACACCGACTCTAAACTTTTCGAGATCCCATCCTCCTGCTATATAATTTGAGGAGTTCCTTATATTCTTCCAAGATTCCGTTATCAAATCTAACATTGGTGACAAAGGGACCAACTAGAAAACATACCGTTTCAAACTAAAAAAGAACTTTTGAAATCGGCCCACTAGTCTCCGAGTAATCGGTGAAAATAACATTAAAAAAATCCGACGATTGAGAACCTCCTCCTTTTTTTAAGTCGGTTAAAAATGGATAAGGTATAAATATATGATACCGATATCATTCAGTCGAGCGTCACGACATGTCACGTCAGAAAAATAGGAATCCGGCTTTAATAAAAGGTTGCTAGTGGCAACATCGTTTGCATTCAGAACAATTCAGCTGTGAAGAAATTCGTTGAGTGATTCACTACTCGTATGAATGCAAATAGAATTCTCGGATGATGGCGTGTGTAACGAACGATAAATAGTTCGTGTATCAATACTAATATTGTAAGTGCGAAAGTAAATCTGTATGTGTTAGATGAAATTTATTAATAAAAATTTATAAACATTTTCAATCCATCCTTTTCCTCCATATCTTTAATATGATATTACGAAATGTGATATTAGGCACTGCTATGTTTTTGAGGCCAAAAAGTGTATTCGGAACCTGTTGCTTACGTGGGACGTGGGACACCAATACGTCGGAAAGTATACTTTTTATTATAATATATTATTTAGCTTAAAAGCTAAAATTCACAAACCCGTGTATCTCTAATTTATGACGAACATCAAATCTAACGGACCATATTTCATTTTTACATTTTACACACATTAACACACGCCTCGACAGACAAAACCAAGCATAAATGTACACACGCACACACAAAGTTATTGATAAAATTACTGTCTTAATATTCATTTTTGATCTGAGACCTTCTTTATCACCATCCGACGTGCGTACACAATTTTACGTCTCCCTCTGGCTGTCAAGTTAGATTTATCGCCACGCGTGCTGGCGAAAAAGGCCTGTGCTTAGCAGTTATTTATTTATCGTATGGTAATCATTTCTAACCTTGAGATCTTCGAGAAGACAGTACGGTTTCCAGTGTAGCTTAGCAGTAGAAAGTATAAGGTGATGAAAAAGATCATTCAATTCAAAGCACAAAACTTAAATGACAAGCCCAGCCTCAACCAAGCAATCAAGCTCAGCGTTTTCTTTATCTTATCGCACACATTGCTGGAGACCGAAATAGCATAAATATTCATATTATTTTTTATTTATTTATTTATTTATTAATAGTAGATTACAAACGGAAATATATTACATAGCTCCACAAAACTATTTTTTTTAGTTTGACTGTGGAGTCTGGTTTCAGTCTCAAGATAATACAGTACTTACGTATGGGCTAAAATAAGAGTTTAACTAATGATAAGTGGTAACTCATTAATGGTCTACAAAGGGCAAATTAACCTTTTATAGAGCATCCATGAGGTACTTTTTTAGGCGGTATTTAAACATAGATTTTTTATGTTCATGGACAATATCCGCTGGTACAGTATTTAGTAAGTATGGTATGCGTTTTCTTAATGTTCTATCTCCATAGTAGTTCGATACTCTGGGAACATCGTATTTGCCGGCGGTTATTGTCCTTGTATTATGGTTGTGTTTAACAAATTGTAGGTATTCTTGTTTATCATAGTTATTTACAGCTAATAGGTATTTGAGTTTGGATCGTACTGGTAGGATTTTACATATTTTGAACAGTTTTTTGTAGTCCTTTTTGCAACTAGCTTTAGTTTTTTTGTCAACAAGTACTTTCAGAAAGCGAATTTGTAACAGTTCTAATCTTTGTAAATTGGTTTCAAAAGTAAGACCATAGCAATCAAGGGCATAGAAAAGGATGGATTCAACTAATGACTTATATATACATTTTAAAGTGCTAGTAGGAACTTTGTAACTTAAATGATAAAATTTACCTAAGAGTATTCTTAACTTACTACAAATGAGATCTACATGAGTTGACCATGAGAAGTTTTCGTCAATTTTTAAACCAAGATAGGTAACTGAACCAACTTTTTCTATTGGCTTGCATTTACAACTAACCGGATTGATATTATGGTGAAGGCAGGTAAAGCTATGAGTAAAAATGGGTGGGATATTTTCCTTAGGAGGTAAGTACGGAGAGTGAATGAGCATAAATTTTGTCTTGTCCGCATTCAACACGATCCCGTTGTCATGGGACCATTTGACAACCGCATTCACGTCCTCCTGCACGAGCCGACACGTCTGCGCGAGGTCGGCGCCGGCGCGCAGCGCGCACAGGTCATCCGCGAACATGTGCGCCGAACAGTGGCGCAGCACGCCACAAAGGCTGTTCACGTGCATCAAGTAGCAGAGAGGCCCACAGCCCGAGCCCTGCGGCACGCCACACCGGACGGTCTGCTCGTCGCTGAGCCCCGCGCCGACCTTCACACGGAAGGACCGCGCGGTGAGGTAGTCGCGAAACCATTGATTCAACGGCCATCCCACCCCGCACTCCTCCATAGCTCTTAAAAGCGTCTCAGTTTCGAGCGTGTCGAACGCTTTCTTAAAATCAAAAAATATGGCTACTACGAATTGCTTTTCGGATAGATAATTGTTGATGTCATCAGTAAATGCAGACAACAGAGTGTTGGTACTTTTTTGGTTTTGTAAACCATGTTGACATTGATTTAATATACTGTTACGCTGAAGATAATTTCCTATTTGGTCGATTATGCATTTTTCTATAACTTTGTCTACACTGGATAATATGGATATGGGACTGTAATTTGAGTATATTTTATATATATAATGATATATTTTCATTCTATCACGTATAGGAAATTAGTTAATACATGTTGTCTTGTTGAACTACGCTATTTTTCCTCTTTTTGTATCCATACTCAGTGTACCATATTAGTAGGTTATCTTTGTAATAAGCTTATTTTTGGGAGAAAATGACTGACTGTCGGGTTTGTTACGATAAAGTTCATTTATTTCATTAATTTAATTTACACTTCTGTGTTTCTTCACGTTACCGGTTTTCTTTTATTTTTATTTATCTTTGAGTCCTGTATTGTATTGTGTGATTTACTGAATAAATAGTTTTTCTTTTTATTCTTAAATAAACACGAAATTTTACAACTAAATTGCAACGTTTACAAAGCTTCACTGAAATGCTCTCTACTTCGTTTGTCGTTAAAATACCTTTTCAGTACATGTTTTTCGGGTATCGACTGTCATTTACTGAAGCGGAAATCGACGGTCAATATGGCCGTGACCGTCAGGATGGCTGGACACGCGAGATTTCACAAGTTTGAGCTAGACCAAATATTTATATTTTGTACTAAATATTTGGTACAAAGAAAACTGAAATAATTTATACCTTACCTAAATTTGAGAAATATGTTCTGATATCAGGATAGCTGGTCCACTTCCAAATCTACCAAATTACCTTAAATTAGATAATTAGATTAGAATTAGATATTGTACGTCTGCTTTAAGATTTCAACATCGTTATTAACATAAGAATTACATTGTAAGTCTGTTGTCTGGTGGCGTGGCCAAAATATATAACACTAGCATTTGCCCGCGGCTTCGCCCGCGTACTAAGCGAAATTTTTAACCGTCTACAAAAAACAGGTTCGTATGTTTGTCCACGATTATCTCGCGTTTGGCTGAACCGATTTAGATGCGGTCTCCAGAAAAGTAGTTGTTACATTCTGGGGTTTCGCTATACGAAGTTTGGTGATTGTGATTCATTAACAGATGAACAGATAAAAAGTTAGTATACTTTCTGAGAACCGGCAAACTGTTGAATTTCATTTGATTTTGGCAAAAATAAGGATCGAAAACTATTATCATACATTTCCGAGAGGCCAAAGGGGAAAGGGCCGATGAAATAAAAGCATGTCTGAAATGGCTCTTAGTAAAAGTATCTGTGTACTACAGTAACACCAATAGGTCTGTAAACGACCTAACAGCGCGCAGCGGCCATAAACTCTGGTCCTTTGAAGTACAGAAATACGGCTAATTCAATACCATGTGTAACATTTATTTTTCCTACAATTAAATTTATTAGGTAGGTTTTGCCAGTTACCATTGGAGCATCCAAAAAGAAAATTTGGCCTCACTTCCATTCGCACTCCTTACTGTCAGTCCGTCTGTTACAACCAAGTTGCTTTTACTGGACCTATTGAATTGCAATTTGGCACAAACTATCAAGAATTTAGAGCGCTCGTGGCCCAACGGCACCCGCCTACCGCGTGCGGTGTGCGAGGTTAAGCAATGTGGGCGCAGGTCAGTTCTTGGATGGGTGACCGCTTTGAGTGGTTACTAACTGACTCTCGTGCTTTGAAAGGCACGCTAAACCGTTGATCCCGGCTGCAATCGTTAAGCCAAGTTAGAGGCCTTCGAGCGGCTTGCGAACTTCTAACAGTCAAGTTGCCCACTCACTTGACAAAGGGGGGTCGAAGTTGCAACTCGTCCGTAGGGAGTACCCACCGTTACCATACACAGAACCCCTGGGTGGTGCTAAAAGTGCAACAAAAACTGGCAACCGTACTAGTCTTCTCGAAAATCTCACGGTTCGTAAATAAATGCCATACGATTAAAAAGAATTGAAGGTTGATTTAAATGGAAAAAATATCGAAACCTCTATGTCGTTTTTAAAAGCAAATCCATTGATACCCCACACGCCTATATAGTAACATTAAACTTTTTTGCATATAGGTATGAATGGAGTGCCAAATTTTACCTCAGATTCGCATTAAGAGACCTCTCGGATGCTCAGATATCGATTTTGAACGCAATCGGGACGAAAAAAAAAGAAAATCAATATGGCCGCCACTTTCACAAATTTTACCCCAGATTCGTATTAAGAGACCTCTAGGACGCTCAGATATCGATTTTGAACGAAATCGGGTTGGAAATGAAGAAAATCAATATGGCTGCCACTTTTTCCAAATTTTACCTCGGATTCATATTAAGAGACCTCTCGGACGCTTAGATATCGATTTTGAAATAAATCGGGACGGAAATGAAGAAATTCAATATGCCGCCACTTTTTCCAAATTTTACCTCGGATTCGTATTAAGAATTCTCTCGGACGCTCAGATATCGATTTTGAACGAAATCTGGACGGAAATGATAAAAATGAATATGGCCGCCACTTTTTCTATTTTATACCTCGGATTCGTATTACGAGACCTCTCGGACGCTCAGATATCGATTTTGAACACAATCGGGACGAAAATGAAGAAAATCAATATGGCCGCCACTTTTTTCAAATTTTACCTCAAATTCGTATTAGAGGACCTCTAGGACGCTCAGATATCGATTTTGAACGAAATCGGGTTGGAAATGAAGAAAATCAATATGGCTGCCACTTTTTCCAAATTTTACCTCGGATTCATATTAAGAGACCTCTCGGACGCTCAGATATCGATTTTGAACGAAATCGGGACGGAAATGAAGAAAATCAATATGCCGCCACTTTTTCCAAATTATACCTCGGATTCGTATTAGGAATTCTCTCGGACGCTCAGATATCGATTTTGAACGAAATCTGGACGGAAATGATAAAAATGAATATGGCCGCCACTTTTTCTATTTTATACCTCGGATTCGTATTACGAGACCTCTAGGACGCCCAGATATCGATTTTGAACGAGATCGGGTTGGAAATGAAGAAAATCAATATGGCTGCCACTTTTTCCAAATTTTATCTCGGATTCGTATTAAGAATTCTCTCAGACGCTCAGATATCGATTTTGAACGAAATCGGGAAAGAAAAGAAGAAAATCAATATGGCCGCCACTTTTTCAAAATTTTACCTTGGAGTCGTATTAGGGGACCTCTTGGACGCTCAGATATCGATTTTGAACGAAATCGGGACGGAAATGAAGAAAATCAATATGCCGCCACTTTTTCCAAATTATACCTCGGATTCGTATTAAGAATTCTCTCGGACGCTCAGATATCGATTTTGAACGAAATCTGGACGGAAATGATAAAAATGAATATGGCCGCCACTTTTTCTATTTTATACCTCGGATTCGTATTACGAGACCTCTAGGACGCCCAGATATCGATTTTGAACGAAATCGGGTTGGAAATGAAGAAAATCAATATGGCTGCCACTTTTTCCAAATTTTACCTCGGATTCATATTAAGAGACCTCTCGGACGCTCAGATATCGATTTTGAATGAAATCGGGACGAAAATGAAGAAAATCAATATGGCCGCCAATTTCACAAATTTTACCTCGGATTCCTATTAAGAGTCCTCTCGGACGCTCAAATATCGATTTATGTCGAAATCGTATCGGACGGCACTGATTAATAAAACCATCTACAATACATAGAATCAAAAAAGGTCGTATCTTCATAGGGAACTCACGGCACTTCATGCACCTTTAGACCTTATAAGGAACTTACATGCCAAATTTGGTATCTAAAGTCAGTCAGTTATTTCTTGATATTTGGCACAATTTTTCAAAAGTTTTCATGACCACAATATTAAATTTCAAAACCGATGCCATTTTCGTAATTAACGTCCCAAAAAACCATAAAAACGACACCCATATTCATATTTAGACATTTCATCCCCCTCGGACCCCAACAGAGGGGATGGTATTTCACATCCTCAACGTGGGATTTTAAAATCATTGTTGTTTTCGTAATCAGCGACCCAATAAACCATGGAAACAACACCCATATCGATTTTCAGAATTTGTCACCAGATTTCCCCCTTTTAGGGGTTGATTTCTCAAAAAACCTGAAACACCAGTTTACTCATTTATCGTTAGAAATACTCCTGTGAAGTTTCGAATAAAATAATCCAGCTAATCTTGATTCCCCATACAATCTTCGGACCCCCATTTCACCCCCTTAGGCGTTGAATTTTGAAAAATCCTTTCTTAATGCACCTCAAGACCTTATATGGAACCTACATACTAAATTTGGAATCTCTAGAACCACCAGTTTGCGCTGTGCGGTGATATGTCAGTCTCTCAGTCAGTCAGTTATTTCTTGAAATTTGGCACTATTTTTCAAAATTTTTCATGTCCACAATATTAAATTACAAAACCGATGCCATTTTCGTAATTAACGTCCCAAAAAACCATAAAAACGACACCCATATTAATATTTAGACATTTCATCCCCCTCGCACCCCAACAGAGGGGATGGTATTTCACGTCCTCCGCGTGAGATTTTAAAATCATTGTTGTTTTCGTTATCAGCGACCCGGTATATCATAAAAACAATACCCATGTCGATTTTCAGAATTTGTCACCAGATTTCCCCCTTTTAGGGGTTGATTTCTCAAAAAACCTGAAACACGTATTTACTCATTTATCGTTAGAAATACTCCTGTGAAGTTTCGAATAAAATAGTCCAACTAATCTTGTTTCCCCATACAAACTTCGGACCTCCATTTCACCCCCTTAGGGGTTGAATTTTGAAAAATCCTTTCTTAGTGCACCCCTAGACCTTATAAGGAACCTACGTGCCAAATTTGGAATCTCTAGGACCAGCGGTTTGGGCTGTGCGTTGATATGTCAGTCAGTCAGTCAGTCAGTCAGTCAGTCAGTCAGTCAGTCAGTCAGTCAGTCAGTCAGTCAGTTTTTTCTTTTATATATTTAGACATGTTGAGTTGAGGTACAAATGAGGTACTAATTCTTGACGAAATAATCCCCAAGATATAATACCTAATGTAGCCGTAGCTTGTAGCCGAGGTCCAGGGTTTGAATCTGCACTCGTACCACTGGGTTTAAGAAAAAAACACCGGCCAAGTGCGAGTTGGACTCGCTCGCCACGGGTTCCGTAAAAATATTTTTCTTATATGATGTGACTAACAATTTACTGTTTTCGCCATTTTTCCTTTACCTGTGCTATAAGACGTTGCTTCGTACCAAATTTCAAGATTCTGAGTTCACGAGAAGTACCCTGTAGGTTTTGATTTCCTTGCGAATATCGAAAATTGCGGAAATTTGCGGCATAAACGGCTGTATCTTTTGATTGCGTTGGCTTAGAAGTTCGATTCGATTCGATTTATTTGGTATAAATTCCAGCTTGACGCGTTCCTGAGGAAAAGGGTCTTGACAGACAGACAGACGGAAGGACAACAAAGTGATCCTATAAGGGTTCCGTTTTTTCCTTTCCAGGTACGGAACCCTAAAAAAGAGTACGTAATATAGAGGGAAACTGATTGGTCATCTTATACGACATTGACGTTTTGTAAATAACATCATAGAAGGCAAGCGAGAAACGGGGTGATCAAAGATAAGTTACCTTAAACAAATAAAACATAATCGATTTTTTTTTACAAAAAAGAAACCTACTTCAACCGACTTATTCGTCCATTTGTCGTGCACATACTTGACTCCAATTTAAGACTTACAGTCAGAACTGGACCAAATGAGACTACACGGAAAGCACCAGCTTTCAAATAAAAAATAATAATCATCAAAATGGGTTCACCTAATCGAAAGTTCTGAGGTAACAAACATAAGAAAAAATACAGTCGAATTGAGAACCTGCTCCTTTTTTGAAGTCTGTTAAAAAATTGCATTTGGTTATGTCGTATTAGGAAATCAAGGAGGCAGCCCTAGATAGTCAGATGGAGAGAGCTACTTACATCGACAAGAGTTTAACTGTTAATTTTGTGTTAATTATTGGAAATTTAACAATAACATCTCGGTGAAGGAAATCATCGTAAGAATTGAGTTTCTGGATATGCGTGATTGTTAGTGCGCTGTTGAAATAAATCTTATATTTCACAACGAAACTGATATTCAGATCATATAAGTACAGGGTCGTACTCACAAAGTTTGAATTACCTACAATTTGTGATGTTATAACCATAAGTCACTAGGTACTATTTTGAAAATTAATTTATTTCGGGGATCTCGGAAACAGCTCCAACGGTTTCGATGAAATTTGTAATACTGGAGTTTACGGGCTTGAATGAGTGATCTAGATAAATCTCATCTAGGTCTTATATTCAGGAATACTCGTTTTCTCCTGAAACAACCCGAAAAATGCCGAGTAGAGAACGGTCAACTAGTTTTATTTTTATACAGCGACGGCGGTGGCAAAACAGATGGCAGCCTGCCTGACAGTGAGCAGCCGTAGCCCATGGACATTTGCGTCTCCAGTATAGTCACATGCTCGTTGTCAACACTAAAATGCTAAGGGACTACAGTATCGGGTTCTTCAAGAAAGGACTGTATACATTTTTAAATTGAAGGCAACGCGGATGTGACACCCCTGGAGTTACAGGCCTCCATAGGCTACGGTGACCGCTTACCATCAGGCGGGCCGTACGCTTGTTTGCCACCGACATGGTACTTATTAAAAAAAACGGCAATCAAAAAGGGACCTCCAAGGAAGAAAAATTAACTTTACAATATATTTTATCTCTCCAAGTCTCCATATTTGACCTTGATCTCTTTGTCCTTGCGGCTTAGGTTGTACAGATCCAGACTAGCTAATAAAGCCTAATTTTTCCCACTCAGCCGCCCCGCTGTGGTTTTTATTTTAACAAAGCTAGAGTTAGCAAGCTTATTCTTGTAATTTGATCACGCCTTTAACATAATTACGTGTCGCAGCGGACGTGTCTCATTTTTGATTTTAAGGCATTTTCACTGGTCTATTATTTTATTCTAGGACGGAGGCCTACAAGCTTATGGCTTGCCGCTTGAGATTCCAAAAGAATCGCAAGCGCGTTGCCGACCCTTTATTGACTCGAGGATTCTTTGTGTTGAGAGCTAGACATGTGTAGGTCCCTCACTCCCATCTTCGCATCCGCGGGCCCTTACTCACCACCATGAAAATACCTCTTTAGGTAATCGTATGTGGTACTGTGTGCAAAAAGTAATGTTTTTGTGACTTAAGAGTCCCCCGTACGCTCGATCGAACTCGATTCTCCATGCAAATGTAGTTACGTTACGTACAATGGGATCCGCCATATCCCGGTCGGAAATTAGTTATTGTAGCTAGAAATTGGAATGGAAAAAAATACAGCGAATTTTTGAATTTTTTACGTCTTGTATGAAAACCTTAATAATCGCTGTATTTTTTCTCCATTATTGTATGTACATACGTATGTACAAGCAACAGAAACTAATTTCCGACCTAGATATACCGTATCCCCTTGAGTATACAAAGTTTCAAATGATTCGAGCATGCCATTTTAAAATGAGAGCGAAACTACGTTTGTATGGAGAACCGAGCTTACTGCGGACTCTTAAGAGGAGATAACACGACCTCCACGCCTGCACCTGACGCGATAAAGACATCGATGTACAGGATTTCTGGGCCACTTCGTACCTTGTCACAGTGAAAATCAATATAAAACTGCTAGATATCTCATATTCTTGTCACTGTGACAAGGTACGAAGTTTTTTTATTTATTTATTAAAAATGGGTTTTGCTCTTGGCCAGCATCTAGCCAGGGGGCAAAGATGAGGCCGACGAAGAAAAGTGGCCCAGAAAACAAATTCCTCAACTGTACAGTCGGGGTAAGAAAAGGTTTGTCACCTTAAAGTCGACATTTGAGTGCACCAAGGCAACAGACCCAGATCAGTCCAGGCAGCAGCCAGGGCAGGTCAGGCTGTGGAGATCAGTCCTACCAACGTTTCATTTCATACGAAACAAAAATATCGCAACGACGCATGCGCCGTTTTTGGAATAAAAGCAGGCTAATCGACTGATAGTGACAGGTCAACTAATAAAAGATATTTCGCTAATGTAAGGCACGGGTCCTCCGGCGAGTAAGCGATAAGCTCACACAAAAACACTCGCTTCTCACCGCTCGCCCACTCGTTTCGAGTATTAAAATCTACTCGTTTATCGCTCGTCGCCGGCGGTGGGACCAGTGCCTTATAGTGTAGTCAGCTTCATGATCTGCAGTAATTGCAGCTCTTTCATGGATTTTGAAATTCCTCGGCATTATTAAATTGAATACGACACAGAGTTATTGATCGCAAAAATTACAAGAGAAAATATTGACACTGATAAACACTAGCAATTAAATATAACATATTTGATTGAAACTCTGACGAAGTTGTTTATATGACTAGGTCATAACCCTTTCGCCGCCACTGAGTTGATATAAAGTCAGTAAATTTAGTGCCCCACACGCCAACGACTTCATATCAAGTCATGTCAAGTGATGTAAAGGCAACCTACGTGCTGTCAAGTAAGGTTCATTTTCAGTCTTTTGCTACAAAGACTTTGGCGATGGTGGCACGCTATAATTTTTTTGACGTGGCGGCGAATAGGTTATAAAAGTTTCATATTGATCTGAAACTAGCTATAGCACAGAGGTGAATAGTATACTAATTTGACCCTTGTTATCATATCAAGTATTTTTATATGCACTTGTCTACTTAGTACTTCGGTTCTTTAAAAACGACTCACTAGGCATCTGCCCAAATCGGGCATCGCGTTCGTTAAGCTCAAAACACACAGAGCGGGCGCGGCGCGGTGCGGGGCGCAGGCGGTTTTGCATTTTAAATCTTTCCGAAACTGTTGACTGCCGACAGTGTCGACTACTGCTTCATGTGTCACACACGCCGCCTCTGATCTACCGCGCGGTTTTTTGGTGCGATGTTGCGCAGAAAGCTTTATACATTCGTCCGGGCCGGATGTGCAGCGCCATGCGACATACTGCAGACGGTGACCCGTCGGCGTCGGGCCAGATTCGGCACGGTGTAGCACTGTGACTTATATAGGTACTGTGACTTCTTTACGAGTTCATCACGTGTCACTTGGGACGTGTTTAATTTTTGACATCCTACGCACGAGCGGCATTGTAGTCATCGCTAGAAGGCGAAAAGGGAACGATGGGCGTGACATCTCAATCTAGGATTCAAGATTTTGATTAGTAAAATGTCATAGTCAGGAGGTCACTTAACCTTAGCGAGAGCAAGGCACTTCAGAACTAATTTCTACTTGATATAATTTTTAGGTTGATAGAAAAAAAAAACGTTAATAAAAGTAGGTCAAAGTCGATTGCAGAGAATTATATGCCATTTGCAATGTTTTAAACATTGCAAATGGCATATAATTCTTGTAGAATTCCCTGCGTTTACTTATCTTTTAAGGGTTCCGTAGCCAAAATGGCAAAAACAGAACCCTTATAGATTCGTCATGTCTGTCCGTCCGTCCGTATGTCACAGCCGATTTACTCGGAGACTGTGACCACTACAATTATGAAATTTGGTGTGAAGGTGCATTTTATGAACAGCTATAGAAATATGATGTGAAATTACGAAAAAAATGTTAAATTGGGGGCACCCCATACATGTAACAGGGCGGTCAATTTTTTTTCAATGCACATAGGCGCATGGGTTATCTATGGATAGGCCTTCAAAATGACAGAGGTTTCTAGAAAACTTTTCCATTTAAGTCAACCGTTGGTGAGATATTAGCTGGCAAAGTCGTTAAAAGTGTCCCCCCCCCTATAATTTCCAAACTATGAAGTACAAAATTCTGAAAAAAATCAAGATGTTGTACATTAATAAATAAAACACGTTATAGTACATGGCACACAAGATTGAAGTACAAGTGTTGCGTAACAACATTTAGAAAATTGAGTAAATTATTTTTATTTAATAAAGGTTGTATTTTGTATTTGAACCATTTCGATATACCGATTTATCATTCAAAGCTGGCAGACGGCAGCTGTCCCTGACAGAAACGACAAACTTTCCATTCGATTAGATTATAATTAGAACGTTTGAAAGTTTTGATTAAAGACGATTTCAAGGAACATGTTCGTTTTCGATATTATATTAAATTATGTGACCCTGTTCAAGGATTTTCAAATACATACGTATTTCGGGCCTTGAGCGTGTTCTAACAAACTAAATTTTTACCAATTTTCCAAGCGGAATCGTCCGCTTTGCGAAGCTACAATTTTCAACCATGACACCCCGGGTGGGATTTGAACCGACCCCTGGAATCCCTCCAGCGATCTTTCCAAATGAGCTACCGCGGGTATCGCTCGTGGCAACGAATCTTTTCCAGAACAAGTTTCTGACAAAGTTTCACTCTATAGTTCAAGCTTTTATTGCTGACTGTGCCTTCCCCATGCATCAATTACTGATAGAGACGGTTCCACTGAGCTCAAACGCGCCGGGTTTATCTTGTGCACAGTTGCTCTGGCCGCCTTCTATATCCATCATTAGATCAGCTTGATGGTACCGAACTTACATTTTTTTTTAATTTATTTCTTAAATGTTTTATGGTACATTTGTTTATACAATAAGATCGCCAAACTTTACGTTTATTGGCGAGATAGCACTCATTTTCATGCCAATTTATATGTATCTAACTAGTTACATGCAGAGATAATCATCTTAAGTACTTATTAATATTAATAATAATAGACAACTACTAAAATGTGGGTACTAATGGTTTTACAATTATGATTTTTAAATAGTGGGTAACACAAGTTTACAGTATTGAATATATAATACAGTAGAAATGATCTGGTATGAAAGCCAAAGTGCAATCTTTATTGTTAAAGTCATAAGTAGGTATGTGGAACTTAAATGTCAAACTTCAGCTTAATCGATAGCTGAAAAAACTTGTATAACGAACAGTGCAAGTTAAATAAAACCTGGTAAAAAAGGATTACCTTTGGTGGTGTTAATCAAGCGCTATATCTGTAACGAAGCACTCAGGAACCATCTTTATTGACATCGACAAAGAATTACCCTTTGCTCGAGAATGACACGTAGGTAAAAGAAGCCCGCGTGTTAATGTTAAATCCCTTTCATCTCCTAGAAAACAAAGATGCATAATAGTTATATTGAGCGGCAGATAAACCGTACGCGGTTTTCGTTCGCGAGTAAAATACATTTTTTTTGTTCATAGCGCTAAGATTTGGATAAATAATTAAAAAAAAAACCATTCCTAGGACACACAAGTTTCATGACAATTAAATCAGTACTTCACACTTGAAAATGTAACAGATAGACAGACAAAAACTGTATTTTATTGGCTGTATTGTATTAATATGGATGGACATAAGTTTAGTATGGAATGAAATGCGAAACATGCGTGTTACATTGGCCTCAAGGAATATTTAACTTTGATATTATCGAGATAGCCTAATGTTGACGCAATTTGTTATAGAGAACAATTATAGGGGGGCTTATAAACTCCTTTAACTGAAAGTTACCGTAGTTCGCCGCTTTGCATTAAATTTTATAAATCCTTTTTATGGGCACTGTGACTAGCTAAAGCTCAAATATTATTACCAAGTGGGTACAAAGCACGTTCAAAGAGAATAGGTACCTTACATTAAAAAAATCTTTTTTATTTGCCTAAAATATTGTAAAAGCCTTTGAACGAATAGTAAAATCTATAAAATAAAAATACAATGATATCGTCCTGGCCGATTTCGGCTACAGCCACTGTGTATTTATGAGCGTAGGTATTGTTGTAGATATTGATAAATATGTACACACATATAATAGTATTTAAAAGAGGAATTTGGAATGGATTAAAGGGGATAATTCTTATAGGTGGTCATCTTATCCCAATTTCAATATTAGGTGATAATCTTCTATGGAAAAAAGCTCATAAAAAGGAAATAAAAAAAATACTTCTGAAATAATAAATAAAATTATACCTCAACGAAGACCTTTTGATACTAATAATGTATGTTTACCTTGAAGAGTACCTTCACGACAAATATCTCGTCATCATTGATATATTGTTAAAATTGTAATAATATAACCTAAAATTAATAAGCTTATATCAAAATTATGAAATCATTTTACTATACCTGTTACTAGGGTTAGTACTCCAATAGCTCCTGTACACCTACACACACACACACACCACACAGGTGGGTAGGTTTTTAAAAATCTTTGAAATTGCATAAGTTATCTAAAGTTTTTTCCTGGTATTATTGAGACATTTGTTGATTGGTAACGTATTTTTTATTGTTGTAAAGTTACACATATGCATAGTATGACAAATTTTCGTAACACAATGGAATTAATTAAATTGTAGACATAATTAAGTCCATGAATATGTACATTTTTCTGCAATTCAACCCTACTGTGCGCCACGTTTGTGCACAAGCAAGGATACGGAAGGTTCACCTCAACAAGGATTTTTTTTAGTTTCCGGTATAATGTTACCCTCATCAGGCTGGGTCTCCGCTGGATGCGGGTGGCGCAGGACTGGTCATTGTGGAAGTCTTTGTGGAAGGCCTATGGTCCAGCAGTGGACGTCTTTCGGCTGACATGATGATGATGACTATGTTACCTACACTAGTACACTATGTTAACTAAATACAGGTTCAGTCACAATAGTGACGTGTTTCGGTTTGCAGACAAAGCTAAAAGTGTGGGTTTATGTCAAAACAGTAGGTACGACGGGCAGATATACGTCCTGCTCCGTCAACCGCACTTCGTATTTAAATTTAAATTCATGAAGCGTATGAAACTACCCTTTTATAAAAACCACGTCAAAGTAAAAGCACTAGCTTCTGTTTATAATAATTATTGAGTTGCGTTTGATGCCTGTGCTATATTAAGAGAAGTTAAGAGTACAACTGAGTTAGTATAAGTTTGTCTAAGATGCAAATTGTCTATAAAACAATTTCTTTAAATACTCGTAGCAACTGGTTTACTATCGTTGGCCTGTTTAGCTTAGTTGGTAGTGACACTGTCTCCGACGCCAGAGGTCCCGGGTTCGAATCCCGGTAAGGGCATTTGTCTCTGTAGTGAGCAGTAACATTTGTTCCTGAGACTTCGATGTTTTCTATGTACTTAAGTATATATCTATTAAATATATCGTCGTCTAGTACCCTTAACACAGGCCTTATTGAGCTTACTGTGGGACTAGTTCGATTGGTGTAAAAAATTGTCCAATATATATATTTTTTTAATACGAGTATCAGTCCATCTTAAAATTAGTTCGTCTAATTGCTGCTTCGTCCGACTTGGCACAACAAAATAGCAACTGCTAGCAGCAATCGACTTAAAATTAGAATTAAATAAATATAACGTTCATGTTAAACACCCCGTTTTGAACAGTAATTCTAGTGTTGAAGACAATCATGTTAGTTTGAAGACTTAAAATTACTTAATTCATCTATGTAAAACGCAACCAGTCTGTGCAAAGCCCGTTTCAAAACTTGATGTAGCTTACTTAAGTATATTGCAAACGGTAATCTATTCCCAATAATAATATATAAATTGAAATATGACCGCCTACTTGTAAGTATTACAATTAATTAGATTTTGTGAAACGGGACACATCGTGGGCGAGACGAAGTCCTTGGGAAATAAATACAATACTGTATTTGTAACCTTAAGCTCTATTCCAACATTAACTATATTTGATTAGATTGGTCAAACAAGAATAGAGATTATCCCAAGATTTAATCCATACACGCAATTAATCTCAGGTTAAGATCTTATTTCAGTTTAGTCAGATTGGGCTTCTTCTTTCGGGGGGTTGCCTTGCAAGGTTCTATAGGCTAGGATGACCGCTTAGTTATGACGTGTTCGCATAGACTGTGCAACACAAACAAAACAAATGTCTATTGAAACACGTCACAATTACATACAACAGGTCATTTCCTTAAGTTTTTAACCGACTTCAAGATTTCAAAAGAGGAGGTTATCAATTCGGTAGTATATATTTTTTTTAATGTTTGTTACTCCGTAACTCCGTCATTTCTTAAGCGATTTGGAAAATTCTTTTTTAGATTGTAAGTATATATATATCCAAGTTGGTCCCGTTTTTGTCAAAACGCAATTCTGATGATGGGATCCATAAGGAATTGAGGGAACTCCTCAAATCTTTAATGCAAACATATAGTGATTTTTGTGTTTTTATCAACAAGTCAAGCATTTTCATTCGTAAAAGTGACATTTGATGAAGTGGAACTGCTGATGATGATCAGAACGGAACTCTTCAACGACGCGTAGTTCACGTTTGGCGATTTGTTCTCTTCGTTTTGTTTGTCAAGCAAGCAAGGTTTTTCCATGATTCCATGAGGAATTGAGGGTACTTAGTCTTCTACCATTATAAACATACTTATAGCCATTTTTATTTTATTGTATGGAATCTAAGAGTGCATCATCTAAGTATAATAATCTTTCACCGGCCTCCCCCATTGAAGTCGGTTTTTTTTCTTAAAAATTATGTACCTATACGCTTGTTTGCCACCGTCTTGGTATATAAGGTTTCAATATAACCAAACTTGTCACATAGAGATAAACTACGGTAATATGGCCCATGCTAATAGTGAGCTTATTAGTGACACGACTAGTCGAACAACTAATCCGAGTATTTGTTTTGTTTGACGGCTGTCTCAGCACGCTCACATGCGTTGGGAGTCTTTGCGGTGCTTAACCTCTTTACCGCCACAGTAGATTCCGTAAGTTGTATCACACACGCCAAAGTCTTTTTAGCAAAAGACTGAAAATGAACCTTACTTAACAGCACGTAGGTTGCCTTTACTTCACTTGACATGACTTGATATGTAGTCACGGCGTTTTGGGGCTCTAAATTTACTGACTTTATAAAAGGGTTAATAAATACTTTCACATATACAATGAAGCGTTTCGAATTTTGGCGGAGCGGGCTATGTTATCGTAGTTTATCTCTACTCCTACCTATATTTATCTCAAGCTCTCAACATACCGAATGTCCAAAACATTAACCGAACGAATGAAATGAAAAATTGAACTCAACAATTATTGTGAACGAGCAATTTTGTTTCTCAAACAGCAGTTAGATTCTTATCGTTAATTAAAAAATCAACTACGGGGTCACAGCTGAGACAAAACGAGGGGTCCATTAGATAGTTACGTTTTGCATGGTATCTTTTATATATATCTAAGTGTTTATTTATTGAATTGTAAAGATGGCTAGACAGTTTAGGAAACTGTCTGCTAGCAAATTTGGTTTTAGTCATCGCAGCTATTAACTATGTCGTTCCTTCGTCTATTTTCAATATTTGAGTCATATGGTAAGGTCTTATGTACTTTTAAAATTGTATAATTAATATAAAGCTGTCTAACGGTCAGGAGTTTTGATAAATTGTATAATATATCTGTCTGGGGAATCTTTGCTTTTTAAAGTACGAGTCATCATCATCCTCCTACTCGTAGGGTTATTCCCAGTACAGTTGCATCCTGAAGAATGCCTGGGGTCCGCTACTTAATCCCAAGAATTGGCGTAGGCACTAGTTTTTACGGAAGCGACTGCCATCTGACCTTCCAACACGAGGGGAAACTAGACCTTAAATTGGGATTAGGCTTGTCAAGTGAGTGGGCAACTTGACTGTTAGAAGTTCTCAAGCCGCCCGGAGGCCTCTAACTTGGCTTAACGACTGCTATCAAAGACAGCAACCGGGATCAACAGCTTAACGTGCCTTCCAAAGCACGGGAGCGCTCAGTTAGTAACCACTCAAAGCGGTCACCCATCCAAGGACTGACCTCGCCCGACATTGCTTAACCTCGCATACCACACGCAGTACGCGGGTGCCACTGGGCCACGAGCGCTCCTTTAAAGTACGAGTACTGACCTTAATTAGGCCTCGTTGTGCGCGCTCTACTTGTAGATATTTCTTTATTCCCGCCCCACCCCAAGTAGGTAGGTAAAAACTATATTAAAATACTGATTGAACTAATGATATGTAAACATCTTTTGAAATATCCATATCGAAGCTGTTCGATTCAGCGCTCATTCTGGGCACAACATCTATTAGTTTAAAAAAAATATAAGTAAATTTCTTAGTCTTACAGAAACGTATTCGAGGTATGGATACCAGGGGAGGTTGGATAACTTGTTTACTTAATGGCTTAATTATAGACTAGACAGTTTTATTATTATTATGTATCCTCGACTTAAATTCACGGGGGAAACCCGGTCATTTAGAAGGCGTGCGTGGGGATTTAAATCCAACACGTAGAGGCCTTTTGGAGAAGAGGTTTAATGTGATATAGTATTATTATTTATTGTAATGTTTACCTAATATCAGAAAGTATACAATTTTTTATGCTTGTGATCTATTTAATGAGTAACGTTAGTATTTTAATTTAAATCAATAATTTGCATGTTCACTTTTATGTCGACTTAATACTGACTCAATAATTATTTTAAGATATTATATGTAACGCACTCCAGTAAATAAACATTTCCATTTCTAGTACATTGATGTGGATAATGGTAGTCTAGACAAAATACCTCAGGCCTGGCTTCATATTTGTTTGCGAATGGCGACACAAGACAATCGTGGGTGGGCCTAGAAAGACTTATTTTTAACCGATTTCATCATGTATGAAATTATTTTATTAAATATTTTTTGATTCATGATAATTTAATCTGGAAGATAATACGATCAAATTTTCAATTATTTCAAACAGAACCAATACAAGGAAAACAATAACAGTGATCTCGCACGCAGTCTAAGCCGGAAATCGAAACCGCTCCTCTGGTTCGCCGGACCAGCGCCCTTTCCCTTACATATCTTTGCATTTCATTCTCAGCCACTACTATTGGCACCCCGTTTGTACATCTCCAAAGGCCAGCCTTCCGCCAGTCTAATGCGTAAGCTATGTGCTTTACCACATTCCAACCGGAGCATTCCGAGCGCGTGTTGTACGATTTTGATAATTATAGAACCAGTTTTAGAGAGGACTTAATGTTTGTATGGGACCAACTAGAACACACACACACACCCACGCATAGGTACACGCACACGCACACGTACACGCACACGTACACGAACTCGCACACGCGTACACACACACACACATACACACACAATGTATTTAAATTTTCATTCGGTAGTTGAATCAGGGTACACCGGGTAGGGCAAGTGTGGCCGTTAGGAACAGTTGTGTCGTCATCGGTAATAAGCAGTTGTTCGGGCACAGGGTTTGTTCAAAACGTCTTTCTTTGTTTTGACATGGGATTAGCGTCATTCCTATATTATTCTTTCGAATAGATAGATAAAAATGCGTGTCTAAGTAAATAAATGAAAAAAAAACCGGCCACGTGCGAGTCGGACTCGCGCACCGAGTGTTCCGTACAACTAAAAAACAAATGTGATTTAGAAATATGTTGGTATTTATTGGTAAGATATACGTAATAATAAACATTATTACTTTTCAAGTCCATAGGAGAATGGGAAGTTAAAATATTCTTCGGAACAAAATGTGTGACAGTTGACAGACGGACACGCGAGTGACAGCAATAGGCTCCATTATCTCCACATCCTCAACATTCATGATCTGCATAATATATTCAAGAAAGAGTTGTTTAATTTTCTATTTAAGAAGGAATATTATTCCATAAAAGAGTATTTAAATGATTAAGACATTAAAATAATGAAATATATAATAATAGTAATGTACTTATAATATAATAATTTAAATAATCTAATCTTTTTATTGTTTAAGATTGTCCCCTACGTAATATAAGGTCGTCAGTGTTAACGAACTTGGACAGACCTTTTTTTTAATACTACGACGGTGGCAAACAAGCTTACGGTTTGCCTAATGGTAAGCAGACGCCGTAGCCTCTGGACACTTGCGGCTCCAGAGAAATAACAAGTGCGTTGCCGATCCTTTATTGACTTGGGGATGCGCTGTGTTGAGAGTGAGGGACCGGCAGATGTCTCCAGCTATCAAGCTAGAGACATATGCAGGCCCCTCACTCCCAACACAGTGCATCCTCGGGCGGGAGCTCTGGCGACCTTACTCACCACCAGGAACACAACACCACATAGGTACCTAATGGGCAAGTAGTGATGCTATTAAAGGCGCATAAAATAAGCGAAACCTGGACATAATTCGATAACTGTAATTTTCTTATTCTATGATTTAAAGTATTGTTAGTTGTAGTTAAAATAAAAAGAATTAAACATTTTAAGGCTCCGCGTCAATGTTAAAAAAACAAAATACTAAATTCTTAACACATATTGATTTCGTAAGCAAGCCATATTAAATAACTTTGTAAAAATACCTGTGTATGATAAGAAAAAATATCATTTAATCAATTATCGTGGATATTTTTTGTTTAATATGATTCTTCTAGTACTAATAAAATGTTGACGGCCTGTTTAGCCTAGTTGGTAGTGACACTGCCTCCAAAGCTAGAAGTCCCGGGTTCGAATCCCGGTCAGGGCATTATTTGTGCATTAAGCATGGATTTTGTTCTTGGGTCATGGATGTTTTCTATGTATTTAAGTATGTATTTATCTATATAAGTATGTATATCGTCGTCAACTACCCATATTACGAGCTTTGCTTAGTTTGGGACTAGGGTGATTTGTGTAAAATTGTCCCCCAATATTTATTTATTATTTATTTATATTACTTCTCCAGTTGGGCTGCTCCAAATTTGAGCGAGATGAAGTTTCGCTGTGCCCTACTTCTTCTAAAATTCCTATTTGTATTCTATTTAAGTTATTAGTCAATGATTATAAATTACCAAGGTAAAAGTTGTCCACTACCGTAAAAGGCCTAATTAGTTGGAATCTAATTTAAGACCAAGTTATTAACTGGAATTTGAAATGTTAAAATATTAATAAAAATTGACATTGGAGAGAACACAAAAATCCTTCGCACGGTTCTTGTTAAATAGATTTTATTATCCCTATCTCTATCCAACACCGTACGTATTGGGAATGGTGGGCTATAGGGCGCTAGACGCTCACCTTGGTACGCTTCTTTCTTCGCTTAATGAGAGGAAATTTGACCAACTGCTACCTATTATCACAGGTATCATTAAATGCTCCTCCAGTGTCAAGGCATAATCTCCGTAAACGAAAATTGGCCCTGTTCAGTCTCCCGAGCGTGAGTACTAGATCTCTTTGTAACTCACCTCTTAACCGCGCTTTACGGTAACTCTATAATATCCTGGATCAAGACCAATCCCTAGATCTCTTTTCGACTCCTGATCCGAGATTCTTAGAGGCTTTGTGGCCCCCACATCCATTATTACAATATAGTTTTTTAAGTATTGACTACCTTATAATTAACACTGTTTTCATGTTTGGTGTAGGCTGTAAATGACATTGTATTCAATAAATAAATAAATTAATTAATGGCAATCATTAATATTGTATTAGCATATTGCGGAATGGATTTGCGTCGGTATATTTTGATCTAAAGGCATGAAAAGAGGGCCTACCGCGAACTGAAAACTAGAATTTATAGAATTAAGCCTTATTTACCGACTTCAATAGAAGGAAGGCATGCATTCTGCATTTCTGCATGTTTGCTTGTTCTTTTTTTTATGTACATATGTTACCCGATAACTTTCGTTGGCCGTTTAGATAATTCTTTTTTTGTTTCAAAGAAGGTACCCCGACATTGGTCCCATATAAATTTGGTGAAGGTCTGTTGATGGGATCTAAGAGGAATCGGGGGAACTCCTCGAATTTGATAGGCACGCATATTCCGATTTCGGTATTTTCTGTAGGTAAAAATTGCCGCAGAAATCACATAACGAATAAAAACAAAGAAAACACAATTAGTATTTAGAACCCCTGTTTCATTGATCAATCAAAACTCCAATGATTGACTGCTGCCACTCAAAGTACGTAGTAGAGTTTGTAACAATTTTAATTATTGTTTTAGAAGTTTAACGTTGCTTTGTTGGGCGTGAACAAACAACATGAATGTTTGATTATTAGAAACAAAATATTCATACTTAGTTCGCTAACAAATATTACGATTCGTGTTTAATGAGTTCTGATGAGAGTATACTTTTAATAAATGCACTAATGTTCTTACTCTGTTCTACTCGTATTTTAATATTGGTTTTAGTATTTTGGGTATGGCTTCAAGAATTTATAATAAGTAATAACATCCCTAATACTATTAGAGACTTATATACATTAGGTCAATTTAAACGTAATTTAAATCAACTGTTAATTAAGAAAGCATATTACACAATTAATGAATTCATGACTGACAAATGGGGACAACTTTAATTTTATTAAATTTTATTGTAATTTATTTTTCTAATACTCTGAACATGACATATTTCAATAAGTACTATTTTAAATTGTATATTGACGAGCTAAGTTGTGTTTTACCTTCTGTCAAATATTTTGTATGCCTAACGGCAAAACATAATGGGACTTAAGCACTGTACTTATTTAAGATCTCTGTTGTACCTATGTTTTACAAAGAAATCAAATTGAAATTGGTGATGGCTGCGTCACATGCGGAAATCAATATTGTATTAACCATTAATATTAACACACATACGAGATTCATATACGAGTTTAATTACATCGAGGTTTACCGTGGTATTAAGGCTAGGTCGTCAAGCGAGTTAGCGTTTTCGAGTTTTCTAAAAACAACCTGAAACGTAGAATAAGGGTTTTAAAAATTTGAAAAAATTATATGTTTTACTTAAGGATCTAGTCTAGTCAAAGTTGCACTCAGTTACACGATCTAATGAACTTCGCTCGATAGAAAGAGACCCCAAAGTTACTCCCTTTTGTAAAGCATTTACAATCTGACGACTAAACTATTGATGTTTTAAATAAAGTTTTTGAACTAAACTAAAGCCATTCAGTATTTCTAGACATTTTTGCACAATTTAAAAAGATAAAATGATTGTATTAATTAATATGTTTAAATACCTACAAAATGCCGAGCGCGGAGGCTCGGCAGGCCCGATCAGTCGCGCGCTAGCGCTTACGGACAACGGACCTGTGTCAGTTTTATCCGCGACAGTTTCGTGCACCAAACAAGCAGTTTTTGACGAATTTATATAATTGTTGCAAGTTATTTAAGAAGGGCAATAAAAACCCAAACGAAAAACGTCGTATTTATTAACAAATAAATTATGGTCATAGTGCCACAGTATAGAAATGACAGTATAACAACTAAACTGAACCCCTGCAGAAATGGAACCAAACATGGTAAAATTATAAATGAAATGTTTATTACCAGAAATTATAGATATAGTAAGAGATCTACTGCTTTGCACATGAATATTTTTGTTAAGCTATGAGCTTCACCACATTAATTCCGACCGTCTTTTTTTTTAATACCACGTCAGTGACAAACTAACGGCCCGCCTGATGGTAAGCGGTCACCGCAGCCTATGGACGCCTGCAACTCCAGATATGTCAAATTCGGGTTGCCGATCCTTTTAAAATGTATACACTATCTATCTTTCTAGCTAATCTTCTTTTAATAAATCTATCCATTTCCAGATAGCTACTCGTACCGTGGCAAGTTTGGTATCATTTCATATACCATCTTGATTCTATTATCATCTTTATGTAAAAATCATTTCTGGTATTTATTTTAAAAGAATACAGTAATCTTTCGCATAAATAGTAAAACAGTAAAAACTTCGCAATGTTTTTTATGCTTTGAGAGCTAATAACTTTAGACGAATAAATTAAACCACCAAAAATATCTGTTTTTTATTAAATTAAATTTACGTTTTTTCCACGCTCGTGGCACCTAAAGTGTTAGCTGTTACAATAAAGCTTAAAACTAGTGGCTCTGTGACCACGATGACCACGTGATGTAGACCACGCAACAAAAAATGTTTTTTCAAATTTCAAAATTTACAAAAACCGTGTCGACAAAAATATAATTAAACCTATATAATTATCGAACCTTTTCACAAAATGTCACGAGAATCGGTTGAGAAATGCGACCTGTAGAGGAGAACATTCGAACAGACAGACATCCGAAAGAATTTTCGTCGAGAGCTGAAACGGAGACGCTTCGCCCTCTCGGTCAAAAAACTATGTTAGTATAATTTTATGACAGTCGTGGTTCACTACTACTTGGCCTGTGTATATGAAGAGTCGAACATTATCAACTTATATCCATGCGCTTCGTCCGGTTTTACAGTAGACTGAGGAGTATACCCTGTTGCCTGTGCCCTCTGTTTGCCGTTTGTGGACTACGAGAAGGCCTTCGATTCGGTTGAAACCTGGGCTGTACTACAATCTCTCCAGCGGTGCCAAGTAGACTACCGCTATTATCGAAGTACTGAAGTATTTGTACGACAACGCCACTATGTGAGTCCGACTCCAGGACCAGAACTCGATACCTATTCCGTTGTAGCCGCGAGTCAGGCAGGGAGATGCTATTTCTCCCAAACTGTTCTCCGCTGCACTGGAGGATGTTTTCAAGACTTTGGACTGGAGAAGCCTAGGCAATAGGCATCAACATAAACGGCGAGTACATCACTCACCTTTGGTTTGCTGAGGATACAGTAGTCTTGGCTGAGACCATACAGGATTTAAGTACCATGCTCAATGACCTTGGTAAAACCTCCGTGAGAGTTGGTCTTAAGCTGAATATGTACAAGATGAAGGTCATGTCAAATTCCCATGTAGCACCCACTGTCGTTACTATCGGACACTTTATACTCGAACTTGAAGTTGATTATGGTATACTAGCGACCCGCCCCGGCTTCGTACGGGTGCAATGCTGATACTTATTATAATTATATACTACAGAATGTATTTATATACAACCCGGCCGATACCGCCGCAACCGCTATGTTCCTGCATTTTAAATCAGTAATATCTTCAAAAATATTCATTTAAATTACATGCTGTCAAGTGCCATATTGATCTATATAAAATGCAAAATGTATTTAAGGTATTTTATTGGAGAAGGATTAATGCTGTATTGCTTAAAATCGCTTCGTAAATAAGCCATTATTTTTCGTAAAAAGTAAAGGATAAAAAATGGTTATTGTGGGTTATCCCTAAGAGATAGACATATACCATAATCGACTTTTTTGTAGACCTTTTTAAGTTGTACAATACTGTAGTACATTATTTTGATTTATCTCGTAGGGTTCAGCCAGCGTTTGCAATGTAAGCGCAATAAAATATGTTTATTTACGACATCACAATAGAAACCTATTAAATTATCTGTGTTTCTCTACTATACACCTGTAACCAAGAGGAAAGAGCAATGGAGAGGGCTACGCTGGAAGTATATCTGCGCGATCGTATCAGAAATGAGGCCATCCGCAGAAAAACCAAAGTAACCGATATAGCCCTCCGAATCGCTTAAATGGCAGTGGGCGGGGCACATTGCACGTAAAACCGATGGCCATTGGGGCGAAAACGAAGGTTCTCGAGTGGTGACCACGTACAGGAAGGTGCAGCGTAGATAGGCCCCCACAAAGTGAACTGATGACCGGGTAAAGGTCGCGAGAGTCCGCTGGATGCGGGTGGCGCAGGACCGGTCATTGTGGCACTCTTTAGGGGAGGCTTATGACCAGCAGTGGACGTCCATCAGCTGATATGATGATGATGTTGATATATTTACATGAATAGTTGTTATAGTGTATACAAGCTTATTAGTTTTACGTGTATTCATAATCTGTCATTGCTTTCTTAAATATCCGTGTTTGTGCAAAATTAGTTTGTTGCCTTGTGTATACTATATTTATTTTTCTCATTTTCACGAAGGTTAGCTGGAAGAGATCCCTTATAGGGATAAGTTCGCCTTTGTACTTTTACATTTTGTTATTTTGTTTCGATTGTTATTGTTTTTTGTGCAATAAATTGTTATACATATACATGATGATGATAACACGCACACGACAAATAAATATAACACCCTGTATAATATAACACAATTAGATAAAAAATTGCATGACCTATTAAACAAATCGAGTAGAAGGGTATAAGACATATTTCTTAGGTTCTTAGGTTTCATAGATTAAAATAACGAATTTCAGGGTTGTAGGTATGTACTACGAATTCTGTTTTTTTTTTTCATTATAATGGATCTTACCGTAAGTTCGACTTTCAATTATTTATTTACTACCTTATTAAAAAAATATATCAATTACATACTAAAGTTTAATCATAATTAATGCATTTCTTGAGTCAAAATACAGTTATATTTCTATACTGTGACCAGTATGAAGCTAGCGGGGTCATCCGAGTTCACAGTCGCTTCGTCCGCGCGGGCTTGTTCACGCACCGCCAGGACAGCGCTAAATACCTACTCTCGCAGAACTAGAGGGCCTTAAGTTCAATGGATATGTCAAACCGCGCAATGTAGTAAATAAGGATTTAAGCATATGAATCTGTTTGTTATGTATAAAGTAGTATGTACTATACAGATACGAGTAGTTAAAATGTTCGTAATTTCAATAAAGTTAACCATAACGTTTAGCTAAACGAGTGAAGACAAGAAATTCCAGACAGGAATTTTATCCCTCGGACGCTCCGATTGTGGAATGAGCTCCCTGCCGAGGTTTTCGCGACGGATTACAGTATGGGGTTCTTCAAGAAAGGAGTGTATACATTCTTAAAGGGTCGGTAACACGCATGTCGGAATGTCACAAAATGTGCCTATCAAAGGCTAGGTTTTGTGCTGCGTAACGCTGCCCCACTTTCCTCTACAGCAACGCGAGCGCTTTACACCGCTCTAGTGAGAAGCATCGTCGAAACGAATGCAGTAGTGTGGAATCCACACGAGAGCAAATATACGCTTATGTTAGAACAAGTCCAAAAAAGGTTCTTGAGGCATCTTTATAAGAAGAACCACTTGTACTATCCGTTTTTGTACCCCACTCGCTTTCTGCAGGGTCACTTGGGGTTCGATTCTCTAGAAATGCGACGAAAACTAAGCCTACTCAGTTTCATCTTGAATGTCCTGAGAAATAAAATTGACAGTGTGAATCTGGTGGAAAAAATGCTTAATTTCAATGTGCCGAACGATTATCGCAACAAGCGCCTGAGAGTGCCTCTCTTAGCAACCGTGGCGTGGCCTCACGCACGAACCTGTACCGACACTCGCCCATTCCTCGCGCTACTGCTCTTCTCAACGCTGTGCTCGCAGCATCACCGCAGTGTGATGTGTTTGTGACAGGGATAGCGCGACTGATGACTGAATGGAAAAGAGTGTTAGAGAGACGTATGGATGTTAATTAGTATACCTTAGTTTAGTACCAATTTAGCATAATATGAATCGCTGTAACGTATTGGTTGAAACTGTCATGTTACACAACTTTATGGTTCAATAAATTATTATTATTATTATTATTTCAGTTTCTTTACATTCCTCAGTATTCGAATACTGGTACATATGATGAAATGCACGGGCCGAAGCCAAGTGTATTTCATATCCATAATATAGTTATAGTGGGATTCGAGTTTAAGTTTGATTCTGGTCTGATTCAGATGAATGGGAGGGCACGTCACTCTGTAAAAATTTACGGACTATCCTGCAGGTGTTTAGAATGACGGCTTTCTGCATGATTACATAGGAATACGATGGTAACGACAGTGTTTGTATGGAGGTGTGTAATTGCTGTGGAATGACACCTGTAGTGGACAATACAATGGGTACTATAGTAGCAGTATTTAACTTCCATATCCGGGTTATTTCATCTTTTAAATCTGTGTATTTGGTAAGTTTCTCAGCTATTGTAGTTTGTATGTTATGAGTGTTCGGGATTGCAATGTCGATTAAAAGGGCTGTTTTATTTGTTTTGTCTACTACAGTGACATCTGGTCTATTGAAGTGAATGGTCCGATCTGTTAAGATAGCTCTATCAAAGTACATCTTGTGGGTTTGGTTTTCTAAAACAGTTTCAGGTGTGTACTTATAGTAAGCAGTAGCTGGTTGGGGGATAAGGTTATATTTAATCGCGAGTTTCTGGTGGACAATGTTGGCTACTTGATCATGTCTGTACTTGTAGTCGGTTTGTACTATTGCTCTGCATGCTCCGGTGATGTGTTGAATCGTTTCTCCTGGGCTATTGCACTTCCTGCATAGATCTGTGGCTCTATTTTTCATAATGAATCTTTGATAATTGCGAGTCTCAATAACTTGGCCCTGAATAGCCATCATGAAGCCCTCGGTCTCCGGAAAGAGCTCGCCGCGATTCAGCCATGCGTTCGACGCCATTTTGTCGACATTGGGTTGGCTTAAATCATGGCGATGCCTTCCGTGTAGAGACTTTGCACTCCATTCGGCTATTTTAGTTTTATGATCGGTTAGTTGTTCAGTTTTCTGGCCAGTTCGGTCTCTGAGGTTCAAGGGTGTGCATTGGTGGTCATTCTGTTCTATGGCTTTGTGGATAACGGAGGTATTAGATTTCTGGTGAAAGTATTTTCTTAATGCTGTGATTTGCTTGTTGTGTAGGTTAGTTATGTCTATGATTCCTCTGCCACCTTCTTTTCTTGGTAGGGTTAGTCTTTGTATGCAGGATCTGGGGAGATGTTTTCTGAATTTGGTCATAGTGGTATTAATAGTGCGCTGGAAAGTTTTGAGGTCAGATTTACTCCATTTTATTATGCCAAATGAATATGTTAGGATAGGTATTGCGTATGTATTAACTGCTTTAATTGTATTTCTTGAATTTAGTTGTGTTTTGAGTAATGAATTTAGCCGGTGTTTGAACTGGACTTTTAGTTTGTCTTTAGTTTCTTTCTGATGAATCAGTTGTGATTGTAAGTATCCCAAGTATTTATATCCTGTTTTTTCGTCTAGTGGGTCTATAGTTTCTCCGGTCTCTAAAGTATAACTGTGTTTGTACGGTCTTCCTTCTTTAACAGAATTTACTTTGCACTTATCAATTCCAAATTGCATTTGGATATCGTTGGAAAATGTTTCGGTTAAATTAGCAAGTTGGCTAAGGTCAATTTCATTTGAGGCATAAAGTTTAATGTCATCCATGTAGAGAAGATGGCTTAGGTGTATTTTGTCTGTGCATGTCTGTCTGTCATCCGTGTTGTATTCATAATGTTTGAGCGGGTGTCCTTTATCTGTATTGTTGAGTATGTTGGAAAGAGGGTTGAGCGCGAGACAGAACCAGAGAGGGCTGAGTGCGTCTCCCTGGAAAATACCTCGTTGTATCTTGATTGGGTCAGTTTCCATTGTTGCAGTTGGTGTGTTGAGCCTAAGTCGGGTGGTCCAGTGTTGCATAGTTGTTTTAAGAAATAGGATGATTTGCGGGTTAATTTTGTATAACTCTAAAACTTTAACTAGCCATGAATGGGGTACTGAATCGTAAGCCTTTTTGTAGTCGATGTACATTGTGTATAGATCAGCTTTAGTTTTGTGTACTTTATTTAGAACAACAGAGTCAATGACTAATTGCTCTTTACAGCCTTGGCTCAGTTTTTTGCAACCTTTTTGCTGTTCAGCAAGAATATTGTGGTTGTGGATGTGCTTATAAATCAATTCGGAAATGCAGCTGGTGATTATTTTGTACACTGTTTGTAAACATGTAATCGGTCTATATTTAGCTGGATTTTTGGGGTCATCGTGGTCTTTTGGGAGCATATATGTTGTTCCTGCAGTAATATAAGTCGGCATTGTGTCTGGCTGCAAAATAAAGTTGTTAACGTGGTTATGCAAGTAAGGATGGATAGTTGTAAACTTCTTGTACCAATAACAGACTGTGGATGTGATCAGATCCTGGCGCTTTCCAGTTGTGTAAATTTCGGATGACCTCACTTAATATTTCTAATGGGATGACTTCAAATTCCATTTCTTGTACTTCAGAGTTAGCAGCTATTTCCGTCTCAATCCAATCTGCTTGGGTATTGTGCTCTATAGGGTTTTGCCAGATTTCTGCCCAGAAATGGTGTAAGGTTTCGGTGTCGGGGCCATTATATGAATCTGGGCAATTTTGGTTGTTTTCGTGATTGTTGGTGGTAGCAGATTTGATATTACGGTAAAATTGTTTTTCGTTATTAACAAATTGTAAATTTTGTTTTTTGCGGAGTGTGCAGACATTGTATCTATGCAATCGGCTTGAGGTAACAGAAAGTTTTTGTTTCATTGTGTCCAGGAATTGTACTAGATGAGTGTTGGTTCCATCGTACGTGGAGTGGATTTTATACTTCATTTTAATTCTTTCTATGTGGAAACTAAGATTTCTGCTTCGATTCCCATTAATATATTGCGTCATCCTGCCTATTTGAAGTCTCAGTTCCCTGATTTTCTTTTCCAATCTTCTCTCCCAGCTCGGTTTTTTATTCTTGTGGGGTTGGCGAGATGTGGCGGGTTGTAACTAGATTAAGTTTTGCTCCATTAGCTTTAGCGGCTGTCCATCCAGCGCAGTACGTTACTGTTTGTAAGGTAAGGAAATCAGTGTCTTTATTAATATTGTTTGGGAGAATATGGCTATTATTATTATTATGTGACTCCCCTAGGAGTTGCAGGCGTCCATAGGCTGTAGTGACCGCTCACCATCAGGCGGGCCGTACGCTTGTTTGCCACCGACGTGGTATTAAAAAAAAGATAACGATAGTGTTAAAATAAATCCTCAACATGTTATATTATACATGTGCATATTATTCCATTGTAAAAATATGAACAGTATATTAAAACATTACTCACGTCTTTAAGGTCGAATATAGCTCGACATGTTTCAGACCGGTATATGACTCCCGGCGCGGCGTCGCGTTAAGCACACTAAAAGTTTAATGCTTGTCTGAAACATGCAAACTGCTTCCAGGCAGTTCAATTTACGTCATAAATTGCCTGGAATTAAGACCTAGTGGTAGATGCATCATGACTAGGTAACGAACTATTTCTTTGGAAGCACACGTCGAAGAGAGAAAATCTAACCGTCATTTTTAGGGTTCCGTACCCAAAGGGTAAAATGGGACCCTATTACTAAGACTCCGCTAGCCGTCCGTCTGTCTGTCTGTCCGCCTGTCACCAGGCTGTATCTCATGAACCCTGATAGTTAGACAGTTGAAATTTTCAAACATGATGTATTGCTATTGCCGGTATAACAACAAATACCAAAAACAAAACAAAATAAATAATAAAGGGAGCTCCCATAAAAAAAAAACTTTTAAAAGTCGCTCGTTGTGTTTATCAGGCGCTGGCTCTCAAAATGTATGGGAAAACTATCCGACTCGCACTTGATCAAAATTGTTAAATGTGCTGATAAAAAAATATAATAACATTATTAATTTAAATTAAATTAAAAAAGGTTATAATAAAGTCTCTAATGTTGTATACATAATAGTACGGAACCCTTCGTGCGCGAGTCCGACTCGCACTTGGCCAGTTTTTTACTATGTAAAATGAAATCTAGACCTTACCAACCCTCGACAATCGACATTGCTCAACCTCGCATACCGCACGCGGTACAGTCAGCGTCAAAAGTAAAAGTTCAAAAGTCTTTATTATAAAGGAATAAGAAGCTTTTGTCTCCTCCGTATGCGTAGCTACTATTAATGCTGACTGTATGTGGGCGTCACTGGCCACGCTAGCCATTATGTTTTAGTATGTCTCGCCGTACAACTAATGATATTGAAATTAACTCCCCATAACGATAAACCTACCTAAATGAACGAGAGGCGCGGAGCTATTCAATTTCAAATAATTAAATCAGAAAATACGTATAATGTTGATACGTTTCGTAGGAGTACAATTTATCCAAACGATTCGTTGCTCACTCTTTTAGAGCCAACAGTGTTTTTACTTTGCGATTTTACAAAGCAAAGATGCTTGTATTATTTTCTAGAATCTCACTAGGTATCTATTCTACTTGAATTAATAGTTATATGTGCTATATGAGAGCAAAATTGTATTTTGCTGTCGCTTTGTATAGTCAAAAGCACTCACAGGAGCTGATTTGGATTCCCAAGCAAGCGAAAGAAAATTTAAAAGTTATAATTCTGAGCGTAACGAGGGACTCAAAGTCACGAGATGTAAATAACTTTGCTCTGTCTCACACAAGTTTCACCTCAGCAGTGACAACATATTAACCTAAATAAAAATATATCATAAGCTTTTACGTACCCAGAGGACGTACCGCGAACTTCGTAAATCGAACTTCGTGTCGTGCCATCCCTTTCACTCTCGTGTTATACACTATATGACGGAAAGGTACGGTACGATACGAAGTTCGATTTTCGAAGTTCGCGGTAGCACCCCAGGTGTCTCGTGATTATTCAGGAAGCAAACCTCATTCAGCATTCATTATATTATTATTAGTAACATGGACTCATAAAATAAATATTAATAATTAAGTGTTAGTCATCTTACTGCTACTAAGGCTGGGTTGCACCAAACCGTCTGTAATCGTAAGCTGTATTCGTTATAATTTCAATGTATGGAAAGTTTGACAAGTTTCTACGGGATGACAGCTAGCGCCGCCATATTTAACGTTGATCAGCCTGTGATCGTAAGTCGGTGCAACCCAGCCTTAGTGTTAGAAATTACATTAAAATAGAATACAATACAATACAATACAATATTTATAATTTATTATTTATAATTTATTATCATTAGGTATTGCTTGTTTTAACTCTTCAGCACGGCTAGCACAAGACGGCACGCGAGCTATCTCGCGCGCGAAATAGACTATCCGTCTCTATCTAAAGGGTAGAAACTGAAAGAGACGGCTAGTCTATCTCGCGCGCGATATAGCTCGCGCGCTGTCTTGTGCTAGCCGTGCTGTGCGGCTAGTACAGTCAACAGCAAATGTAGATGATCATTTTTTACTTTGTCGCAGTAACATAACGTTACTCCAACAGTTGGGATGCGTCAAACTAGTGAACGTGACAAGGTACCAAAATGATCATTTACTTTAGCTGTTGACTATACAAAGCGATCGCAAGTTCGCGACGCGAGGTTAGGCGTGACAGGCTTGGTCACATTTCTGTATGTGTGTCTCGCGCGAGCCATATCGCGTGCACACCATAAACTATACTAGCCCTACTATTGTTAAAAAAACAGTAGGGCTAGTTTTTTTGTCACTGATTTCATTCATTTGAACAATATTCAACACTTACATATCCGTAGCGCAAGAAAGACAAAGACACATACATATTTTGCATACCACGCGCGAGCCAGCTCCGATGTACACTAAAAACCAGACGCACTGTTGTTAAAATGCATCCACTGATCTGTAATTGACCAAGCGAGCGAAGCGTCTCCGTTTCAGCTTTCGACAAAAATTCTTTCGTATGTCTGTCTGTCAGGATGTGCTCCTCTACATGTCGCATTTCTCAATCGATTCTCGTGAAATTTTGTGAGCAGGTTTGATAGTTATATAGAATATATTTGTCGAGACAGATTTTGGAAATTTTGAAATTAAAAAAAATATTTTTGCTAGGTCTTCAGCTCACAGAGCCACTAGTATTTTATAATAAATCTGCAGGCGAAAAATGGTTTTTTACAAGTCAAAATTACCAGCGTTTCGGAAAAAGTAGACCACCGGTAATGTTATAATGTATGATTACATCTTCAATTGATTACCACATGTTTTTTACATTTGTTTCACTATGTAAATTTAAAGCGAGCCAGAGGCGAGTTTCATAATAAGATCACACGAGTGCTTTCGATTTCATTATGTACAGTTGCAAACTGCCAACACTATAATTATCTCATTTGGTGCCAATAACCTTTTTAACCTTGTTTCCCCCGCAGCACGTGCCATAATTGTGTAGATAAAATCCTTTTGTTTAATATTTGGTTACAGAAATGTACCGTGTTTGCGCGAATTATGATTTTCCTCAGCTTCTTATCACAGAAAAGGTGAGACAATCAAGAGGTTTATTATTCGTCAACGCGTGTAAAGTATTAGCGCAGTTCAATGTTTCCTTATAAATAGTATTAGTATGTTTGGTCTACAATATTAATTTGCTACCAACAATACAGAGGGCACCACCAGCACCACGAACCACAAACATCAGAAAAAAGCAGACACGCAGTATTAAGCCAGATGATTTTTTATATAGTTGTCTCTTTAATCCTTATGGTGCACCAAAATGAGTTAGAATGCAACAGATAGTACAATCACTTTCGGCTGTTAACGAGTTGTATCCATTTGGAAGCACACCAGGGTGTTAACCACCACCACCACCATATCAGCCCAAGGACGTCCACTGCTGGAGATAGGCCTCCCCCAAATTCACGGGGGGTATATGCCATAATCGCCACGCTTGGCATGCGGGTTGGCGATCGCAGTATCTCCACCGTACTCTAGGGATGCTGCTGCCCATCCCCCGGTGTCTGGATCGTAGTTTTAGGACATACCCGGGTCCCCAGGGTGTTAAATCACATATAAACTTAACACACCACAACGTCAGTTCAGTACAATTTTCAGTTATGAAGACGGAGACACTGACAGGTGAAGACGTGTCAGATGTCACTTGTCTGTCTCTCTTAAACTTTCTGATTTGTGCATTAGTAAGAATAAATCAGATGTACAGAAATCGTTTAATTTAATGAGCGGATCTGCTTTACTCTGATATCTGTGCCACGAACCTATGACATGCCAGAGACCTGTCACATTTAGACACGCGAAGGGGTAATAACGTTAGTTAGTTGGGCCGGAGGTCTCGGGTTCGAATCCCGGTTAGGGCATTATTTGTGCATTTATCACGAATATTGTACCTGAGTCTTGGATGTTTCCTATGTATTTAAGTATGTATTTATCTATATAAGTATGTATATCGTCGTCTAGTACCCATAGTACAAGCTTTGCTTAGTTTGGGGCTAGGTCGATTTGTGAAAGATTAACCCCCAATATTTTCACGATAGTCATTTTTATTTTGCAAATAATATGAGACATGTCTCCGATTAGAAGATTTTGTAAAATTCTCTTCTAGCTTCATCTTCACCAGATGTCATTTATAAAAGGGTTGCCAATGCCAATGATAGGTTGTCAAATATCACGATATTTACAACTGTCCAGAGAATTATATCTTGACCTCGACATTCGCGACAACTACACCCCAGCCCAAAAGTTTGGAAACATGCTTATATGTATGATGATACAAACCTGTGGTTTTCATACAAAAAGTATTTTGTATTGAAAATAAACAAATATTATCATTATTATATTCAGATTTCTATTAACATTCCTATTAACTGTATTATGTTAGACGACTATGATGCAAATTTGTTAACATTATTCACATTTTTGGTAAAATAGCTTATAAACTACACATTTGACAATTCAAAACGAAACAATAAAAATGATAAAAGAACATTATAAAAGTATATACCCCCAGTTCTGCTTACGAAAAATGCCGGTAAAACATTTTGTAAAAATGAGATTAAAAAAAGTTTACAATCTATCTGTCTAGTTCACAATCTGCTATTTAGTTTTTACAATCTATTGGGATGTGTGAATAGATTGGGTGTATTTTTAATAATTGGTTACCAATACGACAATAATAACAATTGGAATCACTCAATAAAAAAAAGTTTTCATACTTTCGGCATGGAGTGTATGTGCATAATTAGAGGTCAGGCTTACGCCGGATAACCTGAGACGAATTTTCCGTACGTCATTAGGAATTATGAATATGACTCACGTGCTCGGAAGTAATCGGCTTTCTTCGGCGATGACCGCTTCGACTGACGACTTGTACCCGCTTTTACAGAGCCGTTTCTACGATGTAATTGTGGCATTATTGACCGAGCGAACGAAGCGTCTCCGTTTCAGCTTTTGACAAAAAATCTTTCGTATGTCTGTCCGGATGTTCTCCTCTACAGGTCGCATTTCTCAATCGATTCTCGTGAAATTTTGTGAGCAGGTTCGATAATTATATAGAAGTTTTTGTCGAGTCAGTTTTTGGAAATTTTGAAATTTGAAAAAAAAAAAGTATTTCTTTTGTCTGTCCGGATGTTTTCCTCTACAGGTCGCGTTTCTCAACCGATTCTCGTGAAAATTCGTGAACAGGTTCGTTAATTATATAAATCTTTTTGTCGAGTCCCTTTTTGTTTTTTATTTAAATTTGAAAAAAAAAATGCGAGGTTTACTGCTTACAGAGCCAGTAGTAGTATTTCTATGCATTAAAACGATTCTGTACATACATAAGTGTTAAGCCCCTTGTGAGTTCAACCGTAGGTAAGTACATACTTTATCGCTTTCACGAGTTGGAAATTTAGTAAGTATGAACGTAAATGCGACACGGTCCAAGGGTCTTAAGCATTTATGAGGTCGCCGTGCTCTTAGATCTACGTGGCATATTGTTTTAGATAGACAGCTGAATTTCAATATTGTAACTGTTTATTGCAACAAATTTTGCAGATGAATTTGAATCGATTAATTAATACTTTTTTAGACATACAGTCACAACGGAATATAATCTCGCTCATATTTTGAGGGATCCATACGGAGAAATAGCTACATCTTACAGAAGACCATAATACGTTTTTGACAGGACGTGCCTGAGCCTCGGTCCTTGGTTCGAATCCCGTCAGTTTTTCTATGGATTAAAGAAATAGAAAAATACAGAGGTAGCGGCTAGAATGCTAGTGTCTGGCAAACTAGACGGCGGCGGGTTCGATGCCCGTCTTGGGCTGTGTGAGGGATCATGGTTCATTTTTTGCTCTGTATCATTTTATTTTGATCATGGCTACCACCATGATTTCATGTGAAATTAACACGAATCAACAAATATTTGACAAAATAATTTGATTCGTGACAAAGTGTAGTGTAAATAAATCTTTAGATGTTTAAGAGGCCTCACAAATTTTGAAACTGTGACACAAGTAATCTTCATTCCAATAAACTGATTGAAGAATACGTGCTTTTATTAAAGTTTCAGCCTGTAACGAAACTGTTTTTTTGCTTTTACTGTATGTGTGTAGCAGAACGTAACGGAAAAGACCCGTTTTAACCCTTTGAACACAAAGAGCCTATAAAGTAAGTGGTCGTATATCATCGTGCGCACCACGCCAACAACCAAGGTTGGAGTGAAGGTACTTATCATGAAAAAAATAAATCAATTATGAATTGTTTTTATTGATTTTAATTTTACATCAAATTTTGATGGCGTCTTAGTGATCACTTCTTTCAAATATGATGGCGTTCAAATGGTTAACTTATTTTTTTATTGGGTAATGTTTCAAACGACATTTTTCAATAACAAAAAAAACATACATGTTAAATCTCTTAAAAGATCGGATCGGAAATATGTAGAACCGTACAAAATACATAGTAAAAAGGAGAAAAAGTCAAGATAGTCAATTCTCAAAGGAAATATTCTAAACAGATGAACGTTTTTAACTGATAAAGACCCTTAACACTTTAGAAACTTCTTAGGAACTCGTAATCCTTTTTAAAAGCCAAAGACGTTAATGCCGATTCAAAGCTCCAGGGCCAGGGCCCTATCAGGAGTGAAGTTTGGGACGTAACGGGCTTAATGACGGTAAGTAATCTCTTTCTAATCACGAGTCAAACCAAACTTGAGAGTTATATGAATAGGCATTTTTAATTGAAATTGGTTTGGTGTTGTCACACGCTGGACAAAGTGGACCGGCAACTATTTCTATCAATCGCAATTATTAAATTAATGCATCTACATTATAGTAGTCGGCGGTTAATAATAAATAATAATAATAATTAAGTTATAAGAAAAATAAAGAGAATAATAAATAAATATTAGGGGACATTTTTTACACAAATCGAACTAGTCCCACAGTAAGCTCAATAAGGCTTGTGTTATGGGTACTAGACGACGATATATTTAATAGATATATACTTAAATACATAGAAAACGTCCAAGTCTCAGGAACAAATGTCTCTGTTCACCACAGAAACAAATGCCCTTACCGGGAATCGAACCCGGGACCTCTAGCTTCGGAGGCAATGACACTACCAACTAGGCTAAACAGGCCGACAAGGTTAAGAAGTCAATCATGACACCTGCCATTGACTTGTCAATGGTATATACAATACTCGCATTTGTATGAAAGGTTTATTTTTTAAATACTGCTGTCAGTCATTATATGACTGGTGGGAGAATCAAAATGGATTTCCATACTTTATGATATTACAACTGTTATCGGTTTTTATTATAAATCATATTATTTCGCTGTCTTAGAATAATTATTGTATGCAACGTTACATAATTAGGTCTTGAAAATCGAGGGTTGCTCGCTGTAACACAACGACCGTAGCGAGTTGGTTATTAAAGACTCGAGAACCTTTATCATGTGACTGTTGTATAAAACACTATAAAATGAACGCCTTATACAACAGAACTAAATACAAATACACTTTTTTACTCCAGGATTATGATCTGTCAATTATGGACGACTCACACTAAACGGACGGAGTCGGCGCGCACGTCACCACTTCGTATCCAAACGGCAGCGGCAGAGCCGGCGGCGGCCTACCGACTGCTCGGAACTCATTCAAATATGAAATCTAACTTCTGTATGGAGGGTTCGAATTCCTTTGACTCCAGTGGGGTGCGCGCCGTTCGGTCTGAATCGTCTATTAAATATTCGTTTGACAGCAGTATCAAAACAAACTTTTATACATATTCAAGTATTACATAAGTCATTATGGGGTGGGAGAATTAAAAAGATTTCCATTATTATTCATGTTAACATTCGTTCTGTAAGTTTCAGTTTTGCCAACACTCTATGGACATTAGTCTGAATTATATATTGGGGGACAATCTTACACAAATGTTTTATAAGTATTTAAGTATATATCTATTAAATGGCACCCGCGTACTGCGTGCGGTATGCGAGGTAAAGCAATGTCGGGCGAGGTAAGTCCTTGGATGGGTGACCGCTTTGAGTGGTTACTAACTGAGCGCTCCCGTGCTTTGGAAGGCACGCTAAGCCGTTGATCCCGGTTGCTGTCTTTGATAGCAATCGTTAAGCCAAGTTAGAGGCCTCCGGGCGGCTTGAGAATTTCTAACAGTCAAGTTGCCCACTCACTTGACAAGTTCATTCCCCATAAGTTCGGTTTCCCCCTCGGCTTGGAAGGTCAGATGGCAGTCGCTTCCGTAAAAACTAGTGCCTACGCCAATTCTTGGGATTAGGTAGCGGACCCCAGGCATTCTTCAGGATGCAACTGTACTGGGAATAACGCTAGGAGGATGATGATGATCTATTAAATGATTTTGAATTTGAATAAGAATACACATTAACTTAGATTATCTAAAATGAAAAGTCAGATAGGGTGTAACGTTTAGTGACAAATAGTTTTGTTAGGTAAGTTTTAATCATGCGCAATGGTTTCTCTCTAAGAACTACATGGATTTTATTGTAGATTTTTATAGTCAAACAGAACACGCTATTTGAGAAAATACTGTGCACGGATTATGAGCGCGGTAGGTTTCTCTGTTAAACACCTGAGACACTTGCTTAAATAACGTAAGTTAGTTTTAAAAAATTCAGCTGTTTCAAAAATAAAGAGGCAAGGCAGTGTTAGTATATTAGGTTTTTCAAAAAATATGGAACACAGTTGTCTGTTTGCTTCAGACCACGATTTGCTCTGATGCAGTCTTAAATATATGTTCTTTGTTGGTCGAATTTCCCCAGTAAATGAGACCATAGCGGAGAGTGGATCCAACATAGCTATGATAGGCTGCCGTGACGGCGTCACCGTCTACTTGATTTGGTAATTTGTTGCGCGATAATCTGCTGTATACAGCATATACTTTTTTCCGCTAACAAGTTTTCTGGTTGACGCTCTATAGCGATAGGACCGTCTGCTGTCTACCTTTACCTACATATTGTTGTTTTGTTTTGTTTGTAACTGTTGTACTAGTGCGAGGTGTGCAATGAATAGTATTAGTACTTGTAGCGGCTTCATTTAAATTTAATTTAGTGTTTGTGTAGTTTTATTGTTATTATTTTATTTATTGTATAACCATATGGACATGTTCTGGATTAAATTTATTTAATTTCATTTTCATTTCATTTCATTACGTCGGCCTGTTTAGCCTAGTTGGTACTCGTAGTATCACTGCCTCCGAAGCTAGAGGTCCGGGGCTCATTTCCCCGTAAGGGCATTTGTTTCTGTGGTAACCAGAGACATTTGTTCCTGAGACTTGAATGTTTTATAAGTATTTAAGTATATATCTATTAAATATATCGTCGTCTAGTACCCATAACACAAGCCTCATTGAGCTTAGGGACTAGTTCGATTTGTGTAAAAAATTGTCCCCTTATATATTTTTATTTTTTTGTTGTAATCTGACCACGCATAACATATCAAAAAAGGCGTACGACAAATAGCAAAACGATTTCAATGAATACATAATACGAAATAGACTCTCTCGTGCTTCCACACCGGCTGTTATATATTTATTTATTTATATGTTACATAACAGCAACTATCTTTCTTCAACATAATAGTGTTACATAGTCTTATCCTTGTAACATTATGTTACATAACATTTATAACAGCCAGTGTGAGAGCACCGTAAAAAATTGACCTTTTTTTTAAACTCACTAAGTTACGAACTTCCTTCCACAGGAAACAACTGTAAACGGATTATCGACTCAGATTACATCGATCCTGTAGGCATTAAATCTGTATATTTATGAGAAAAAGGTCAATTGCGAGTTAAACTCGTGCGTAGAAGGTTCAAACCGTACATTGATGATTAAGTTGCATTGACAATATGTCCTATGTTGCTTAAATAATAGTAGCATAAAGTTTTTAAAGGTTTTCCTTTGATATTTAGGTAAATTACTTTTAGGTCGAGTAGTTTCGGAGATAAGGAGAGAAAATCTGCTATAGATTTTCATAAATGGGTACTCAAAATTGAGGCTAATTTGGGCCCTAATAACATATAACTACCCTGTTCGGTATTTGCTAAGGTAATACAGGTGGCCCAAATCTCTTTTAAAGCTATTCTTCCCATACCCTGATAGCCTGGGGACATTGCGTCTCCTTAATTTGTTTTTACAAAAGAGCTCATCTTAGTATAAAAATCACGGCACTTACGCCTTTGTTGCTTCAACGGTTTGAACACATTATGTTATGCTAAGACAAAAGGTCGTATGCCTCTATGTTTTGTAAAGGAACTTGCGTCTATTTGGGTTTGGAGGTAGTATTGTCATTCAACGAGGCGTGCATACTAACAGCGGCTACGGCGTAGCCAGCTACGGTCGTAGAGCCGCTACGGTGCTACGGTTAAATCTCAGTTTATAGGCCATTGTACTATAAGGATATATGTTAAATAGGTGCGCTAACTATCAATGTACCTTAGTAACTACTAGCTTTTGCTCGCGACTTCACCTATGTGTTACACGTTTATATCGTAACTCCAGTCCTCCATACAAACATTATTAATCAATTACATATAGGTATGTCTCTTAGGGTAAACTGTTACTGCTAATTATCATAATACATAAATAAAAACCTTATTGTGCTTACTATAGGTCTAGCTCGATTTAAGAAAGATTGAAATCAATAAATTTAATTTTATTACTTTTATTGACCTTCCGTCCCCCATTTCATACCTTTAGGGGATGATTTCCCGAATAAAAACTTTTCTGTTTCTTTTCTCGGGATACAAAAACTATATCGACGTCAAACTTAATTGGTTCGATGGTTTAAGCATGAAAAGGTAACAGAAGAACAGACAGGCCAAGTAACTTTTTCGTTTATAATATTAAGTATAGATTTTATACCAGTATAAAAGTGCAAGCTTCTTTCAAAGAAAATGAAATAAACTCGCTGTCTGTCTCTGTCAGCTAAAACAATAATTATAGTCGAGAATCAAAATCATCAATCAATGATCTATTTATATCCATTCTGTCTAGGTTTTATTTCGTTTTGTTCACGGATTATGATTTTATGATACATTTAAACTTTTATGTTTGTTTTATGTCACGAATATTTTTTTCTCTTTCTTTCTTCTTTTCTAAACTCTGGCCATATAAGAAGAAAATATAATGAAAAGAAGATCTGGTGCCTCAAACTAATGTCATCGAGGAGACAAGGCTCACAGGCTCCGCTGGCTTGGACACCTTGAAATGATGGGTGAAGATCGAGAAATGAAAAAAGCATATACCGTGGTTCTCCGGAAGGCGACGGCCTGTCGGACGGCCCAGGGGCCTTTCAGCTCGAAGTACGATTATTTAAGTATATATCTATTAAATATATTGTCGTCTAGTAACCCTAACACAAGCCTTATTGAGTTTACTATGGGACTAGTCCGATTGGTGTAAATATGTCCCATAATATTCATTATTTAATATTTATGTGACTCTTAAAAAGGTTGAGTACATTTTAAGACTGCTCATTTTAACTTTGCCTATCAAATTCAAACGTGATATTTAACAGTTTAAGTTGAAATCAGAGCATCGAAGTGATAGTCAATTTAAAGAGAGTTGCTAAAAGACTTACAGACCGAGTATCCCAGCAGCCGTCATCTAATAAACTTGTTTAACTTTCCATATAATCAGATTTTAACAAACACCACTTTTACAGACGTCGGTGTAGTTTGATTGTTTGAAATAAGTTTTTATTTATCACTAGCATTTGCCCGCGGCTTCGCTCGCGTACTTAGCGAAATTTTTAACCGTCTACAAAAAACAGGTTCGTATGTTTGTCCACGATTATCTCGCGTTTGGCTGAACCGATTTAGATGCGGTCTCCAGAAAAGTAGTTGTTACATTCTGGGGTTTCGCTATACGAAGTTTGGTGATTGTGATTCATTAACAGATGAACAGATAAAAAGTCAGTATACAGTCTGAGAACCGGCAAACAAAAAAATAAGGATTGAAAACTATTATCATACATTTCCGAGAGACCGAAGGGGAAAGGGCCGATGAAATAAAAGCATGTCTTAAATGGCTCTTAGTAAAAATATCTGTGTACTACAGTAACACCAATAGGTCTGTAAACGACCTCACAGCGCGCAGCGGCCATAAACTCTGGTCCTTTGAAGTACAGAAATACGGCTAATTCAATATCATGTGTAACATTTATTTTTCCTACAATTAAATTTATTAGGTAGGTTTTGCCAGTTACCATTGGAGCATCCAAAAAGAAAATTTGACCTCACTTCCATTCGCACTCCTTACTGTCAGTCCGTCTGTTACAACCAAGTTGCTTTTACTGGACCTATTGAATTGCAATTTGGCACAAACTATCATGAATATGAATTTAGAGCGCTCGCGGCCCAACGGCACCCGCCTACCGCGTGCGGTGTGCGAGGTTAACAAATGTGGGCGCAGGTCAGTTCTTGGATGGGTGACCGCTTTGAGTGGTTACTAACTGACTCTCGTGCTTTGAAAGGCACGCTAAGCCGTTGATCCCGGCTGCAATCGTTAAGCCAAGTTAGAGGCCTTCGAGCGGCTTGCGAACTTTTAACAGTCAAGTTGCCCACTCACTTGACAAAGGCGGGTAGCACCACGTCCGTAGGGAGTACCCCCCGTTACCCTACACAGAACCCCTGGGTGGTGCTAAAAGTGCAACAAAAACTGGCAACCGTACTAGTCTTCTCGAAAATCTCACGGTTCGTAAATAAATGACATACGATTAAAAGCAGATAGCTGTGATTGCCCAATAAAAAAGTTTTGGGTAGGGCAAATAAAAAGTGTGGCCCAATTTGATTTTTACTAACATAGATATTTAAGCCCTTACTAACAAAATATGGATGTAATCACATGAAAACATCTGAAATAAAAGATTTATTATTATCATTATTAAAAAAGTATTGAAGGTTGATTTAAATGGAAAAAATATCGAAACCTCTATGTCGTTTTTAAAAGCAAATCCATAGATACCCCACACGCAGTAACATTAAACTTTTTTGCATAGAGGTATGAATGGAGTGCTAAATTTTACCTCAGATTCGCATTAAGAGACCTCTCGGATGCTCAGATATCGATTTTGAACGAAAGCGGGACGAAAAAAAAAGAAAATCAATATGGCCGCCACTTTCACAAATTTTACCTCGGATTCGTATTAAGAGACCTCTCAGACACTCAGATATCGATTTTGAACGAAATCGGGACGAAAATAAAGAAAATCAATATGGCCGCCACTTTCACAAATTTTACCTCAAATTCGTATTAGGGGACCTCTAGGACGCTCAGATATCGAATTCGAACGAAATCGGGTTGGAAATGAAGAAAATCAATATGGCTGCCACTTTTTCCAAAATTTTACCTCGGATTCATATTAAGAGACCTATCGGACGCTCAGATATCGATTTTGAACGAAATCGGGACAGAAATAAATAAAATCAATATGCCGCCACTTTTTCCAAATTTTACCTCGGATTCGTATTAAGAATTCTCTCGGACGCTCAGATATCGATTTTGAACGAAATCTGGACGGAAATGATGAAAATGAATATGGCCGCCACTTTTTCCATTTTATACCTCGGATTCGTATTACGAGACCTCTTGGACACTCAGATATCGATTTTGAACACAATCGGGACGAAAATGAAGAAAATCAATATGGCCGCCACTTTTTTCAAAAAAAAATATCTCAAATTCGTATTAGGGGACCTCTAGGACGCTCAGATATCGATTTTGAACGAAATCGGGTTGGAAATGAAGAAAATCAATATGGCTGCCACTTTTTCCAAATTTTACCTCGGAATCATATTAAGAGACCTCTCGGACGCTCAGATATCGATTTTGAACGAAATCGGGACAAAAATAAATAAAATCAATATGCCGCCGCTTTTTCCAAATTTTACCTCGGGTTCGTATTAAGAATTCTCTCGGACGCTCAGATATCGATTTTGAACGAAATCTGGACGGAAATGATGAAAATGAATATGGCCGCCACTTTTTCTATTTTATACCTCGGATTCGTATTACGAGACCTCTTGGACACTCAGATATCGATTTTGAACACAATCGGGACGAAAATGAAGAAAATCAATATGGCCGCCACTTTAAAAAAAATAATATCGCAAATTCCTATTAGGGGACCTCTAGGACGCTCAGATATCGATTTTGAACGAAATCGGGTTGGAAATGAAGAAAATCAATATGGCTACCACTTTTTCCAAATTTTACCTCGGATTCATATTAAGAGACGTCTGGGACGCTCAGATATCGATTTTGAACGAAATCGGGACGGAAATGAATAAAATCAATATGCCGCCACTTTTTCCAAATTTTACCTCGGATTCGTATTAAGAATTCTCTCGGACGCTCAGATATCGATTTTGAACGAAATCTGGACGGAAAGGAAAAAACATAATATGGCCGCCACTTTTTCTAAATTATACCTCGGATTCGTATTACGAGACCTCTCGGACGCTCAGATATCGATTTTGAACGAAATCGGGGCGAAAAAAAAGAAAATCAATATGGCCGCCACTTTCACAAATTTTACCTCGTATTTATATTAAGAGACCTCTCGGACACTCAGATATCGATTTTGAACGAAATCGGGACGAAAATGAAGAAAATCAATATGGCCGCCACTTTCACAAATTTTACCTCGGGTTCGTATTAAGAGACCTCTCGGACGCTCAGAGATCGATTTCGATCGAAATCGGGACGAAAAAAAAGAAAATCAATGACTGCGACTTTTTCCACATTTTACCTCGGAGTCGTATTAGGGACCTCTCGGACGCTCAGATATCGATTTTGAACGAAATCGGGACGAAAAAAAAGAAAATCAATATGGCCGCCACTTTCACAAATTTTACCTCGGATTCGTTATTAAGAGACCTCTCGGACACTCAGATATCGATTTTGAACGAAATCGGGACGAAAATGAAGAAAAACAATATGGCCGCCACTTTCACAAATTTTACCTCGGATTCGTATTAAGAGACCTCTCGGACGCTCAGATATCGAATTTGATTGAAATCGGGACGAAAAAAAAGAAAATCAATGACTGCGACTTTTTCCACATTTTACCTCGGAGTCGTATTAGGGACCTCTCGGACGCTCAGATATCGATTTTGAACGAAATCGGGACGGAAATGAAGAAAATCAATATGGCCGTTACTTTATTCAAAGTTTAGGTACCTCGGATTCCTATTAAGAGTCCTCTCGGACGCTCAAATATCGATTTATGTCGAAATCGTATCGGACGGCACTGATTAATAAAACCATCTACAATACATTGAAACAAAAAAGGTCGTATCTTCATAGGGAACTCACGGCACTTCATGCACCTTTAGACCTTATAAGGAACTTACATGCCAAATTTGGTATCTCTCGAACCACCAGTTTGCGCTGTGCGGTGATATGTCAGTCTCTCAGTCAATCAGTTATTTCTTGATATTTGGCACAATTTTTCAAAAGTTTTCATGACCACAATATTAAATTTGAAAACCGATGCCATTTTCGTAATTAACGTCCCAAAAAACCATAAAAACGACACCCATATTAATATTTAGACATTTCATCCCCCTCGGACCCCAACAGAGGGGATGGTATTTCACGTCCTCCACGTGGGATTTTAAAATCATTGTTTTTTTCGTAATCAGCGACCCAATAAACCATGGAAACAACACCCATATCGATTTTCTGAATTTGTCACCAGATTTCCCCCTTTTAGGGGTTGATTTCTCAAAAAACCTGAAACACATGTTTACTCATTTATCGTTAGAAATACTCCTGTGAAGTTTCGAATAAAATAATCCAGCTAATCTTGATTCCCCATACAATCTTCGGACCCCCATTTCACCCCCTTAGGCGTTGAATTTTGAAAAATCCTTTCTTAATGCACCTCAAGACCTTATATAGAACCTACATACTAAATTTGGAATCTCTAGAACCACCAGTTTGCGCTGTGCGGTGATATGTCAGTCTCTCAGTCAGTCAGTTAATTCCTGAAATTTGGCACAATTTAAAAAAAAAAAATATGTCCACAATATTAAATTACAAAACCGATGCCATTTTCGTAATTAACGTCCCAAAAAACCATAAAAACGACACCCATATTAATATTTAGACATTTCATCCCCCTCGCACCCCAACAGAGGGGATGGTATTTCACGTCCTCCACGTGAGATTTTAAAATCATTGTTGTTTTCGTTATCAGCGACCCGGTATATCATAAAAACAATACCCATGTCGATTTTTAGAATTCGTCACCAGATTTCCCCCTTTTAGGGGTTGATTTCTCAAAAAACCTGAAACAGGTATTTACTCATTTATCGTTAGAAATACTCCTGTGAAGTTTCGAATAAAATAGTCCAACTAATCTTGTTTCCCCATACAAACTTCGGACCCCCATTTCTCCCCCTTAGGGGTTGAATTTTAAAAAATCCTTTCTTAGTGCACCCCTAGACCTTATAAGGAACCTACGTGCCAAATTTGGAATCTCTAGGACCAGCGGTTTGGGCTGTGCGTTGATATGTCAGTCAGTCAGTCAGTCAGTCAGTCAGTCAGTCAGTCAGTTTCTTCTTTTATATATTTAGACTAGATAAGCAAGTAATACAATGTAAGTACAACAATGTATATATAAACTTACATACCAAATAAAAACATAAATTTACTTTAAACAGGCTTGTTTGCGCCTTTAAAAGCTGGTTGCATAAAGTTTGGTTATTAAGTACATCAAGAAACTAACAACATACATTCTAACTATGATAACTATTAAGTTTAATTTATGTGGCCCATTGTGTTGGGAACACTTTTTGCATCAAAATATTAAAGTTAACAGCTTTAAGGTCTTTTTAGAGAATTCGCGACTTCAATTACGTTTATAGATAGAAAGAAGAATGTAATAGGATTTTTCATTGGTAAGTAGTTCTTTAAAGTCCGATTCAAGATAAGACCAAAGTAAACGACGTTTTGTATACAAGTTTTACAAATAAGGTTATAGACACAAAGGAATCTAAGATCAGAATTAACTTAAAATATTGCACGAGTAATCTAACTCTAATCCAATTTGATCCGTCTAATACTAAGTTCGTCGAATCTCGAAACAGAAGTAGCTTTAATATTTGGTTCAGTAACTACTTTACAAACTTCTGGGTAATACCGCCTTCACATTAACCAGCCGGATTAGTTGCCCGGGGGTGCTAGTATAACTCGATTTTACTTAACTTCCAATATTTGTATGTATGTGAGTTTCGTTGGACCTGGGTATGTTCTAAAACTACGACCAAGACCACCGTGGGATGGGCAGCAGCTTCCCTGGAGTGCGCTAGTGCCCTGGTTTTGGTAGCGGCCAGGGTACTAGCGGGGTCAGGGGTGCTAAGAATCTCCGGCGAAGATCCGGCTACCACCACCGACGACTCCTGGCCCTGGCAACGTACAACACTGATGAAATTTGGGGAGGCCTATGTCCAGCAGTGAACATCCTTGGGCTGATATGGTGATGTGAGTTTCAGGGTCAATATTCAACTGAATTTTAAAGCAGTTATCTTCAATCAATTAAGCTGAAATTTAAAATACTTATTTAAGTTTGGTGACATTTCAGTATTATCGTAGGTATCACCTACCATGATGGAGGCAGAAGGTGGCCATAGCAACTCCTTAACTACTGACTCAAGATAAACCCATCGAGTTTGAACTGATTGTCAAAGTCAAAGTCAAAATATTCTTTATTCAAATAGGCCTAGCAACAAGCACTTTCGAATCGTCGGTTATAACATTTTATTATATTAATTATTTAGAGCAATTTATTGATGCTATTATTATTGGAAACCCCTCAACGGGTACGACTGAAGAAAAAGCTACAGTTGGCAATAAAAAATATTTTTTTGACAGGAACTTTTAGTCTGCTGAGAAAGTGGGGCGATCGTCTCGTCTGGCGTATCGGCGGTAGTTGTTCTAGCTCTATTGGTTATAACTAGGATGTGCAAATTCCCGGGAGTTTCATACAAACCTGCAAGCCCTAGAAAAAAATAAAGAAAATGATGAAGTTAAAATGATAAGCTAGTACACCGTAGCATTCCATTACCGACGACGGAAATTATAACCCGACTAAGGCGCCTTCCTGATTTATCGATGCGGAGGCGGTACTATATGAGAAAACTGTCAGCTGTCAGTGTCAACCGATATCAATGCAGTACTGCCCCGTTTCTGCGCATGATATTAGTACTGCGCAAACGTAATACTGCCAGTATTTCGTCATGTGACGAAATCTCACACCAGTAAAACTCACGTCAAATAACAAAATACATATCACATATCGTACCCGCCCCGCCAAGTCAGGAAGTCGCCTTAATAAAGCAATTGTTAAAATTATGTTGGGTTACTTTGACCCAATAGAGGGTAAATTTGATCCATATGCAAACTACACATAGAATGTTCTAATAATAGATGTAAATGGTTAGTTCAAACCGGTAATGTGCCATAATTTAAATGCAATAATGAAGTCTTGTACGAGTGAATTCCAAAGGTCAAGCTGAACTTTCAATACCAAAGCACCCTGTTTCCTGTATCATACATTAGACAAGGTTTTCGGCGTCTTAGCTATTGCGCCCGTAGCTTGTCTACAATATAGTGGTATTTAATGGAAGGACAGAAACAGGATCAGTAAAATTGATCTGACTAGGGCACTGGACTTTCGGCTAATAGGTGATGATAAAGACCGCGTTTGGAACGATGGTACATTTTTATTGATAATCACCGTTTTACGCTGACGTATAATAATAATAATAATAAATATGCTTTATTGCACCACACAAGAGAACAATGTTACACAAAAAAACTTACATAATTAGTAATGGTAGCAACAGGCGGTCTTATCGCTTAAAGCAAGTCAGCATCAAAAGTAGCTATACATACGAAGGAGTCAAAAGCTATTATTCCCTTATAATAAAGACTTTTGAAACCTTTTTTTTATTAAAATGGGATTGTTCTTGGCCAGCATCTAGCCGGGGGGCAAAGATGAGGCCGACGATAAAGCGAGCTCACCCAGAAGATGCCTATTCACTCGTGCCTTAAAAAGGTCTAGGTTATATGAGCTCGGAAATACAGAAATAGCTGTTTTTGATGCTACGTCAGAAGTCCGATGCACGGATGCGGCGTGGCCTGTAAGGTGAGTGTATGATAAACTCTAGCAAAGCCAGCATTCACTACTGATACGTCGTGCGACTACTTGCCTCGTGCGAATGAGGGTCTAAAGTTCGACGACCCGTCTTAAACTTTAAATCCTTCACCGTCAAAATTAACAAATAAACTTTAGCAACATCGTATCCTTCGTCGGTTCTGATTTCGACTTGAATAGTATCTTAAAATAGAAATTCGTACCTAATAATGTCTATTCTAGTTAGTAACTAAGGATAACTAAATTTTTTGTTTTTACGTACGTACTCTTAAATTTAAGCCCTAATATCATACTCACAGCAGTTACGTCAAATGATTTATTTTTCTCTTTATTTTATATAATTTATGTTGTTTGCGTCTGTGTCGTCATTCGATAGATTTAAGGCAGGACCCCACTGAAAACCAGCGTCGCGGTGTGCCGTGGCATTATGCTGAGTGGGGCCCTTTTTAGCGTCGTCTGTTGTGTATTCATGAATGTTTTGTAATATGTTGTGTAAAGACGTTAATAAATGTATTTTCATTCTTTCTTTCTTTCTAAAATAATTTGGTGTTTCGGTTAAGACTAAAAATAATTTGATTTATTAGCAACTTCTTCAAATTGGAAATCATGGAGACTGTAAAACGTTTTCAATAACGGTATCAGTCAGAATCATATATTCCGGATTTAAATTAGAGGTAACACGCCAAGCTAACGGGTCAAAACGAGTACAAAAAAAATACATTGACAGTATATTTTAATGGGGCATTCCATCGTCGCTTACGTGACGCTCTTCTTTTGCTCATAATAGTCATAATCCAAACATTTTTTCTGCAAATAAGAACCAAAGGCACTGTTACAGGTCTATTTAAAAGTCCTAAACACATTACTGAACTTAGCAATTCTAAATTCAAATCTGTAGTAAAATAATAGTACATTACTGCAGAGGCCCTGAAGTAAGGGATTGCTGGACGAGTTTGGGATAAACGGATAAAACGAGTCCTGCAATCCCTGTTCCGGCCGAGGATTGTATAGTACTTTTCTCAAACATGTTAGAAAAAAAACAATAAAAAGAAAAAAATACAAAACGTCAAAAAGTAGCAAAGCATCACGACAAATAACGGAAAATAAATAAAAACACGAAAAATGCTACAAAATACAAGCACCATTTAAAAAACACGAAAGAACTAAAAATACCAAAAAACACGTAAAAACTAAAAAATAAGAAAAACAAAAAAAAAGACGAAAAGTACAAAAAAATACCAAAAAACATTTGAAAAGTCCAAATATATCAAAAAAAACAAAAAACGCTACAAAATACCACGAAAAAACTAAAGAAATACATAAATACTCAAAAAATTCGAAAAAAAACAGCAAAATACAAAAATACAAGAACGATAAATAACCGGTAAAACCTAAAAAATACCAATTTACATAACAAATTAAAAATATATTTACAAAATCGTGGCGGTTGGCTCTATGTAATATTTCCTTTATCAGTAGATTTTAGTACGCAAATTTAAAAAGTTAGAGCAGCGGACATTAATGTTAGTATTTATTTTTGACAGTTATTTTGTTTTTGCAAATTTGAATTGAAATTTGACAATTTTTCACTAAATATTCGTATTAACTGTACTTTGGTATGGAAATCATGCAATTTTTGTTATTGGCTATGTGCACGTCTGAAACGTCAAACGTCAAAGGTCCCGAGACAATATCAAAACTCAGAGATGTCAAATAATGACACATGAATATTTTATTTACTTTTGTAAACGAGAAAGACCCCGTATTGGAATTTTTACTGAAATAAATAAGAGAATAAATAAATACATACAAACGAAACGAATCGTAGGAAACCGTTAAGAAACCAATAGAAAACGTGAAAGTAAATTTGACAGTGGTCCCCGGTAAGTACACATTTCTGCCATGGTGTGCGCTACGATCGCCTAGCTTACCCCCACCACCTACTTCGCACATAGCCAATAGTATGATAGCAATTGTAGTAAATTAATGCAAAATTGTTTAGCAATAATGTAGCTTGAAATAATACAACCTTTATAGGCAGAGCAGGATCGAGGAAACCATGAAATCGTCACAAAACACAAATTTGCTATTTTAAACACTGCACGAAGGGTATCCTTGTAAACTTGTAATCTCTGTGCTCTTGCTGGTTGAATCAGGCTGGACTTCGGGATTCCGCTTGTTTCCAAGGATCCACACGTCGCCGATTTTCAATTCTTTCAATAATATGTTTCCATCACGTCGGGGTCACCAAAACGTTAACTGAACTCCGATGTAGCATAAGGTTATTGTAATGAATTCAGTAAACTTTGAATTAAATGTATTTATTACTTTTAGATAATCATATAATATGAATCATATTAAATGTCTCATTGACAGGAAAATTGGAATAGAATCAATTTTAAATAATATTTCAAATCTTCCGTCACGTTTTTATGCGCGACGTAGTGTTGTACCGATGTGTCTTCTAATCGGTAACATCAACAGTTAGTTTCATATATTCTCCATACATTACTTCTTGGCCGCCGGACAAGAAGTAGTAGGGAGCCATAAACAGGTAACTTCATGTCCTCTTTTCGTGACATTAATGCATACATTTAGGCGCATGTTTGAGAAAACACTTATTTCAAGAGCATATTATACTAAGATAAACGATTACATCATGATTAGGAGCGTTCGTGGCCCAGCGGCGCCCGCGTACCGCGTGCGGCATGCAAGGTTAAGCAATGTCGGCCGAGGTCAGTCCTTGGATGAGTGACCGCTTTGAGTGGTTACTAACTGAGCGCTCCCGTGCTTTGGAAGGCACGTTAAGCCGTTGATCCCGGTTGCTGTCTATGATAGCAGTCGTTAAGCCAAGTTAGAGGCCTCCGGGCGGCTTGAGAACCTCTAACAGTCAAGTTGCCCACTCACTTGACAAGCCTAATGCCAATATGATCTAGTTTCCCCCTCGGGTTGAAAGGTCAGATGGCAGTCGCTTCCGTAAAAACTAGTGCCTACGCCAATTCTTGGGATTCGGTAGCGGACCCCAGGCATCCTTCAGGATGCAACTGTACTGGGAATAACACTAGGAGGATGATGAAACGATGACATCAACATATGGAAGAAATAAACATGCTGCGCCGACCCCAATTTGAACAAACAGCCCTTTTATTTAAATTGGATAAAAAAATTACTAAAACTCATTCCGATCTTAAAGAAAAAAAAATTGAAAACGGATGAATGACGACGCGAATTACAAAAAATTTTCCTATTTTAGCACATACATATTAGTATTTTATAATTCCATGGTTCCCCGTAATGTTGAAAGACCTCTGGCCTTAGTATTTGTTTAGGACTGGGTCAGCCGGATCTCTGAGGATTTAATGAAAGGTGTTTTATAGCTTTAACTATGTTAGCTCAGGCTCCACTGAGACTTATTAGGCTAGTAACCCCGACACGAGTATTACTCAACTCACTTAGGGTACCGACGTCGCAACCTATGTTGGTATGAGCGTGGTTGTAGGCTATGGCATGTGGACATCATATGAGTGAAACTCGGAAACGGGAGAACAATTATTTGTTTTCTGTGATTATTCCTTTGCGGTCAGTCCAATTATTATGATTTCAGAATTATGCTCTATTCACTTTGTCGTTTTAAGCAGATCGGTTAAACCGTTTTGGAGGAGTAGACGCACAAGCGATTTACATCTGTGGCTTATTGAGCAACGCTCAATTGACACCATAATACTTTTTTAAGTAGTATGAAATCTTAACTCATTTCGTTCATTTGTTATCAAGAAACCCCAAAATATTTTTTTAAGTATTTTATAGCTATTAGTTTTCTAAATATTCATGAAAATGGAAGAAGGTAGACTTTCTCGTAGTAATGAAGTCACTACTATGAAATTGTGACAGTCACAGCGCACAAAAAGAACAGCAAGTCACTTTCTTTAGTAAATCTGTCTTAGTAACAGTGCTTCTGTATGATTTGTTACGCTGTGACGACTTACTTGTCACTCACTCTTTTAGAATGAGGAACTTTTGAAATTGATTTATTTATATGAAATTGGGATATTTTCGAGAATAAAAAAATGTGGTTTTCCTTTTTTTAGTCGTTTGTTGCTTTTTTTTCTCATTGTATTATTATATAACATTGTTTAGGAAGCCTTATAGTTTCGCCATGTCCGTCTGTCTGTCTGTCTGTCCGTCCGTCTATCTGTCCGAGGCTTCGCTCTGTGTTTGTTAGTGCTAGAAAGCTGTAATTTGGTATGGATATATAAATCAATGAAACTGAGAAAGTGGAAAAATAAAATCTAAAAAAAAAGTAAAGTGGGGCTGAATTTTTTTTTGCTTCAACCCTATGGTGTGGGGTGTTGTTGGATAGGTCTTTCAAAATGAGTAGAGGTCTTCATCAAACACTTTTTGATCAAGTGAATATTTTCGGAAATATTCACTCCAAAAGAACAAAAAATGTGTCCCCCGCCCTCTAACTTTTGAACTATAGGTCCAAAAAATATGAAAAAAAATCATGAAAGTAAAGCTTAATAAGCAATTCAACGAAAACTGAACAGTTGTTTGCGTTATCGTAAAAAGTCTTCCCATCTTAGTTAAAGACGTATGAAACGCTGCGAAGGTATTCCCTTTTGCTTGTTATTGATTTTTTTAACGTAAATTCATTGGGCAACTACGGTATCCTACATTGAGCATGGCCCAACATGCTCTTGTCCGATTTTATTTTATAAATTTACAAATGGGTTAATTTCATCTGGCTTATGGAAAGGTTTGTTCACTAAGAGGTGGGATTGAATGAAGTAATGGAAATGAACATCTTTCATTGTTTTTGTTTAGTGATTAAATTGTAAAGAAGTAAATAACATGGCCCAGCAGTGCCCACATACCGCGTACAGTATACGACTTTAAGAAATGTCGGCCGCAGTCAACTCTTGGATGGGTGACCGCTTCGAGTGGTTACTAACTGAGCGCTCCTGTGTTTTGAAAGGCACGCTAAGCCGTTGATCGCGGCTGTAGTATATGACAGCAGTCGTTAAGCCAAGTCTTCGGGCGGCTTGAGAACGAGAACTTCTAACAGTCAAGTTGCCCACTCACTTGACAAGCCTAATCGCAATAAGGTCTGTTTACCCCTGGAGTTGGAAGGTCTGTTGGCACTCGCTTCCGTAAAAACTAAGCCAAGTCTTGGAATTAGGATGATGATGAAGTATTTTAAGTAGATAAAATTTACACAACCTACAATGTACTTCTATTGAGTGCCTCTCGTTACTTCCCCTGTGTGCTACACCGTGGTTTCCGCAATAAGGAAGGTATAATATAATAAAGTATTACAGGTCGAAAATTTATTGCTGGTTGGACATAATTTTTTAATGATCCAATAACTTTCAGTTGGAGGATAAAATGTGTACGTTCCGTAATTTAATCATTATAAAAATGCCTTTGACAGAGAGAATTTCTGCGCGGTCGAAATTTTGAATAGAATATTAAATTCACAGGCTGCCTCGAATTACACCAATCTTCAATTGGAATATTACTCGAACATAACAGTTATTTATGTTTGTAGAATAAGGCGCGATTCGTGATTTATTGATGCGTGGGCGGTACGATATGAGAACCGATACGAATGCAGTACTGGCCCACTCCTGCGCATGGCATTACTACTGCGCAAACGTAATACTGACAGTATTACGTCAAGTGAGGGAATCTCACATCAGTAAACTCAAAAGATCAATACATCAACGTCAAAGAACAATAAGTATATTTTATTTATTTTATACCTATCACATATTCCGCCAAGTGTGGAAGTCACCTTAATTTTTTAACCGACTTCAAAATTTCAAAAGAGGAGGTTATCAATTCGGTTGTATGTTTTTTTTTTTTTTTTTTTTTTTATGTTTGTTACTCCATAACTCCGTCATTTCCTACCCGACTTGAAAAAAAAATTTTTTTATTGTATGTATATATATCCAAGTTGGTCCCGTTTTTGTCAAAAGGCAGTTCTGATGATGGGATCTATGAGGAATTGAGGGAACTCCTCAAATCTTTAAGGCAAACATATAGTAATTTTTGTGTTTTTATCAACAAAACAAGTCAAGCATTTGCATCCAAAAATGTGACATTGGATGAAGTGGAACTGCTGATGATGATCAGAACAGAACTCTTCAACGACGAAAAGTTCACGTTTGGCGATTTGTCCTCCTAGCTGTGTTTGTTAAGCAAGTTCTATTTTCACGATTAATTTTTGTCATGCTCGAGTTCTGATGATGGGATCCATGAGGAGTTGAGGGAACTCCTCAAATCTTAAAGGCAAACATATAGTGATTTTTGTGTTTTTATCAACAAATCGAGCATTACCATACAAAAATGTGACATTTGATGAAGTGGAACTGCTGATGATGATCAGAACAGAACTCTTCAACGACGAAAAGTTCACGTTTGGCGATTTGTCCTTCTAGCGGTGTTTGTTAAGCAAGTTCTATTTACACGATTGATTTTTGTCATGCTCGAGTTCTGATGATGGGATCCATTAGGAATCGAGGAAACTCCTCAAATGTGAAAGGCACACAAATAGTGATTTTAGTATTTTCATGAACTAATCAAGCATTTTCATTCATAAAAGTGACATTTGATGAAGTGGAACTGCTGATGATGATCAGAACGGAACTCCTCAACGACGCGTAGTTCACGTTTGGCGATTTGTTCTCTTCGTTTTGTTTGTCAAGCAAGCAAGGTTTTTCCATGATTTCATGAGGAATTGAGGGTACTTAGTCTTCTACCATTATAAACATACTTATAGCCATTTTTGTATTTTATTGTATGGAATCTAAGAGTGCACCATCTAAGATTAATAATCTTTCACCGGACTCCCCCATTGAAGTCGGTTTTTTTTTCTTAAAAATTATTTAATAATTGTTTATTGTAAACCACTCCTTAATTTTACGTTAGTATATAATCTTCTTCGCCAAAATTCAGATATTTACTTATACTTTTTTAACGAATCAAATGATTTTATACAATTTCTGGTTCATGTTTGTATGTTTACTGACCATGATTAAATTTTAATATCTGATACAGACACCAAATTCTGTCTGGAGGACGTGGGTTTGAAACCCGGCTCGTACTACTGGGTTTTTTTATAAATTTTATGTACAAAACATCATTTGATACTTAACAGTAGCTTTTGAGTGAAGCCGGGATAAATGGATTAATGTGCTTTCCAAAGCACGGGAGCGCACAGTTAGTAACCACTCAAAGCGGTCACCCATCCAAAAGTTGACCTCCGTCGATAATGCTTAATTTCTCACGCGGTACCCGAGCGCTCCCGAGGCAGATAATAAATACAACGTATATACGGACAACATGTAGTCCTTTGATGGGGTGTTATTAGTGAATCGGATCGGATGTTATTTGGGAACTTTTGACTTTTGACCTCTGAGTGGTGCTTAAAGTGCAACAAACTGGCAAATACACGGTCTTCTCGAAGATCTCACGGTTCGAAATAATTGCCATACGATAAAAAAAGTAAATTTGGGGGAGGCCCATGTCCAGCAGTGGACGTCCTTTGGCTGATATGGTGGTGGTGGTGGTGGATAAAAAAAGAACAAAAAAATAAGTAAATATTTAAATCTCAAAACATGTTTTTTTTTAATAAAATTGTTTTGTTGCAGGTCTGCCAAATGACCTATCAGTGTACTGGCACCAGTACCCGTACAGCCTGGGCATTGTGTTCTGCAAGCTGCGAGCATTCATATCTGAAGCGTAAGTTTTACCTGCATTATTTTTTGTATTAAGCTGCTAATGAAAATTCTAAACTTAAAATTAAAGGAAAAATTTAATGCTCCGAGCAGGATTCGAACCTGCGACACCTGTACGCTTCCCTAAGGCGTTGTAAGAGGGAACTAGTGAAGGATTTCGTGCCCGAGCTTGGTTTTTCCGATAGCTCAAAGGCTGGAGCGATTGGCCGCGTATGCCAGATGTCGCAGGTTCAAATCCTGCTCAGATTTTTAATTTTTCCTTTAATTTGAAGTTTGGATTATACTTACCTTTATCGTCGGGTGACAGGTAAAAGTCACTAAGTAACAAATACCTACTTAACACGTTGGCCGCGCACCATACTTCACCTAACGCTTTGCTCCCACGCCCCATACAAATTTAGTGATCCAGTTGATCCCACCTTTGATGCACACGTTGGCTGCCCTCCATACTTCACCTAAAGCTTTGCTCCCATGACCACACTCCCCAGTGATCGAGTAATCCATTTAATCCCACCGGTGATCCTCATGGCACCACAGAGAAGATTACTACGTGATCCCACCGGTGATGCTCATGGCATCCAACGTATTAAAATAAAGCTCGTATCTCAGCATAGTGTACTGAGATACAAGGTTTCTAAGAGTAATGACAGATTTTTTAGTGACTTGGTTGACAACCGGCGGTATGATAGTATTATATACCTTTATATAACTTTACATATATGTACATACAATATGGGGCGTGTGGTAGAAGCAAAGAACATACATGTAAAATATGTAGTATTCAGAGACAAAATATATTTATTACTAGATAGCTGTGATATAAATTGTATCCCATCTACATATATGTAGATATGAATAAAGAAGCTCAGACATATATAAGTATATATGTCTGAGCTACTTTACTGGAGAATTTGTATAAACATCTGTTTTGTGTTTTGTTGTTTATAAACGTCTGTCATTGTTTGTGTATTTTTGAGATTGCGACGCAACACATATAAGCACAACCTGATACGTTGCTTTTTTGTTTTATAAATGTATGTGCGGCCTGTATTATTAGCTCTCCAGCAATTATTTCCAAATGGTTTTAATTGAAAAAAAAAAGTTTTTTGCAAATATAACTTGTAGGTATTTCCTTTTTTACTATACTGGAGCTGTATTAATAACTATTTAAATATTTAAAAAAAACACAAAAATGATTAAAAAAAGTTAATAAAAAAAACAATAATAGCCTTTTAAACCAAAAATGCAACAACGATTATGAGTCATAACTAGCATCTAGTTACCTCAATATCAGCAGTGACGGCCGGGCTATAATCTCGTGGTGCCAAGAGCCATTACTTGCAGTTCATAACTTTAGATCAAAATTTCTCCTAAGTGAAAATAGTACATTACTACAGAGGGCGGGACGAAAGAGGTTGCCTGCCGAAGACATATATTCTATGTCTTCGGCGGGCAACCCCATATTTACCGCCGAGGTATGTATGTATTGTGCTTTTCTCAAACATGCAATGAAATAAACAACAAAAATATCAAAGTTTTATTTTTAATACGCATAGTGGCAGAATGTCATGATGCCTGTGCCACAAATTTACGTGGAATGGAATTTAAAAACCAGCACTTTGGCGGCCTAGGCCTGTAAGATTTGTATGAAATTCCGTTAACGACCTCTTGTCCTAGCCGCTCCTGAAACGTCATACTTCGCAGCCTATTATAAGTAACATAACAACAATATTTCATTGCATGTTTGAGAAAAAGATATATTTTTTTGACACAAGAGGTTACTGCAGATGCTCTAAGAAAGCAGCCTTTAAATTTTTTGCTCCTATTACAGACCACCACCACCACCACCATATCAGCCCTAGGACGTCCACTGCTGGACATAGGCCTCCCCCAATTTCATGCCATAATCGCCACGCTTGGCATGCGGGTTGGCGATCGCAGTATCTCCACCGCACTCAACAGACCACAACCGTATATTCCCATTATTTGTAATCGTTACAGGCACTTTGCATATCGAATAGTGAGTCGAAGTATATCAAATATCGTTGATTTACTATTGCGCGTTCACCAAGGTTTTTGTATAGATCTGGGTCGACTTTTTACGAAAATCCGATTACACTGAAAATTCATGGAACAGGCGGCTATATTTAGTGCATTCGCTTTGACATTTTATCTTGGCGCGCGTTGCCTGCGCGAAATATCGAACCAAATTGTCATCTAATTGTGATAGAAAAAGACTAGACAGCGGTAGCTAATACACTCATTTCATGGCTATTTATCTACGTACAATGAAATATGACCGTACGGCTCAGTGCGAATAAACTCGGTTGACAAACAGTTCACAGGTTTGCCATGCTCTGATTGGCTATTGATTGGACTGCCATATTTGTTTTTTTGTCGTGCTGTCAATTCTCGTGTTCTGTCAAAATAAAGTGACAAGATGAGGTCTCCTCGAAGTCTCGTCTCTAAACATATTTTACGCGTAATAACCCTTGTTCGGATAAATAGAATCGAGTGAAGTGGTAGTGCGTAGTTTGTGTACGATAGATATGCCAATTCTTATTTTGCAAAATATATATGAGTGTTGTGTTTATAAAACGCGAAACTCTGCAAAAGGATGAAAACATACTCGTACAGTTTTCCCGGACATGAGATATATATAAAAAATTGGTCGATATGTTAAATGTGTTTTACAGTACATATGGTGCTACTTTACTGCACGAGTGCGGTAATCAGCAGATTACGTGCTATTGTTTTATTTTTAGTTAATAGTACATTACGATACAAGTGCGTGTGGTGATAAATTAAAACACTACCGAAGGGAGTGTTTTATATTGACACGAGTTGCGAATTACATATTCGCACGTATATCGTACAACGTTTTACAGTACATATGGCTCTTTAAAGTTTCGACATATGTCTCGTCACTCGTGCGGTAAAGTAGCACCACTGTAATAGTACATTACGATACAAGTGCAGAGAACAGGAAATTCGCAACGAGTGGTGATAAATTGAAACACGACCGAAGGGAGTGTTTTAAATCGACACGAGTTGCGAATTACCTGTTCGCACGTGTGTCGTACAACGTTTTACGGTACATATGGCTCTTTAAAGTTTCGACATATGCACGTAATCTGCTGATTACCGCACTCGTGCGGTAATGTACCACCATATGTACTGTAAAATTACTTACAACATAGTTCACGGTATTTCAATTGAAGACCAGCTTCATTTTACATAGGAAGCTGGTGTGCAATTGATAATGCCGTGAGCTTGTACACAAAATTAAATTCAGAAGAGACATACATCGTAGGATGTACACGAACGTTCCTTTGCCATGTACCATCTAAAAAAGTGACGTCATTATAGACCAGCCGAGTACAGAATAAATATACTTGCTAGGGTAAACATTTTTTGTTCGCAAGTTGGCGGTCTGAACAATTACTAGTCTGTGACTCACTTCACTGAATTTCACGCTCAATCTGAGCCTAACCGTTTTTGTCACGCTTTCATTTGCACACAAATTGGACATTATTGCACCCGTACATATATACGAGCTTCATTGTTTATTGAAACTAAACTACATGAGAGCCATCTATTCTCGATGCGTATAAACGGAAGACATAAAGTGTCATGTAATCAGGAATCCCATCAAAACACTGTGAATAAATTCCAAGTTCGTAAACGGTTTCGCTAATAAAAGAAGTGAAACCTAACTGGAAAGTAAGTTCTTTCAAAGCTTCTTAGATCACAGCTCCTGTCATGCGCAGCATTATTCAATTGCTTTGAATTGTATGTTATGGTACTAACTACTCTTTTTTTACTCTAGATAGGTTTGCGCTTGACCACAAATCAAATTATTTAAATCATTATACTATTAATTCTTATAATTATTATGTTCTGACAATATTTATTGGACAATTAATTCCCATATTTTTTATTATTTATAAATATGTAATTTCATAGCTTATTCATATTTAATTAATAAGCAACAAAAAGACTTGTAACAATTGTTATGAATAAATAATTTCATTTCATTTCATTTCATTTCATTTCACTTGATGGTAAGCAATGTCGCGGTCAAGAATGGATCGTGCTTACATAGTAAAACCTTAATCGTGCGACTTGGCAAGTTTTCTCTTTCAAATTCCTTGAGTTGATTTATCTGAACGTAAAGTTCAGTTCCTTGAATTGTTATACCATTATTTCGACACACTTATTCGAATACTTGGCTAGATCTTTGCCAATTTCATACTCGACTACATTGTACTCAGACTGAAGATTAAAGTGGATATAAACTTACCAAGTCACAATACGTAGCAAATAACATAAATAATTTTAAGAAATTAGAGATCGCTGTTGCCGAGACGGTGATCTGTCGATCGGCGAGCGAAGGTGTGTCGACTTTTTTCCTATGCGAACTTGGCTGACACACTACCGTGTGATATGATATGACAAAGCATATATTTTATTTTTCTGTTCTATTTTTTTGTCATATGTATACGAGTGTCTTCTGTTTTACGACATGAAAAAAAGCGATTTCTTGCTAGGAAACTCTGATTGAGCGAGACAGGACATAAAAGTTGGGATATTTGTGTGACGTGAGATATACTCGTATAACATACATAGAATGGGCCCCAAGTCTTAAAGATTCCTAAACGCTCTCATTGCTCTGAAAGTAATTTAAATACGTAGAAGGTGATCTTAAGCGTCAAATGTATCATTAATTAAGTGAAAGAACATTAATCATGTCAATTCTAAGACACCTATTATTCATGAAATGCATTGTTTTGGGTGGTATGATATTAATGAATTATGTGATTCTAAGTACATTTAACATGTTTAAACTTTAGGTAACCCGAAGTTTGTCAGAAAAGGTCAGCTCTTTAGCGATAAGATGAGGCCTCCTATTTAATATCTTATTTATTATTAAAATTATTCATTACTAACTACAATTGTACAATTGTGTACTAACTAAAGGATTAATAGTAAATACAACCTTTTTCATAAGTAAATAGAATTAAATACAAAAAAAAACCCTAAAATAACCTAATCTTATAAGAAGAAAACCCCGTCGAGCAGGTCTCCCTGCGGCATGGTCCCCATTACGCTGGCAGCATTACCTCTCTGTATCGCTAGAGCAATTCGTTGAGAGAGGTAAGCGCCAGCCCTGGGATCGCCTGAGGTGTGGATCAGCCGCTTCGATAAGGCCCTAATAAATGACTTCATGTCATCAGACCAGGGACCCAATGTCTCCACAGCGAGCGCAGCAAACTCGAAATCATTAAGCAATGACGAGTATTTGCGGCGCTTGAGACATTGGGCCTGTTCAGCTGCAGCGCCGGCCTGTGAGCGGGTCCCTTGAATGTGGGACTGGGCGAAAGTGTCTACGCAAGTTGCGTCCCACACAAGGACCCGACCCAGTTTCCACGGTACCAATGTAGCTCCGTCGGGGCGCTTGCCATCATCCCTGACCATACCTACGGGCCTATTTAATTGTTTATATTTATTTTGAAGTTTTTATTTAATTTTATTAATAATGGGAAATGAGGACTAAATTTTTGGGCCATCGCTAAGGCATTTAATTCGCCTACCTCTACAATTTAATTGAGATACTTGTAATGTTGTAAGGCTATAACTTACAACATTACAAGTCTAAATACTGAGGCGTTCGCCATGCGCTTCATCATCACCCTCCTACCGAAGTCCAGCGCCAAGCGACCGCGTTCCGCTGGGTGTGTGGGAGTACCAGTGCCTTTAGGGAAGGAAAGGAAAAAGTCAGTTGCACAGCCCAAGTCCGGTCTGGAAGTTGTTGGGCTGCACTGAATCAGGTAACACATTCTGGAGGCTAGCGGGATCCTAAGCACGGTCTCAAGCCGCAAGCTTCTATTATACGAATAGCGCTGTAACTTTTCGCAAATACATGAGAGAATCACCGATAAAACCCGATTTGCATAAAACTGTCCAGTTGCAAACATTGGCAAGTGGCCCAAAAATCCTGGGTCGCGACTGTACATAAACACCCTTATGCATATAATTATGTGTCATGGCAACAAGGATAATTTCTAGTTGCGTCAACAAGGAAATGGCGTCTTATTAAAAACGACGAAAGGTCCTCTTTTGCTTGAAAATGTCAATATACCAGAGTATATTATGATAGTTGTGCGTGTTCTGACGCGGATCCCGCGCTGCCTATCGCCCCAATTCTTCGTAAACACGGTTTAGGAAATAATGCGCACAACAATTTTAATAAAGGCGAGTAAGAATGTATTAATAAGTAACTTCGTAAATATGTAATTCATTTATTATATTTGTAAAATATGTTTTTATAGTGTGAAAATGTATCTCGAGTACAAATAGAATTAAGAAAATTACGCCTCTCTGTGTTCGTTGTATATTATTAATTAATTGAAATTGTGACATTTTAAATCGTAAATTTAAGAATAATGATGAGTTTTATATTATAATGTACCTTAATGTATAGGACAATATAATTTGCACGCCTGCATGCAGGCTGGATGCACGGACCTGAAATATTGTATGTAACATCCATTTAACTGTATTCCAGCAAATAAACATTTGTATTTGTATTTGTACGTTTATTTGTGATAAAACTATTTATAATGTATTACTAAATAATTCAGTCTGCATTGTGGGGGGGCTACCCACGCTGCGCTTTTCAGTACCTACCTGGTCGCCTTTCGAGAACCTTTTCGGCCCAACGGCCAAGGGCCGCGGGAGTCCGTTGGATGCACAGGATGATGGCGCAGGACCGATCATTGTGGCAATCTTTAGGGGAGGCCTATGTCTAGCAGTGGACATTCATCGTCTGATATGATACAGATGATTGAATATACTTAATATCATAAAAATTGTGACTGTAAAAGTGTAAGAGCTATTTTTAGGGTTCCGTAGCCAAAATGGCTAAAACGGAACCCTTATAGGTTCGTTGTGTCTGTCCGTCCGTTTGTCCGTCCGTCGTATGTCACAGCCGATTTACTCGGAGACTATGAGCACCATAATTATGAAATTTGGTAGGAAGGTGTATGTTATAAACCGCTACAGAAATATGATGTGATATTACGAAAAAAAATATTAAACTGGGGGGAGGGGCATACATGTAACAGGGGGGGTCAAATTTTTTTTTCATTGCACATAAGCGTGCGGGTTATTAATGGATGTAAAAGCCCCCCCCCCTCTAATTAACAAACTATGAAGTCAAGATGAAAAATCAAGATGATGTACAATTATAAATACTTTCAAGGATTTTTAGTTCGAACACGATAGGTCTAACGGTTTTTGAGTTATTGCTGAGAAACTGTCTTGCCCGAACAAAAGGGTGTAAGTGCCGTGACTTCCCTATGAAGATACGACCTTTTTTGATTTACTGTATTGTATAGTGGTTTTAAATGTAGATTAGGAGGTGTCGGTACGGAACCCTTCTCTGTGCGTGACATGACACGCACTTGGCTGGTTTTTTTGGTTGGTTCATAATTGAGACTTTGACCTGTTTGTGACTTAATTCTGGACTGGAGGATGAAATATACTACCTGTACTACTAACCAATCCACCACCATGACGCCTACGCCTGGTTTAATAATATAAGCCTATTCGTCAAGGCAACCCTAAGAAAGGTAATGTTTAGTATGGCCTATAAGTCTAACAGCAGATTACGTTCGCACCAGTTTCCTACGTAGCCAGTGGTACATTTGCTTCGATATTTCCTTTAGAAACATTACGTCTGTTTGTTACGTTCCAAATTCCGAATTCCAAATAATTTATTTCACGTAGTTTTAGGTACAATAAGATCTTACAAGTAACATTCGTATCACTAAATATATATATGTATGTATGTATGTATATATATATATATATATATATATTTATATATGTATATTATTATAAATATAGTAAAAAACTGTTGTAATTATTAGTAGGTTTCATAAATTGTTTCTGCACCACCTACTGCGAATTGTAATTATTTGCTTTGATTTCCGCTACCCAAAGGTTGTCTGGTAGAGATCGCTCTTTAGCGATAAGACCGCCTTTTGTTTGCCTCTACTTCTTGTTATTACGTACTGTACTGTGTCCTTTAATTGAGGTGTGCAATAAAGAGTATTGTATTGTATTGTATTGTAAAACCTACCATACATGGCATGTGAAATTGAAATGTACACTAACTTACTTATAATCTAAAAACTCCTGTACACTATAAAAGCACTTTTCGGCCAGCCACCTTTTTAGAGCTTGCTTAAATTTTACGAAGGATAGATCTTTTATTGTGTCAGGCAGCTTGTTAAATATTTTAATACACATTATATAACTATTCTTAGCAACTAGTGATAATTTTGACTGGAGAATAAACAATTTATTGCGATACTGCGAGCGTGAAGGATTTTTAAATTTGTCCTTGGCGCGATTAAACATATGTTGATTTTTATACACAAATAAAGATGCATCTAAAATGTACAGACTTGCTAATGTCAAAATATTATATTTAATAATTTTTAAGAAAAAAAAACCGACTTCAATGGGGGAGTCCGGTGAAAGATTATTAATCTTAGATGATGCACTCTTAGTATCCATACAATAAAATACAAAAATGGCTATAAGTATGTTTATAATGGTAGAAGACTAAGTACCCTCAATTCCTCATGAAATCATGGAAAAACCTTGCTTGCTTGACAAACAAAACGAAGAGAACAAATCGCCAAACGTGAACTACGCGTCGTTGAAGAGTTCCGTTCTGATCATCATCAGCAGTTCCACTTCATCAAATGTCACTTTTATGAATGAAAATGCTTGATTAGTTCATGAAAATACTAAAATCACTATTTGTGTGCCTTTCACATTAGAGGAGTTTCCTCGATTCCTAATGGATCCCATCATCAGAACTCGAGCATGACAAAAATCAATCGTGAAAATAGAACTTGCTTAACAAACACAGCTAGAAGGACAAATCGCCAAACGTGAACTTTTCGTCGTTGAAGAGTTCTGTTCTGATCATCATCAGCAGTTCCGCTTCATCCAATGTCACATTTTTGTAAGATAATGCTCGATTTGTTGATAAAAACACAAAAATCACTATATGTTTGCCTTTAAGATTTGAGGAGTTCCCTCAATTCCTCATGGATCCCATCATCAGAACTCGAGCATGACAAAAATTAATCGTGAAAATAGAACTTGCTTAAGAAACACAGCTAGGAGGACAAATCGCCAAACGTGAACTTTTCGTCGTTGAAGAGTTCTGTTCTGATCATCATCAGCAGTTTCACTTCATCCAATGTCACATTTTTTGATGCAAGTGCTCGACTTGTTGATAAAAACACAAAAATCACTATATGTTTGCCTTAAAGATTTGAGGAGTTCCTTCAATTCCTCATGGATCCCATCATCAGAACTGCCTTTTGACAAAAACGGGACCAATTTGGATATATATACATACAATCAAAAAAAGAATTTTTCAAATCGGTTAAGAAATGACGGAGTTATGGAGTAACAAACATTAAAAAAAAAAACAAAAAAAAAAACATACAACCGAATTGATAACCTCCTCTTTTGAAATCTTGAAGTCGGTTAAAAAAGTATAAGTTATTTATTCTTCAATTTAGGCATATCATATGCACGTATAAAATATAAAAGTCACTTAACTACCACCGGTTCGGAAAAATAAAACTCTGGCAAGAGAAGAACCGGCGTAAGATGCTCAGCGAGGGGTCATTTTTAAGGTTCCGTACCCAAAGGGTAAACACGGGACCCTATTACTAAGACTTCGCTGTCCGTCCGTCCGTCCGTCTGTCACCAGGCTGTATCTCAAGAACCGTGATAGCTAGACAGTTGAAATTTTCACAAATTGTGTATTTCTGTTGCCGCTATAACAACAAAATACTAAAAACAAAATAATAATAATAATTAAGGGCTGAGGGAGAAGGCTGGGCTGCTCCCATACAAAAAAACGTGATATTTTAGCCCTTTTTCATGGCCGCCACTCGCCGAGCTAGATCTCAAGAACCGTAATAGCTAGACAGTTGAAATTTGCACAGATTATTTATTTTTATTGTGGCTACAACAAAAAATACTAAAATCAAAAGAATAATAATAATTAAGGGGGGCTCCCATACAACAGAGTAGTTGTTAGCGTTTTTTTTTCTGGTTCGGAACCCTTCGTGCGCGAGTCCGACTCGCACTTGGCCGGTTTTTTCAAAATAGTAATAATAATAATAATAATTTCGGGGATCTCTTTGAGGAAACCAAAGGTTTTGTCTGTGCAATTGCGGACGAAGTTATCATGACAAACAACTACCGGAAATATATCCTGAAGGACGGTACGGTCGACATTTGTCGGGCATGCCGCCGTCCCGGAGAGTCACTCAGGCATATCATTTCCGGTTGTGGTCATCTTGCTAACGGCGAGTACTTGCACAGACATAACTTGGTAGCCAAGATTATTCACCAGCAGCTTGCTCTTCTGTACGGTCTTGTGAACTTCGAAGTGCCGTACTATAAGTACACACCTGCGCCAGTTCTCGAAAATGGTCGTGCCACGCTCTATTGGGATCGATCTGTCATCACGGACAGGACTATTATAGCCAACAAACCTGATATCGTGCTGACAGATCGATTGAAGCGCCAGGCAGTGCTCGTCGATATCACCATCCCCCATGATGAGAACGTCGTGAAGGCCGAGAAGGATAAGGCTAGCAAGTACCTAGACCTGGCACATGAGGTAACCGCCATGTGGGATGTTGATTCGACGATCATTGTCCCGATAGTCGTCTCTGCGAACGGTCTAATTGCGAAGAGTCTCGACCAACAACTTAAGAGACTCTCGCTAGATGGCTGGGTCAAGGGTCAGATACAGAAGGCGGTACTCCTGGACACGGCGCGAATAGTCAGGAGGTTCCTCTCTCTGTCGCCCTAACCACCGGTAACTTAGGCCCTGCCTCGCTGCCGGCGGCACCCTAGGTTAGGTTTTTATAATGATTTTTTGTTTTGTAAATATTGTTTTATATTTTACTTTTTATTATTGTAAAAACCTAATCTAAGAAAAAAATGAATAAAGAGATAATAATAATATAGCCATTTATTCCAATACATATATCACATTTCACACAGTATTATTTAACAAATACAGTAAACGTATTAAGTACCGGCCAATAATATATCACCTTTGTGTTTTTTAAGTAAACATTAGTAATATATATTGTTAAGATTATAAAGTGTAAATATTACCCAGCTTTACCAAAAAATAGAATGCATAATTCAATAAATAATGTGAAAGCACAGTTATACTAATTATATATTTAAAACCTGCACAACATAACAAAGTCTGCACTTGGTCTTTATGAACCTATTGTAAATCAAAAGAAGTGATAGATTAATATTTTATATATTTATTAAAGTGTAACAACATTAATACTTTGTAGCAAAGCCTTTTGATTAAATAACTGCTTTACAGCGTCTAGGCATAGAGTCCACAAGAGCGTCAATAGTTGATTGAGGGATTTTATGCCATTCCTCCTGTAGCTGAGAGAACTTTTGGCTCGCATTAGTGGCTCTTTTACCTTTCAAACGTATTTCTAGTTCATCCCATAGCGGCTCTATTATATTTAAGTCAGGGGATTGACTTGGCTAGTTCATTAGAGTAACGCGTCGCCGCTTAAACCATTCTGTGACACGTTTTGCACGATGCTTTGGATCGTTGTCCTGCTGAAACACAAACCCGCGGCCCAGAAATCGTCGTGCATATGGTAACATCACATTGTCCAGAATATCTAAGTACACATTCTGGTCCATAATGCCTTCAATTTTACGAAGGGGGCCCATGCCTTTTGCGGAAAAGGCACCCCACACCATTACAGAGCCTCCTCCGTGTTTTACCGTGGGAAGTTGGTACTCGGGCTTATATCGGGTACCAGTAGGGTGACATACCCACTTTATACCATCGCTTCCAAATAAAAGAAACTTGCTCTCATCGCTCCAGAGTATATCAGACCACTGTCGCGGTGTCCAGTGTTCGCGTGCTTTACACCAAGCTACTCTTATTTTTCGGTTCTTCTCAGAGATAAGCGGTTTCTTTACAGGACGTCTTCCGTTTAATCCGGCGTTCTGCAAACGAGATCGGACAGTCCGTAAAGATGGAGTACGCTGTCCTGGGGTTGATATTTAGCTCTCAAAGTTCAAAGTCTTTATTGTCGGTTATATGTAAGTAATACAGATGTTATAGGAATTATATAGCCCATTATAACCTGCCTTTAGAGCATAAAATATTCTTAAGAATTAAAATATATCTATAATTTTAAATAACATGCGACAATAAATAAGAACAAACAATTTCATAGAACTCATCAAAACATAAAATAAAATAAAAATTAAATATTAGACTATTATAAACCAAATCATTAGGTATTTCAAAAATTACAATTTATTATAGAAAAATTCATTTAAGTCATAGTAACATTTCTTGATGAGAAGTTTACTTAAATGTTGTTTAAACGAAGGCATATTGGCAGTTCTTTGAGATAATTCGGCAAGTGGTTGAATAAATTTGGACCCATCGTAAAAAATTAGTTCCTACAGAAGCTGGTCTTAGGTAAATATTTCGGTAAAATTTTAATCGAATTTTTGGTTTTCCTCGGGAATTGACATTCATGGGTTTTAAATAAATCCATATTGTCTATGACAAATATGCAGGACTCTAAAACATATATCTATCTCATTTTAAAATGCCATTCTAGAATAACATGAAACTTTGTATGCGTAAAAAAGTCAAAAACTCGCTGTATTTTATTCTATTACAATTTCTTGCAACAGAAACTATTTTCCGACCTAGATATGGCGGCTCCCATTGTGTATACAACATTTCATGTTATTTCAGCAAGGGTTTTAAAATGAGAACGAAACTACGTTTGTATGGAGAATCGAGTTCAGCCAAGCGTACTAACATCAAATATTAGCTCAATCGGAAATCGAGAAGTAGGTCTGATTTAGCTTCTAAGATTTGACGCACACAAACGAAAAAGACAGAAGTTACTGACACGACAAGTTAAATAAAAGCTTGTAAAAAATGAGTTACCGTACGGATGTTAAATGTTTGCGTTGTCTGAATATACTGTAAAAGTTTCGATTACGAGTGGTTGCTGTTCTCTATGCCTAACAATATTTAGCAAGCTATAAATTATGTATATGGTCGTCCAATATGATACTATAAGTCTGGTACAGCTTAATTAGCGACTAGTTAGATTTTCGTAAGGTTATCCTATGATAGGTATTTAAAAATAAAATAAAGCTTAAATTCAAATTTTTAATAATACGGCGGTTTTGCGTATGAAGATGACTTTTTGTTGCATGCAACCATCCACCCGCTAAGCGTTGTCATTGTCGCCGCCATTTTGACACATAAAACGTCAGCACTAGGATACCAAACACAGCCAGTCATTTTGAAATTTACCTATCACGTTTATTTGTTTTGGGTAATAGAAAATCGGCTGACATATTTGGCAATTCTTATTGGTACAACACCGCGCGTGCGTATTACGAATAAATGCCCCGTTTCAAAGTGTACTTTTGTAGGAAGCTCGCGTTCTATGCTTTTGTCGTTCACTGGTTTAGGTAGACTACTCGTATATACACACTGCTTTATTGTTTTTATAAGGTTACTATAGGTATCTCGTATGCTATTTCAGTCATTTAATACGTCAGGAAAAGTCTCTAAAAATATATTTTTAAGGGACTCCTGTTCCAAAGGATTAAAGCATCGGTGTTTTTGACTTTGGAACATTTTTCTGGACTTCTTATTTAAGTTTCCTAATATGCATAAAGCGCGAACAAGTCTATGATCGGTCGGGTGAGATGTGTTTACTATCTCTAGGCTCTGTACACACTTAGCGCAGCTACGTTTGGTGATTATAAAATCAATTTCGTTAAAAGCTTTCCCATCGGGTGATTTCGAAGTCCATTTTAGTTTAGCCTTTTTCTTGATATTGTATTCAGAATATATAGTTCGTTTTCCATGCAGAAATTGATGAGCGTTATAATTCTTTCATTCCTTTTCCCGTAAATAGTTATAGTATAGTTTAATATGTTCATATTTATATTAAACAACATGTATATTTTATTTAAATAAACTAAATTAAAACCTTACAAATCTAAAAACCTAAGTCTAAAATTGGCCCCTGTGGCATGGTGCAGAGGATGCTGGCAGCATTTCCTCGCTGGATCGCAATACTTATACGAATGTTTAATGTTTAATATTAAATTACAGTGCTAGGTTCTACAAAATTACAATGCTACAGTTGGAAACCTATTTTCGAGATACATTACCCATGCAGGATGTTTATCACTGCCAAAAGTGCCAAACATCCCTATCCATGATGTAATCGTTTACATCATACGCATTTGAAATAAGTGTTTGTTTTCCCACAGATTTGAATTTAGAATGGCGATGTTCAGTAAAGTGTGTAGGTTATTTTTTTTGTAAAATTTGACAAAATTTCCCAATTCCTTATTCGCCTTTACCAGTCTGTAAAACGTTATTTTGAGCTTCCCAGTGTTTCTGGTTGCCATTGCTAGCTAGTTTATCAGCGTTTGTTGGGAAAATACATAAATTCTTCCTAACATACATTACTATTTCAAACACGTATAGGGACGGCAGGGTTAGAATATCTATTTCCTTGAAGAATTTTCTTAATGACTCTCGAGATCCCAAGTTATAAATTGCTCGAATATCCCTTTTTTGCGATAAAAACAATTTCAATATTAGCAGCTGATCCCCAGAGGATAAGACCATAAGTAATCATACTATTAAAATAAGCAAAGTAAACTAACCGTGCCGTTGCCACATTGTTACTCGTTACTATGCACGCCGGAACAATAGCACAGATGAAATACAAGTAGACCGCAATATTGTATTGTGAAATGTCATGGCATATTGACTTCTTATAAACATTATGAGACCTTGAGAATGAGTCTTAAAGATGGGGCAATTTCAGTATAATACCTAGATTGTTTCAGCGTTTTCACTGTAAATGAGTTTACTTATAACTTGCCGCCTCTCTGGATCTTTGAGATGGTTTACGATGCCCTAGATTAAGAGTAATTTCGGGGATTCTAAAGCAATGCCTATATTACAGGGCAAGGTCAAAGTGACATTGTAAACGTGATTAGAAAATACAAACCGTAATGAAGGATTTAATTAATATACTTTACAGTACACATGGTGCTAGATTACCGCACGAGTGCGGTAATCAGCAGATTACGTGCATATGTCGAAACTTTAAAGAGCCATATGTACTGTAAAACGTTGTACGATGCACGTGCGAACAGATAATTCGCTACTCGAGTCGATTTAAAACACTCCCTTCGGTCGTGTTTCAATTTATCACCACTCGTTGCGAATTTCCTGTTCTCTGCACTTGTATCGTAATGTACTATTCTAGTCCACACGCCGACCTGACGTGTAAGTATGAGCTCGAAATATCTGCGCTCTTGCGAAGCTGCATGGCATGAGGCGGCAGTAATTTGATCCGCTTTCATTTAACGTTTCCCTTATAACGCCGCGCGCCGCGCAGAAAGTACTTCGCTGAGCCATAATGGAATTATGAAACATTGGTCCTATTTAGAAGGCCTATGATTATAACATGACAATGACAAACTAAATAGCTTTTTAGTCGTAACTGTTACTGAGCTAAACCGCGGAAAGACAGACGGACGAGGCTAAACTATAATGGTTTCTTGTTTACTACGGAACCCTAAAATACAAACAGTCGAACATAGGACCTCCGCTTTTTTGAAGTCGGTTAGTGATAAAGCATTCGGCTCGACAGTTTTATTTACCAAGCGATAACCGTTAAATATAGCGATATACGCCTTCTGATCGACTCCTAAGCCGGATACTCACTTATGAGTTACTGTATCGTACCGCGTTACTGTATACGCTCGGTTACAATTACGGCTTGCTAGCGAGAAGTGAGTACCCGGCTTAAGGGTACGGCATGAGTGCACACTTGACACTAAGCGGACAGCGCAATGAACAAAATGTATGTTTTATTTGTTTTATGCTCGCTTCGCTGCTCGTTAAACATATTAGGGTCGCAGACGTCGCAGTCTTGGCTATGTGACTGCGCACAATGAACCAAGACGATTCAGATTTCAGATATTAAATTCTAAAACGTGTTCCTATCATTGCCCTTTATATAATTTTGACACACGCTACATAACTCGCGCGCCATAATTCCTTGGCCCCCGAATACGCTGCAGGTAATTGCCTAAATGGGAAGGCCAACGACCACGGCCATTTTACGAATGTTTCCTACAACGGCATGACACTATTTGGGCCATTCTGTAACCACAGTGGTCACAGTATGCAAATAATTATCCTATATAAATAATAGGTAATTAGAAATTTAAACACGAATGCCTAAAAAATGTTCCCACGACAAGTTTTCTTTGAAATCTAACCTATTCAAAATACAGTCATAAATTTCTAAATTTATGGTACTTCTTTAATCTGGAGTGTGTTGACGTCTCGAGTTGCTAGCTAGGCGCAGACTTCAAGTGGATGGCTGTACTTGAAAAAAATCCAATAACTTTAAAAACAAAAGAGCTTAAATTAACTGTAATAATATAGCACTTGCGTCTATTAGCTATATTATTGATTACGTGTATAATTTTTGAATTAAAATGACGTAAGGTCATATGCATTATAGACAAATTGCTTCATTTGAGAATGCGTAGGAATTCATGTGGGATATGGTGTTAAAATAGTTCAGGAGTCGGGGTTCGCGTTCCTTACGAAAAGGTCGATAATTAAATCCCTTTTCAATTAAATAATTTATTGATTAATATTAATATCTAGCGCATACGTTTCGCGGTTGTTAGTTTAAAATGGTGGTCCTGTAATATAATTTTAGTGCTATTTATAGATATTTTAGACATTTCTTAGTGAACAGATAAGTGATTTTAATAAGTAGGGAATTTTATAGTGACAATTGACATTGAACTCAGTGTGTAAAGACTTTAAGTGATTTGATTTTATTTGTTAATAATTATAAGTGTGTTATTTTGTATTTTTCTAATTAGAGTCTGTGCTAAGCTATGTAGTTTTGTTCCAATATACAAGGATGTGTTAGGTAATTTCTGCATAATCACTGGGGCTGATCGAGTGTTCCAGAGAAGATTTATTAGGGACCACTAGGGTCAAAAATTAACTCTATCTTCATATTATATTTTAGTATGTACTTGAATGAAAGTGGAATCAAAATACTTAGCTCTTGTTTTTATATGCATTATTTCAAAGAAAACTGCATGAATTAAATGTTGATATTGCAAAGTAAATGATTTTTAGGAGAGAGTTATTATCACTTACATCTCTTACGTTCACTAGCTCTTTCCAACACTTTTGACACTTTGTAATATCACGCATTTGATTGCTTTTGATTCTATTATTTGTGACAGGATAGTGAACTTACAATAAAAAACTATTACATACACACACATTGTAATCCGTGGCATAGCCTGTATACAATGAACACACATTCGCGTACTCACCACATTACACTTACATACACAAGCTGACACACTACACGTTTAGTCTATTTAATATTTTTTATACATGCATTTAGGTACACTCGGCAGAAGGTAACTTGGCTGACACTAGGTCCTGGGTTATTGATGTAGCTGAATCAGAGGCCTTACCTAAAGGTTCTGACGCGTTAGTCCTTTAGAAGCTAGGGTCCGTAACATTACACAATAGGTATACAACCAAGGCCTGAGTTATTTATGTGTTCTGTAACATTTCGCTCTGGCTATTCTGGGACGTAATCGCTCGATTATACGGACCTTTGGCATCTGCGTCAATTAGTGGAAGTAGAGTGACAATGCTATCCAATTTAAGAGATAGGCAGTACAGTGGATGTTATAGAGCATAAATAATATTCAGAGTACCTTGTACACATTCGACAACAATCACTATCTTTGTTACAGATAAATCGCGGCTGCATGACGAAGTAGGGAAGCGTAAATTCAGCAGCGCGTAGAGCTTAGCGTAAATTAAGTAAAATAAATAAATTATTTGGCATTCTGCGTAAAGTACATTTTTTAAAGTGTGACAGATTGATGAGGAATGTGTAGGTGGGAAGGTTTGAATTTAACAGTAGATCAGGATTGATAGGTTGAACTCATCAAGGTTTTGCGAGATGGCGGGGGTGTAGGTGTGAAGGTGAGCCCCCTTAATATCAAAGACATAGCCTAGGTCTAGGTCCCATTTTCAAGACCTAAGGTCTAAATTCCCAAGGTCCCCTCGTAGTCGGGTTTTTCAGGTCATCGTTTTTATACACCGTGTTGGAGTTCGCATTATAATATAAAATTTGTAATATTAAGTTAGAAATAAACGTATGTAATTAGTGATAATAATAATTCTAATTGTAACCTATTGTAATCAATTAATTAAATCAATTATGTTTGTTCGAGCTGATGCTGAAACGGGTGAGTCGCATGTTCACTTATGTAGATAGACTTTTATTGCTTTTTCATGAATGCAGATTTATTGATTTAAATTTCCACGTTTATTTTATTGCGGATCAAGTTTAAAATTGCGGATATTTTCTTTCGTTTTATATAATTTGCGACCAGTTAAATCAATTCCCGATCATGATTTTTATGTATAGAAATTGATTATTGATAATAATTTTATACGCGTTTTATTTCGTGATTTTGCGGCAATTTAATAATTGTGTTTACTGTGTTTTATTTTATTACAAGAAAAATTATGTTTTTTATTTTATTTTATATTATGTTTATTTTATATTATTAAAAAAAAACACAGTTTATTTTATATTATGATTTTAACACAATGTGAAGGGTCCTAACCGTAATTATTTGAACTAGACGATCACAACAATTTATTTATGGCTAATTCATTAGATAATTATTTGAATAATATTTTAATTAGGTAGGGCTAGGAAGGCATTCACAATTCTCATTCTCATCTAAATAAAAATAGTGTAATTTTTTTTTTCAAAACAATTGAGTTCGATTCCCGAGTTGAGTACAGGTTTTTTTTAAATGTATGAATGCAGTTTTTCTTCTTATCTATTAAAATCGATGGCATGGTTCCTAAGACCAGATCTTCCCATACTGACCGATTTAAATGTGACAACCTGTACAGAATGCAATAAACTAAGATCAATACTATGTAAAATTATTAGTTTAAAAAATATAGATAAAAAAGAAAATATTACATATGTTATACCATGCATTGGCGGACGCAGTAATCGGATATGGAATTATAGCATATGGACGTACTTTTAAAACCTTAGGTACATAGATAATATATTACAAATACAAAACTATACTGCTAAAAAATATAGTTGATAAAAAACCAAAGACAGCTGTAATAGTAGATTATACACTAAGGGGATAAAGCACTGTTTTATGTCACGGGAGCGAATTGAATCCCGAACGTAACGAAGGACTCATAATTTAACTCCTGAGCGTAGCGAGGGAGTTATAAGTTAATTCCTGAGCGAAGCGAGGGAATTAAGACTGAGTCCTGAGTGCAGTGAGGGGTTCAACCGCCCAAGACTAAAACAGTCTTATCCCCGAGGTGTATACTCTACTTTTCACACCTTATGCGAGACAAAAAAACAGGCTCAGTAGATAAATATTCAAAATAGACCAGAAGCACTGATTCAGACACAGACTTTACGCCTTTTACAGCTTTCCATTTGTCAAAATCGTTGTAGGCTTTTAGGTATTTTTCCTTTGACTTCTCTGGCAGCAGATTGTTGACAATGCCTATGGCATCTAATTTGATAAACTCAGGAGTCAAAACACTTTCATCACTCGACATTTTCAATATTATTTTTGAAATTAAATCTTCTATAGGCACCTACAAGAACTCGATTTGTTCGTCACGCGTGAACAAATGAAGGCGCGCGACGTTCCAAATTCGAAAGCACAAGCCGTGGTCCTAGATTCGAAATTCGAATTTCGAACACCGCGCTCCTCCGGATCGGGGTTCACACGGAGGCAAACTTCATTTATTTTGTCAAGTCAAGTAGGCCATGGCCTAGGACAAATTGTGTTTAGCAAAATTAAACTTTATGCATATAGTAATAAGAATTATGAAAAGTGAAATCATATTATTAACCAGCGGGTTATAATGAAATTCAGTACAACATTATAACCCGGCTAATACCAAGGGATTTAATGTCTTGCTTTCGGTAGGGTTTACATGACCTATAATTAGGCATTGTCGAGCATGTAGTTTGAAAAAGTAATTACTACACGGCCTTATTTAAATAGCTAAATATACTGCAAGTGCATGAGAAAATTACCAGGTATGTACTAGCAGCTGAACAAATCAAAAACACTGAATTTAAATCTGTCCAAGTGTACGCCCGCGCACCGAGAGCTACGACCCGCCGAACCTATTTGAAACCTAAAACTAATAATTACTATGGAAAAAGAACGCGTAGTTATTAAACACCCCGATTATTTAATACGACTCTTCTTCGATGACTCTTTTCTAAAAACCACTGTATTAGTAAATACGTGTTTGAAAAGAGGCCAAAAAGTTGCTATTAGATGCCATAAAACTATAGGTAATGAGTGAATTTGATTTGGATATGTGTTATCTACTATTTAAAAAAAAATAGTAAAACTATTAGTATCCACATTTTACAAGTGTTGAAACACAGCTGTTAAGTAAGTCCCTAGCTATCTATTACTATTAATATTTATAAGTATTTAAGTTTATTGTGTGCATGTAACTAGTAAGGTACATATAAGAATGCCATGGAAATGAGTGCCATCTCGCCAATAAACTTGATGTTTGGCGATTATTATTCGATGGAGACGAATTCCGGGCAGAAGAAAACGCGGGCAAAAGCTAGTCTTCATACATATAAACATTCGTATCAGGGGTGACTTAGATATTAACGCCTTATTATTATTATTTTCTGAATACCTGTGGCATGTAATAGACCTTGGCAGATTACTTTTACCTAATACAATCATTCTATAGTACAACCTGTTTTTCTAAATTGAAATATTTACCAGAGAAAAACTCTTCACTCAGTATCTGTATTAGATATAAGTATAATATATTACCTACTGTTTTCATTAAGTTTCATTTAAAATAGATTAATATTTTTTACATATGTATGTATCTACCTATATCTGTATAGTTTTGACGATCATAATACATGACTTCATGTAAATTGACATAAAATTGTAATTTAGAATGTAATATTATTATGAAATAAATGCATTTAATCTAATCTAATTGCTGGCTGTGCAACATTTTAATGTCAATTAAGTGACCTGATTTTTCCAAAATCACCACAACGTTAATAATATCACGAGCCCTAGGGCCAGAATTTCCTAAGCTTAAATTATTCAAATAACATAAACACTTAAGTTCATTCAAAATTATTAATCCATGTTAATTTATTTGAAGACTTGTTGTATACTTGTTGTGTACAATAATTACATCCGGCCGGCCTTAACTTGAAGTTGAAAGCAGATTTTCTAGCAAGTTATGCCACAAGTTATTCAAATATTTTCTCGTTTAAGATTGATTAATTCGATTTGCTGAAAGATTAAATGTAAACTTTACTAAGCAGTAACATTTCCTACCGAAATTATGATTCAAAATTAATTTGGAAATGTATTTTTTCATTTCGTCTATTTGATCCAAGAAAGTTCCACAGTTTATGTATACCGGGTGTACAATCCAAATGGGTCAGTATGGAGAAGTCGGAAACTATGAGAGATAGCGAGATCTGTTCTTAGGAACCATGACGTCGATTTTAGATTTTATAATAATTACATTCAAACTTTTTTATTAACTCTCATACATAACCGGGAACTGACCCATTTGGATTGTACACCCGGTATAATATCAATCTCCATAAATCTTCTAATTGAGTGTCAAACAATCGATTAAGCGTCTATTGTTTCAAACCTTCGTTAAATACAATAAGTTATAGGTAAAAAACTTAAGAAAAGGACCTGTTGTGAAAAGAGTAACACAAACAAAACAAATGTCTGTTCAAACACGTCACAACTATATACAATAGGTCCTTTTCTTAACTTTTTTATCTATACGTTCGTTAAAAATGAATGAGGGCTACCATTTTTTGGCAGTTGGCGCCACTATCAAGAAAGTTCCAAGTGTTAAGATTTGTTATTAGATGTTAGCGCGATTATGGCATATACCCCCCGTGAATTTGGGGGAAGCCTATGTCCAGCAGTGGACGTCCTTTGGCTGATATGGTGGTGGTGGCGGTTAGCGCGAAAACTAAGTTTACATAATACCGTAAAATCGTACCATAAAAATATCAAACATACCGCAGTGTCGCGCAGTCTCGTTTTGTTCGAAAAAAAAAGAATACATACGTTTTCGAAAGATGAAACTGTCTCAAAGCACTGAACTTTGCCATAATTAATCTAAGGTGTGACAAAATATTTACCACATTATTCTAATTAGAAAAAAACCTGCGCAGCCCACCCACTAACAGTGTCATTTGAAATTTCGAAGACCTCTAGTGCAGCATGAGGTCTTCGAAATGTCAAATGTCACCTCTAGCGAGTTCATACACTCCTCAACATGTGGGAAGTTTGAAATTTCTGTATGAGATGACAGCTGATCAGAGTTAGCAGTGGGCCGCTTGTAACTTTCCCTTCACTTTATAAATTTTTCTATGGATTTTTGGTTATATAACCATAGTCCACTTTAGTAATACATACAAACATAAACTCACCTGTTTTCCCGAAATGGGTAGGCAGAGCACATGAAATTTAATTTCAGTGCCACATTTAGCAATTGTAGGGTCAAAGATGGAGAAAATGTGATATTGCAGTGATAGGTTGTTAGTCTATCGCCCACAAAACACTTCAGTGATACTTTTTGAAATTAGCTTACTAAAAGAAAGAAAGAAAAACATTTATTCGTGACATAAAAAATAAACATAAAAGAAAAATAAAACAACAACCAAAAATTACACGAACACATTTTTTTATACTACAACGATGGCAAAGAAGCTTACGGCCTGCCTGATGGTAAGCAGACAACGTAGCCAATGGACATTTGCGACTCCAGAGAAATCACAAGTGCGTTGCCGACCCTTTATTGACTTGGGGACGCGCTCAACATGATCTGAATTTAGACGGCTCAAAATGTCAGCTTGTCCATGATTTGATCAGTCAAAGTATGACGGAAACATTACAGAAACTTAAGTAAAATTTAACAGCTAACGTTTTTTTTCAGACTAACATTAAAAATCTATCTTTTGACGGCCTGTTTAGCCTAGTTGGTAGTGACACTGCCTCTGAAGCTGAAGCTAGCTGGTCCGGGGTTCAAATCCCGGCCAGGGCATTATTTGTGCATTTAGCACGGATATTTGTTCCTGGGTCTTGGATGTTTTCTATGTATTTATCTATGTTAGTATGTATATCGTCGTCTAGTACCCACAGAATAAGCTTTACTTAGTTTGGGTCTAGGTCGATTTGTGTAAGATTGTCCCCCAATATTCATTTATTTATTTTAAGTGATCTACAGCTGATACGATTTACAGTTTAGGAAAATTCTGAAATGTTTCAGAAATTGCCCATCGCTAAATAAATCAATAAAGATTAGGAGACAAATTTACACAAACCGAACTACGAGTAGTTTCATATTAAGCTCAATAAGGGTGCCTTCCCACCAGAGATATGCTATGCAGCTATGCAGCGCGGAAGTGTAAGCTACGCTACGAAAACCCGTTTCCACCAGTGCTATACTATGTGGACCAATGAATATGATTGGTGGATTCGAACGCATCCATAGCAATGCAGCATAGCACATCTCTGGTGGAAAGGCACCCTAAGGCTTGTGTTATTGGTACTACCTGTAGATGACGATATATTTAATACAGAAATAAGTACTTAAAGACATAGAAAACATCCATTTTTTTAAATTAAAAATGGGATTGCTCTTGGCCAGCATCTAGCCGGGGGGCAAAGATGAGGCCGACGATGAAGCGAGCTCACCCAGAAGATGCCTATTCACTCTTGCCTTAAAAAGGTTTTTACTTTACTTTTACTTTTAGAGGAATTTCGACCAGGTAAGGATGGTAGCCAGCCATACGTCTGGATGTCCGATGGAGGAAGGGAGAAGGCGGTATGCGCTCATGGAGCTCCTGAGCACACTCACCGAAGTACAGTTTGTAGAAGACGCACAGACATGCTACTTTGCGTCTATGTGCTAAGCTCTGCAGCTTATTTCCCACTACCGTACTGCCGCCAATGAGCCTCCTGGCTCTGCGGTCCACCGAGTCGAGTGCGGCAAGTTGGTACTTAGCCAAGCCATCCCAAAGGTGACTACAATACTCCATGCAAGACCGGACTTGGGCTTTATATAATAAGTATCGCTTGACCTTATTTAGGATGCTCAGCTTTTTGGCCGCTGTTCCGGCTTTGGACTCGATGGTAGTGCCGAAGTTAAGGTTTGAGCTTAACGTCATGCCAGGCAGCTCGAGATCGTTGGCTACAGACACGGTTGTACCTCGGAAAGTAGGAGCCAGATTGAATGCGTTCCCTTTTGCGGTAAACAGACACGCTTGCGTTTTGGTGGCGTTGAAACTAACCAGATTGTTATCACCCCATTGGGAGACAAGACTTAAGGTTGAGTTAATTCGCTCTACCATTGTCTCTCTCTCAGATTGAATTTCATCACGATCAGCCCGCGCTGGACAAATATCTCTCCATGACCGTACGCGATCTGCGTATGCGACCAGTCCTGGTAGAAGAAGGTCGTTAATATGAAGCAGGAAAAGGGTCGCGGAGAGAACATATCCATGTCCCAGGAACAATTGTTTTGCTCATCACATAAACGTACGCTCTTAACGGGATTCGAACCCGGGACCCTCCCGCTTCGTAGGCAATGCAGTATCACTAGTCAGAATACGTATTGATATTTAACGTTAATTGATCGGTTAAACTTTTTTTTTTTGCGTTGGGAAAATACGTTTGCGTATCCCACCCGGTAAAGATCAGGGTGGGTATGACGGACTATCCGGTTAAACCGTACTACCGTCTAAAAACCCAAAGATTACCAGCTACGCCTTTAGTGGGACGCCGCAGGATCGCAGATAGCACTCTACTGCGACGCACCGGCGGGTGGCCCGCAAAATTGCAGGCCGCTCTTCATGTCGGGCATTTACCAGGGTGCCCCTAACCTCTATTTCACCCGTGTGAGATGTTATGGGTCCCCCCGCCTCCACACGGTTCTAAGTCGGAGGCAGCAGGTGGGCATATCGCCGGCGCCTGCCTTCTCCCCTGCGCCTGCGTAGCGGGTGTGCGGCAGGATCGCGTTCCCGCAACCGCTCTGCGGCCTCCTTCTGCGAAATTACGTCTTCACAGAAAGAAGACACAGCTTCCCAGCGCCTGTCGCTGTCGAGCATTGCACCTACTAAACTAAGTAGCGATAGGTCAGCTCCCACCTCGTCCCTCAGTTCGGCTCGACAGGGTTCCCAGGCAGGGCACTCCTCGAGAGTGTGATACACCGAGTCTACCTCGGCTCCACACTCATGACAATTGGGTAGCTCCTCTCGTCCGATCCGGTGCAGGTACTTTCCGAAACATCCGTGCCCGGTAAGCACCTGCACCAGCCTGAACGTGAGAGCCCCGTGACGGCGCTCCACCCAGCGATCCAGGTGGGGACGGATAGCCTGCACTGTCGTAAGACCGTATGCTACTGTCTCTAGGTCTGCCTCCCATTTTTGTAGCATATTGTTTTGGGCCAAGTTACGAACTCTTTCCACCTCCTCCCTACTAGGAAACTGACCGTCCGCCCTTTGCCCAGCCTTGAAGGCGTGTACCTCCGCGAGAACTGCGGCTTGAAGCTCCCATGGGGGATCCGCCGCCAACACCGTTGCTGCCGCCCACGAGACTGTACGGTAGGCTCGCACTACTATTGTATCTATTGCCCTTTGTGGCCTCCTGAGAAGGGCTTTGTTTTTTGCAGTGAGAGAATCTGCCCACACGGGGGCTCCGTACAAAGCCATGCTGCGCAGAACTCCAGAGTACAGCCGCCGGCACTGCTTATCGAGTCCTCCAAGATTGGGCAGTAATCGACCTAACGCTCCGGCGGTGGACATCAATCTTGAGCCAAGAGCGGCGAAGTGGGCCCCAAATCGATCGGTTAAAGCTATACAACTCGTCCTAAGCTCCTCATAAAAAGCAATTTAAAATTAAATTGGCTGGCTTTGTTTACGTTTTTACCCGGAAATTTTCTTTAGATAATAAGCTTATTATGGAACTCACGGCACGGTTCTTTATTAAGGTTCCTTATCATTTAAAAAAGCGGCCAAGTGCGTGTCAGGTTACGCGCAATGTAGGGTTCCGTAGCTGTCCACCCGTGAGATTATTCGGAATTAAAATATCGAAAACTATATTTACTCTATACTCGTATATAGCATAACTAACAATATAACAAAGTAATCAATGGAAATTGTACGTAGGTTTGCTTTTTCCAAGTACATACATTTCTTAAGATTGGGTATTACTCGATAACTAGTAATGTCCACCATCAGGCTCACTGGATTCCACGTTCTTGGAATAATAATCACTTTTTATTTAGGCAGAGTAACAGTGTACACCAAAATTCGAGTAAGTGATGATCCTCGTTCCAACGGCATTCCTCTTTCCACCACCCTGATCACGCCACTCTGCTTGATCAAAACAAGTGACGTCATTGACAATCGATTTAGGTACCAATACATTAGTTTCACAGTAGGTAACTCTAACCTTTTCTCATTATGAATATATTGTACGGGACCCTTGCGACCATAAGTTTAAATATGTCTTTTTTGTATTTTTACATTAAGAAATATTGTTACAAACATAACTTCAAAACTAAAAATTGTATTCTAAAACATGGTTTCCCGCTTTTATTGTACTGTACAAAACATAAGAAAAAGAACCGGCAAATATTACTAGACCACATTTAAAACCACTATCCTTTATTGTGGATTAATAAGAGGAAACTAACGGCAGTTACGTCCTTTTGTAGGGTAAAACAGTTTGTAAGTCATAACATAACGAAAAAAAAAAACGTTGAAACCATCCGGGACAAAATATTTTTCGACGGAAGTCTTGAATGAATATGCCCATTATTTTTTAAATATTTTTTTATTGCATGGTTCCAGTTCTAAAAGGGACACAATTATTGTTACTTGCGGAACAATTATCTCTGAATATTTTTAACTATCAATTTTTGTATAAAGAAAGCTTAAATTTGTTTCCAAAGATCTATCGATTGATGTACTTACAACACGTCGGAAATATCTACGAAACAGGCTGGGAATAAAATCCGGCTGGAAAAAAATTGTTTCCAGCCAGGTACGCAGATATTTCCGACCGCTTGAACCATATTTTGAGTTACTTTTAACATTTGGTTTGGAAGGTCCGATCGCAGTCGCTTTCCTACCACTAGTGCCTACGCCAAATCTTGAGATTAGGTGCCAAAGTGGACCCCAGGCTCCTTTAGGATGCAACCGAGAAAAGGTTAGGAGGATGACAAGTTAGAGACAAATGTTTCTAGCACAACGTACCCTCAGGAACTTAGAATTCCCTGAAATTAAACTAAAATGTCACAATGACCGATCCTGCGCCACCCGCATCCAGCAGACTCTTACGACCTTTACCAAGTCATCAGTCCACCTTATGGGTAGACACCCACGCTGCGCTTTTGGTACGTGGTCACCACTCGAGAACCTTTCCACCCCAACGGCCATCGGTTCAACGTTCTCTTTGGGGGAGGCCTGTGTCCAGCGGTAGACGTGCTGCAACTGATAATCGTGAAACTAAAAAGTAAAATGTATGTCTCAAACCGCCCCCAGTTTTAAGCCTATTGGACTCACACTGCGTCACGTTGCTGTCGCATTATGAACTCGTAAAAGGATTTAATGTCAGCCAGAGGACCGTTTTTCGCACGTCTTAAATCAGTGTAAAGGAAATTTCCGATAATGGACATGTTATACGGCGGTATGAAAGTTATATGATAAAAATCTGCCAAGAGCATGTCAGGCCATGCTCAGTGTAGGGTTTCGTAGTTGCCTAATGAACTTACTTAAAAAAAACGTTTTTTACTAAGAAGGTAAGACTTTTCACGATAACTTAAAAACAGCTCAACTGATCATGTCCGCTATAATTTTCATAAAAACTCTGTATTAAGCGTTGCTTTAATGACTTTTTTCATATTTTTTGGACCCATAGTTCAAAAGTTAGAGGTGAATATTTCCGAAAATATACACTTTATCAAAAAGTGTTTCATCAAGAACTCTATTCATTTTGAAATACCTATCCAACAACACCTGTGTATGGCATACACCATAGGGTTGCAATAAAAATTGCATCCCCACTTTACATGTAGGGTAGGTACCCTTAAAAACAAATATTTTAAGATTTTATTTTATGACTTTGTCAGTTTTATTGATCAGAGTCACAGAGCAAAGCCTCGGACGGACAGACGTACAGACAGACATACGGACATGGCGAAACTATAAGGGTTCCTAGTTGACTATGGAACCCTAAAAAGGGTGTTAATTATAAATGTGTAGGGATGTAAGAAGTAGGCAGGAAAAAGCGGTTGGATTGCATGAGGGACGATATGAACAGGGAGGGTTTAAACGATGAGATGACGGGTGATAGACCGATAGCCAATTATATTAATTGGGATAGGTTTGACTGCAAATGACTTTGCTATGTTCAGAGTAGGTGAACTCTCACAATGTAACCAAGTATATATCGGTTAATAATACTCAGGGGTCTATTCTATTCTAGGTCCGTTCCTGTTCCTTGTTTATGTAAATGATCTGCCATATATGGTAAGCCGACGATCAGGCATTGTAATGTTCGCAGACGACACCTCATTACTGTTCAAGGTAAATAGGAGAGATACTGAACTCATTGAACCAAATAATACCCTCTCCATGATATCTGACTGGTTTGCTGCCAATAACTTAGTATTGAACCCGAAAAAAACGAAATGTATGAAATTCTCTCTAGCGAACTCATCAAACAGAAACTTAGATACAAATATTAAACTTAATGGTCAAACATTAGAATTTGTTACTTCTACTGTATTCTTAGGTATTACATTGGACTCAAAATTGCAGTGGGGTTCCCATATAACAGCGATAGGAAGTAGGTTGAGCTCTGCTGCATTTGCAGTCAGGAGAATAAGGCAGCTTACCAATGTGGCAACGGCACGGTTAGTTTACTTTGCTTATTTTAATAGTATAATTACTTATGGTCTTATCTTATGGGGATCAGCTGCAGATATTGAAACTGTTTTTATTTTGCAAAAAAGGGCTATCCGAGCAATTTATAACTTGGGGTCGCGTGATTCATTAAGAGAATTTTTCAAAGAAATAGATATTCTAACCCTGCCGTCCCTATACATATTTGAAATAATAATGTATGTTAGGAAGAATTTGGGCAATTTTCCAACGAACGCTGATAAACCAATAGCCACGAGAAATACTGGGAAACTCAAAATAACCTTCTATAGACTAGTAAAGGCGAAAAAGTCGTTCTTGAGAAATTGTATCAAATTCTACAATAAAATTCCTAAACACATTACTGAACTTAGCAATTCTAAATTCAAATCTGCAGTAAAACAAACACTTATATCAAGAGCATATTATAAGATAAACGATTACATCATGGATAGGGATGTTTGGCAGTGATAGCGTCCTGCACGGGTAATCTATCGCGAAAATATATTTTCTACTGTAGCATTGTTATTTAAGTTATTTTGTAGTAATGTAATTTTATATTTAACTATATAATGTATATTGTTTTGAAAAAATGACACCTCGCCGAGTTTCTTACGCCGGTTCTTCTCGTGGCAGAGGTATATTTTTCCGAACCGGTGGTAGTTTATTGACGTTCATAGGTGCATGTAATATGCCTAATTTGAAGAATAAACTACTTTTACTTTTTTTACTTTTACTTTTAATATTACCGTGGTTTGTATAAAATATTATACTAGGGTTTAATGCTAAAGTAGCAGGTTTGCGTGAATATATGTATTCGACTTCCCATTTTGAATTTAAATACGTTAAGTATTTGTTTTATGCTTTAGGTTCATTACGTTAGGCTTGGCATTTGAAAAAGCGAGCGACTATGTAGAATTATACACCAGTTTCGATTCAATTCATTACTGAAATAGAACTGGTAATGCATATTTCTTGATCAAATTAAAGGTCTTGACTGTACGATACAAGTGAATTATATCGTGCAGTCAAGGAATTTAATTTACGGCCCACATAAGGTTAACCTTCATCCATCTTCTCCATTAAGATTCTCGACTGTCAAGTCGTATCGTGCTGTATAGAAATGGATCACAAATTAAAAAGCCCGACCGTACCGATACCTAAAGTGTGTTATTTGTTGGAAAAGCCGAGTTACGAACGTGAATAGACGGCGCTCTTGTTGTCTATTTTTGCCCGATGCATCACATTCCAATTTCAATCCTGTACGTTTCCCGCATTCACTAGCGGATCCAGGGGACTCGAGCATCATCCGTGCATTGGCATTCGTGTCCCTATAAAAACCTGACTTTTGTAGGGACTTTTGTTGAGCACCCCCACCCAAACGATGCCAAACCAAGGTAATGTGTCCTACTCGTAACTAGCTCGTATCACACATCAATTGAAATTTAAAATGTGGTCGGGATGCGAATATGATGAGCAAAATCAAGCCTCAGGGCCCAGGGGAGCCTTAGGTATATTGGAAATAGATGTGAGATATGAATTCCAAATACTTCGATGTCACCCGAATTTCCAGAGTATTTGCGTAACCTTTGAATGGATATCCGTTCACTTCAGTTAAAAAGTGTGTCAAAATTTCACACTAAGCCTTTGTCGTAGTGGTGTTTCAAGAGCTCCATTGTTCACTGAAAAGTGAAAGTAAATTATCATGTTAAATAACATTAGCGTCTTTCTTCCGAAAAAGATTTGGAGCATGTATTTACTGACTCTTTCAAGGGCTATCTCGAACCGACTTTAAACTTATTTCTTCTTTTCCAGAGCCACGTACGTGTCCGTGCTGACGATATCCGCCTTCTCACTGGAGCGCTACTTGGCGATATGCCAGCCATTGCATCTGTATGCCATGGCCGGCCTAACAAGAGCGTCCAGGATCATTCTGGTTCTGTGGATCATCTCGGCTATCTGCGCGTCGCCGCTTGCTGTCTACACGGACATTAGCTACAGGGAATATCCGCCAAGTGAGTAAGAACTATTAATACTAGTTACTAGTACTCACAGATAAACGAGCCAAGAGACGTCGACGGAACACCTGTTCGCCACGGGTAAACTTCACCTGCAAGGCTTGCGGTCGGATATGCCGCTCCTGGGTAGGGGTCGGGTTGCATAAAGTTTAAAGTCATATTTTTGATAGGCATACGTGGATTCGTCATACTCATCATTCCGCATAATTGTAAATAGTCATACATTTATGCGCATAATGTTTTTAATCATAATGTTGAAGAACATATTCTGTAATGCGCATAAAGTTAATGCATACTAAAATTATTTAAGCATACTTTATAATGGAAATAAAATGGTTGGTCATAAAAGTTTTTAACAATCTATAAATATATAAAAGAAGAAACTGACTGACTGACTGACTGACTGACTGACTGACTGACATATCAACGCACAGCCCAAACCGCTGGTCCTAGAGATTCCAAATTTGGCATGTAGGTTCCTTATAAGGTCTAGGGGTGCACTAAGAAAGGATTTTTCAAAATTCAACCCCCAAGGGGGTAAAATGGGGGTCCGAAGTTTGTATGGGGAAACAAGATTAGTTGGACTATTTTATTCGAAACTTCACAGGAGTATTTCTAACGATAAATGAGTAAATACGTGTTTCAGGTTTTTTGAGAAATCAACCCCTAAAAGGGGGAAAGGTGGTGACAAATTCTGAAAATCGACATGGGTATTGTTTTTATGATATACCGGGTCGCTCATAACGAAAACAACAATGATTTTAAAATCTCACGTGGAGGACGTGAAATACCATCCCCCCTGTTGGGGTGCGAGGGGGATGAAATGTCTAAATATTAATATGGGTGTCGTTTTTATGGTTTTTTGGGACGATAATTACGAAAATGGCATCGATTTTGAAATTTAATATTGTGGACATGAAAACTTTTGAAAGTTTGTGCCAAATTTCAAGAAATAACTGACTGACTGAGTGAGTGACATATCAACGCACAGCCCAAACTGCTGGTTCTAGAGATTCCAAATTTAGTATGTAGGTTCCATATACGGTCTTGAGATGCATTAAGAAAGGATTTTTCAAAATTCAACCCCTAAGAGGGTGAAATGGGGGTCCGAAGTTTGTATGGGGAATCAAGATTAGTTGGACTATTTTATGCGAAACTTCACAGGAGTATTTCTAACGATAAATGAGTAAACATGTGTTTCAGGTTTTTTGAGAAATCAACCCCTAAAAGGAGGAAATCTGGTGACAAATTCTGAAAATCGATATGGGTGTTGTTACTAAGGTTTATCTGGTCACTGATTACGAAAACAAGAATGATTTTAAAATCCTACGTGGAGGACGTGAAATACCATCCCCTCTGTTGGGGTCCGAGGGGGTTGGAATGTCTAAATATTAATATGGGTGTCATTTTTATGTTTTTTTGGGTCGGTAAATTCGAAAATGGCATTGATTTTGAAATTTAATATTGCGGGCATGAAAACTTAAAAGTAGGTGCCAAATTGCAAGAAGAAACTGACTGACTGAGTGAATGACATATCAACTGCTGGTTTGAGAGATACCAAATTTGGCATGTAAGTTCCTTATAAGGTCTAAAGGTGCATGAAGTGCCGTGAGTTCCCTATGAAGATACGACCTTTTTTTAAATTCAATGTATTGTAAGTGGTTTTATTAATCAGTGCCGTCCGATACAATTTCGACATAAATCGATATTTGAGCGACCAAGAAGACTCTTAATAGGAATCCGAGGTACCTAAACTTTAAATTATAAAGTAACGGTCATATTGATTTTATTCATTTCTAACCCGATTTCGTTCAAAATCGATATCCGAGCGTCCGAGAGGTCCCCTAATACGACTCCGAGGTAAAATTAGGAAAAAGTGGCGGCCATATTGCTTTTCTCCTTTTCCGTCCCGATTTCGTTCAAAATCGATATCTGAGCGTCCAAGAGCTCCCCTAATACGACTCCGAGGTAAAATTTGGAAAAAGTCGCAGTCATATTGATTTTCTCTTTTTTCGTCCCGATTTCGTTCAAAATCGATATCTGAGCGTCCGAGAGGTCTCGTAATACTCTCGAGCAAAGCTCCCGCTTTCGTCTTCTAACCTATCCGCGATCTGAGTCGGGTTTGCCACTAAGTCACTATTCCCTACTGCCTACGTGAAAACCTGAACTTTTTTTGAAGAACCCTCACCATCTTAAGTCCGTTGTCATATTTTATGCAATACAATTGTTATGGTTAAAAATAATTATAATCATCAACATTATGGCTTGATAGAAGTATGACATTTACAATTATTACTAAAAATACTTATAATTATCAACATTATGACTAAATAAATGTATGACATTGGACATTATGGTTAAACCAATTATGACTTCGTATAATTATGACAGGGAACAATTATGCCATAGTACAATTTATGCCAAAAAAAATTATGAGCATCAACTTTATGCGTAAAGTGTTATGACAATCGAAATTATGACAATAGTTGTTATGCCACTAGACCGCCACTCGCCGCTCCTGCATTGGTTAACACAGCCACGAAATACGTTGCCTGCCTACTTGACACTACTTATATAGTCTGTAATAGACTCAAAGGCCATTGATGATGGATACTCTTTAGGTCTGTTATCAACTGATAGAAGAAATAGGCATCACTTGTTATTTACCCAGATAGTTATAGTAAATACCAGCCAACCGCGAAGTCTTAGGATTTACTAGATTTTCAAGTGACTTCAACATTGGAAGTCTGCGGTACATAATGATTTTTTATTATCAACAGACGTTAGGTACAGGGATCTGTTCAGTAAGTCTAGTAGCCTTCTAACAGTAGTGCTACTTGGCCATATGCCAGCAATTGCGTCTGTATGCCATGGCTGGCCTGACAAGAGCATCCAGGATCATTCTGGTTCCGAGGATCGTCTGGGCTATCTGCACGTAGCCGCTTGTTATCTAAACCGACATTAGCCACAGGGAATATCCAAGTAATTCCGAAGACTGCTTGTCAACTCACTTATCCTTCTCTGTAATTCTTCTACGACGATAAGGGTGAATATAGACTAGCCATGTGCGGGGCCGTGTTTTCAAATAAACAAATAATAGCTGGGCGACCGAGTTTTGCTCGTGTTTTCCCGGAGAAGACGAGGTTTCTCGAAGACGAGACCGAACTAGATCGATCTTTCACCCTCGTAAACTCCTATATTGAAAATTTCATTCAAATCTTCAGAGCGTTTTTCAAGATTTCAATCACAAACAAACAAATAAATATACAAAATGTTGCTCATATTTAATAGTATAGGATATGATTAAAATTGACACCTCACATGCGTAATAGCTAGGTGTCAAATATATGGAAACACATCTCTAATGGATAATATACTTGTATTACCTCCCTTGCGCCCTAATTAATAATAATTAAACACTTATTTAATTTTGTTCTGTGCTCAAAGTAACCAGACTAGACACGGAGCCAGATGGCCTTATACTAATGTGAATAAGAGCGGCAGAGAGAGAAATATCGATTGTTATCCTTGTATAGACCAACGCCTCAAACTATAAATGAGATGAATTTGTGGCAAACAGACGATTACCCGCCCAAGTTAAAAAGGTTGTTTATGGTAAGGCGAAAACCTTTTTAAGAGGTTTTCCGTTCGTCTTGGGCGCGACACGTGTAGGTACACCTACACTTTTTTATAATTCTTCCATTTAGACTCTGTGCTTTAGTTTGTGGCTTCAATTTAAGTTGTGTTAGTGTGTTAGCGCAGGAGCATTGACAAATAATAATACATTATTAAGTAGTTCTACGTGGTTGGTATGTAGATAAGTATACAAAGTACTCCTTCTGGACTTTATTACGAAATCAGGACGAAAAAAGTGTCGAAATAATAATTAAATTATACGGAATAATTGCAAAAATTGGGTTTAAATTGTCAGAAGTTGAAAGGGCGCTTGATTAGAGGCCCACAGTTTACCAGTTCGTTGAAATTAAATCAAATTTATGAAGATAAATCTGAATTAGTAGTCGAAACTTTTCGTTACTAATAAAAAATGTGCGTTGAAATCACGGCTCTTGTGTCCATTTGTTGCTCTAATTTGTTATAAATAATATAGCAGTTTTAGCTCCTTTACAAGCTTTTATTTAACTTGCAATGTATGTATGTAACTCAATTTAGAAGCAGATACCTTCAGCCGATTGATGATGGAGGCAGAAGGTGGCCATAGCAACTTTTAAACTACACGAAATAAACCCATAGCATTTGGGCTCATACAAGCTCCTAAATAAGGTCAAGCGATACTTCACCCCTGGGCAGCTTCTATCTTTATACAAAGCCCAAGTCCGGTCTTGCATGGAGTATTGTAGTCACCTTGGGGATGACTCGGCTAAGTACCAACTTGCCGCACTCGACTCGGTGGACCGCAGAGCCTGGAGGCTCATTGGCGGCAGTACGGTAGTGGGAAACAAGCTGCAGAGCTTAGCACATAGACGCAAAGTAGCATGTCTGTGCGTCGCCACGCATAGTCGTTGTAGAAACAAACTGTACTTCGGTGAGTGTGCTCAGGAGCTCCATGAGCTCGTACCACCTTCCCCCTTCTTCCATCGGACATCCAGACGTACGGCTGGCTACCATCCTTACCTGGTCGTAATTCCTCTAATTCGAACCAAGCGCTTTGCATCTTCTTTTATAATGCGCACTTCTAAGGTTTGGAATTCTCTGCCGGCGTCTGTATTTCCCCGGACCCGGGTATGTCCTTAAACTACGACCAAGACCACCTGGGAATGGGCAGCAGCATTCCTAGCGTGCGGTGGAGATACTGCGATCGCCAATCCGCATGCCAAGCGTGGCGATTATCGCATTTACCCCCCCATGAAATTGGGGGAGGCCTACGTCCAGCAGTGGACGTCCTTCGGCTGATGTGGTGGTGGTGGTACGCGCTACGAGAGATAAAGAAAACCGCCGACTTAGAAAGTACACTTGCAACATATTATGCACACGGTCATGCCTGGCTTAGCTACGGAATAATCCTCTGGGGAAATAGCCTGATGCTTCCAACATAATTATTTACGCTACAAAAAAAGCTTATCAGAATATTAGCGAACATTAAACAAAATGGACAGTTGCAAACCTCACTTTATAAAAACACAAAATACTCACTCTACCTTCCTTATACAGGGTGATTCAGGAGACGTGAGCAGGACCAACACTACATACATAGAAAATGGCAATGAATCGTTCACCATTGTAGGTATTTAAGTGAAATACCCATACCTTTTTCCTGTATTTTAATTTTTGTCAAGTTAAAGTTTAATTCTCTACAATCATGGTCACCCTACAACAACTTGTTTATAAAGATTAAAACGCGTACACAAATCTGGAAAGTTTGATTTTTATACTTTTTAAGTGTGGTTTCCAGGATATATATTTACTAGCTTTTGCCCGCGACTTCGTCCGCGTATAATTCGTTCTCGCCTTAGAATGATTTGTTTTCCCATTCAATCTTTCTCAAGCTCAGGTGGACACCAGGAACTTAGGGGTGACATATTGGAGAAGGAAAGCCACGAATAGATCGGACTGGTGATATTTGCTTGACCAGGCTAGCCTAGGGCCCACCCGCGGCTACAACGCCTCAGATGATGATGATACAATCTTTCACCCTTCTTTAAACCCCCTTAAGAAATGATTACAGTCAATATGACATTCCCTAGAAATCCTATTGTCAAAACGAATGATTAAGTGCTTATTTCGGAATATCAAATGTACCGATTCTAGACGAATGAATCTCGTCAAAAACATTGCATGTACATTGTACAATGGTAAAAGTCTCGCTACGCAGTTCTGCCGTGAAACGTTATCCCAACAGAGCGAGTTCTTCATGTAAGTATGACGACCGAAGGCCGGAAGCAGAGCGGCAAGGCATACGAGAATAATTACACAGAGCGGGCTTCTCATGTAAGGCTGAGGGCCGAAGGCCTGAAGCAGAGAGGCGAGACACGCGAGGCTGAAGGCCAAGCCTCCCAACAGAGTAGATTCTTCATGTAAGGTTGATGATTGAAAAGCCGAAGGAGAGTGGCAAGGCATGCGAGGCCGAAGGCCGAGCTATGTAGTCGCCGAAGATTCAGTTGCCATATTAATATTATACTCCTTTCGTTCGTTTTCACGTGATGCCTATACATATAAACAGACAGACAAACAGACACAAATTCTTAAAACTGTTGAAACAATTTTTGTTATAGATTCTAAGTATCCCCAGCCAACTTTTTTTCGAATATCTTCCATGACTTTTGACCCTCTTCTAAGTGTACATCTTAGATGCTCCAACTGTCTATGCTGACGATTGGGCTGCCCAGCTCAAGTGATCTCTTATATCAAACAGTTTTTATGGTGTGAAGGGTCAACAATTACGAAAAAAAAATAACGCACGACAAAATTAAATGGTACACCGACGATACAAAGTGTGCATTGAAACAGCTGTTTTTGTATTTAAGCATATGAATAAAAACAATGCCAAAGTATCGCAAATGCATTTTGATGTACATGCAAAGTAGAACTAATTGCGAAAAGGTTGTGCTCAAAAATAGCGTCAACAATCAGAAGGAATTATGATACTTCGGTTTTGACATAATGAATCGTCAACTTGTTTACAATTCTGCTATGCTTTAAGTTAAATTTCTTGACACGCTGATATACTCCCAATTGGCTGAAACTTAAATCGTAGAATGGCGTATGAGGATTAAACCACCCCGTTTCATGGACCTTACTTGCATCCCCGATTTAATATCCCTTTGATGGAAGATCATCGGGACAAAAAGTTCACTTATAATATATATAAGTGAATCCAGATTATATACTATTAGCATACAAATCATCTTAATCTGTTCAGCCGTTTTTGCGTGATTCAGTGACAAACATCCAAACATCTAAACTTTCGCATTTATAATATTAAGTAGTGGGATTATGGTATAAAGTGAGTGCACATGAAGTGACCGTGGTAGCTGGCGCGCACACTGGGCAGCGCCGCGGCGCAGCGCTTGCGTTTACTTTTTTTTCAGTTTCTATCGTAAGTTTTCAAAGATTTTGAATGAGGATGTTTTTCCTTTGCCATCAAGTATATGCTTACTAATTTTCATCCCTGTAACTCATGGATTATAGGAGTTCCCATACAAAACTCAACCCCTCTTTTTACCCCCTTTTAACCCAAATCTGCACAATTTTTATAGCCTAAACCTGACCGGGTCACTCGACAGATTAGTAAAGTTTTCATCAAAATCCGTTCAGCCGTTTTCACGTGATGCGCGTTCATATAAACAGACAGACAGATAAACAGATAAACAGACAAACAGACAAAAATTCTAAAATCTGTTGAAATGTGTTCTGTTATCGATTCTAAGTATTCCCAGACAACTTTTTATCGAATATCTTCCATGTACAGACTTTTGACCCTCTTCAGCTTTATTATATGTATAGATCTATTACAATTCGAAGCAGCGTTGCGTCGTCTAGTACCCATGGTACAAGCTTTGCTTAGTTTGGGACTAGGTCTCTAATTTTAAATTGTGCCTATACAGGGTGATTTCGGGGTCGTGGATCAAGAACCAGTTTTTAGACTTGGTATCTGTTAGCCATTTCAAAAAAAATGTAGTGACACGTAACAAACGCATTTCTATTTTAATTTATTTTGATGAAAAAAATACAAAATCACAAAAAATCATGGTTACCCTACTCTTTTTGACGTATGGTATGGAGAGTTGACAGTGGGGTAGGGTGACCAAGTTGTATGAAAAAGAAATATTTTACATTAAAATTTGTAAAACAAAAAAATGATTTGAGTTATAAACCTTCATACCGACTGTGATGTTGTCTACTTTGAATTTTTGACTATGTACAATTATTTCGGATCACGACCCCAAAGTCACCCTGTATAGGTGTACTGATGAAAATGTAACTAAATTTTCCCTTCACAAAATGACCCTGTAATGAAAGAAACTATTTAAATTCTCAATAATATCGACTAAATTTCAATGCTGTAAACTAAGAAAGTGTTGCACTCGCTTTGTAAAGGAACACTTTTTTACCCAAACCAAATCTTCCACTACGCGAATATGTTTTCAAATATTTTCTTTTGTATTTATATATTTTAAGGAGCACTCGTGGCCTATCGGCGCCTGCGTACCGCGTACGGTATGCGAGTTAAAGCAACGCCGGCCCAGGTCAACTCTTGGATGGGTGACCGCTTTGAGTAGTTACTAACTTTAAGCTGTTGATCCTGGCTGCTATCTATGACAGTAGTCGTTAAGCCAAGTTAGAGACCTTATGGCAATCGCTTCCGTAAAAACGAGTGCCTCCGCCAATTATTGCGATTAGGCAACGGAGCCCAGTACAGTTGCACCCTGAATGATTTCAGGGTGCTTTTGTAGATTTTTAGTTAGCTTTATTTTTATTCATTTGACTTATTTTAGTTTAAATTTAATTTTAGTGATAACGTTTAGTTTTACATTTGTGTTTTTTTTTTATATGGTTAGATGTATATGTTATAAATATTACTATGTTTAATGCCTCTCTAAAAATATTGAACTCGAATGTCTTCCTCTGAGTTAAAAAGTGGTCTATAATAATATTTCAGAGGTACTTAAAACTCATACACCTTGGTGCTTTCTATCGCCGCTACCATCCGTTCGGAATTTTGTAAGTATGCCAGCTTAGCTACTATGTAGGTACAAAGGCGTTAAGCTCCTTATTATGAGTTCGACTTAGGCATCCACTTCTTGTAGTGGCATCCTCTAATCGATGAAAGGGGACTATTTCATCGAAGACCGTATAAAATATCTGCATTAAGGATGATACACAGTAGGCCGTTCCGTGTCAGGGCCGGCCCGTTTTCTTCTAGAGAAATATGCCGGCCGTTGCGTTTGCTGTCATAGAAAACGAGCCGGCCCGGACACGCAACGGTCTACTGAATCATCCTTTACTTCGCATTTTCTCGGCCATGGCAACATCCAATTTAATGGATGAATTAATGGCATCTGCCTAGGGAGATGACTCCTATTGGTCTAAAAGTTATTTAAAATTTGGACTTTTCTGAAAAAAAATCATGGATATAAAGATAATAACGTCCGATTGTTTTGGGGAGAAAATTGCGATAAAAGGCAATTTTACTAGATAATTATGGACTTGGTCCGCAATCAAATTGTCTGAAAATAAAAAGCTTACTATAAATAAATTACTAATGTTATTTTTTATTGTATTTAAAATTTAACATTTCTTAAAATTCAATTCGATTGTTCTATGGGCGGATTTCAGTTTTGCGTTGACTCAGTTTTTGAAAAAAGACAAAAACCTTTTTTTTAAATGGTTTATTCTCCTCGCATTTTCTCAAACGATTCTCGTGAAAGTTTGTGAGCAGCTTCTATAATTATATAGAATAGAAAAATTAGACTTCAGAAGAACCCCTACCGCGTTGCCGACCCTTTACTGACTTGGTGTTTGCTGGTGTTGCTCAATCATCTGGTAGGCAGAGTCTTGCCGCATGTATAGCCATGTCACAAAACCTTATAATAGTATAAATAAGTTCGTTATTTTTTATTGGTTCACCAACAATTGCTTACCACCACCACCACCATATCAGCCCTAGGACGTCCACTGCTGGACATAGGCCTCCCCCAATTTCATGGGGGGTAAATGCCATAATCGCCACGCTTGGCATGCGGGTTGGCGATCGCAGTATCTCCACCGCACTCTAGGAATGCTGCTGCCCATTCCCCGGTGGTCTTGGTCGTAGTTTAAGGACATACCCGGGTCCAACAATTGCTTACACTATCATTAATATCAACACAAGCATTATGATTAGGTACTATCTCTAAGCGTAACATTTATTCAGAGGTAAACACCACATACAACAACAACAACAACAACATTTCAGCCCATAGACGTCCACTGCTGGACATAGGCCTCCCCCACTTTCATGGGGGGTAAACACCGCATGCATCAAATAAAAACAAATATCGTATACCGTATATATTATACGTATATCGTATATATTTTTTTACCGTTAACAATTTAACCGGAGACATTAAACATTGCAGTGGGCAGGTATCACTAACTTTAGTTATATAAGGAGCGGACAGATTTTTAAATTGATGTGATGAGTCAAAGCGTATATCAATTACAAGGCTATAGCTATTTACTACGTTGCATTACATTGGGACAGGCGAATTAAAATTGCTGCCGTTTATCTATATTCTTCGAAGCGGGGGGCACAGGGGTGTTATCGGGTTGCGGGGTATTCTAATCGGAGCACAAGACTGCAGAAAGGCCAGGAGTTACGGACAGCCTATGTCATTTTTCAATAATTTATACATTGCGTCCTCCACTTTCTGTTTTTCATGACTTAAGTTTGAAGAGTTTCAATCTTTGGGCATTAGGATTTTGGCTTGCCCTCCGTAAAAGTGAGGTACCACAAGAACTGCTTTTGGAGAGTAGCGTATTGTGGACATCACACTACACTACAATTTTCTAAAATACTCCTTACAAGGCTAACATAAAGCATATAATAAAGCAAAATTTTGGTTTTAACTACTTGGAATTCCTCATAACAAACCCCAACATTTTGTAGGATTTCTTGGATATATGTTCGAATTAAGGGACAAAAGAGAGGTTTTTTATCAAATACTACTCCTAAATCTTGTAATGTGTCGACATCTTGAAGGGTGCTGCTGCAAAATGCTAATCTGACTTAATGAGATTATGATTCCTGGTAAATTTGGTTATCTAACATTTTTTGACTTTTATAATCATTTGGTTATTAGTACACCAGTGAACAAACTTGCCCAAATCACTTTGTAGCAAATTCACATTCATTTTTGAATCTATAGTGCGAGCAAACTTCATGTCGTCTGCATACATAAAAATTCTTGACTAACACGATTAGGTATATCATTTATATAAATATTAAACAAAATTGGGCCTAAGTGAGATCTCTGTGGCACCACAGATGTTATATGTTATATCATATAATTGAGACTTGAAACCGTTTCCAACGACAAAATAGATTTTACTAAGTGTGTTACATAAGATTTTAACCAAGGCAAACGAGGGAAAACCATATGCAGATAAATTAATTAGCAAGATTTTGTGGCAATTTTTGTCGAAAGCCTTACAAATGTCTGTATTGCATTAGATAGAAACTGTGAATGATATTAAGATTTGTGCATTATATTTTACGGTTGAAAATATCAGTTTCATCCAAAAGTTAAAGTAATTTAAACTAATGAATTTGGTGAGTTGAAGGGTTAGGTTAAAATAAGTTATTTTCTCTTTTACAAAAATAGGTAGTTATTACTAAGTTGAAAACTATCCGCTGTTAGAAAAAAGGATGGTTTAAAAAAAAAGTTAAACCAATAAATTATCACGGCAACATATTTCTCATAAAATATTTCAACATGTACCCATTAACTTTTTACTTTCCTTTTTGGCAATATAAAGAGCTAGGCTTGAGTTATGTCGTTAAAAAAGCCCAAAACGATACTTGGCAACCAACCAGTTGGCTCTCAAAAAGTTACTTAAAACAAATGGATTCCATTCCATATGTGATTTAGGTACGGTGAATAAAGTTCTTGGACGGCTATAGTTTTTGTGGTCACCGCTTCGGAGTAAGTTGGCGCTACTGTCATTTCAAAGCTTGCTATTTAATATACACGGTACTCTTAAGGAACCCAAATAATTTAGCCAGCGTATTCCTGCCCATATTTACAAAATAAAAAGTCGTATAAAGTAATCTGGATTTGGCATAGTTTTCGAGTAATTGATGATATTTGTTTTAAAAATATTCCAGTATAATGCACCTTTATGATAGCGACGTTGCAAGACCGACACATCATCTGACTGACGTAGACTGCATAAATCAATTTCGTTCCTCTGTCACTATCATTGTTTAAGTGTCAACCGTTAGTGTACTTTTTTCCCAAAAGCTCATAATAATAAATTAATAAGTGGAATCTAAAAGTTCAATAGCAACATCTAAAGTATGATCATTCTTTTCGTTAAATCAACGCCTAGAAGTATTTTTTTTGTAAAATCTTGATAAATAAAATGACTAAACGTTAAATAAACGAATAGATAAATTCAACAAACTAAAATTAAAGTATGTAATAAGTATTTTTTCATTAAAATGCATGCATATTCCTTTTGATGATAATAGCGATTGCTTTAAGTTTTTGCTAAAAATTGGACATGGAAGTTCGAAGTGTTTTTGCTAACGATATTTTGTTATGTGAATTTTGTTATTGTTTAAATTGATTAAAGTTTACGATACCGAAGTATTTTGATATTATTTCCTGAAATAAATCAACACAGATTTTAATAAAAATATCCATTTATTACACAGCAAGCAAACAATATCACTGTCAGGAATTGCAATGCCCGATCTGTATCCAGACGATCAATCTTGCTATATCAGCTGTACAGCTACGTGCACTTCATTGAAATCCGTGACCGCTAAAGTAGAAACCACCACAGCACTCCGAGTATTTTCTGTTACAGCATCCTTAGTACATTTTGCACCATGACGCACTCAAAAACAAATGTATTTACTTTTCTTTCAACTGATTTACTTTGACTAGTACAATTATTATTTGCAAGTAGATTACATTCGTCGCATCGTTCAAATCAATGAAAACAATGTGACACATCATGTTCATATGACTTACGTCATTATCTAAAGTATTAAGAAAACACACTCCGAGGAAATTTAAGTGGCCAGTCCGGTCAATAATCCATGGAGTTTGATAGCATGGTTTGATAGTCTTATTTTACAGCAAATGCCAAGTTTGCCGCGCCAGTTTGTGACGGGCTTAAAACTTCGGAAAAAACGCCTAGTGTGTGGAAAGTTTTAAATCATGAGTAAAGAGTTCTGATTGCACTTTAAGCCAATCCTGCTTTGAAACAATTTGTCTGACAAAGAAATATCATTATGACTTTGATTAGTTTCTACTAATGAAAAGAGATGACAATAACAAACGTTGCCAGCTCGTCCTAAGGCATTGTTCTACTGGTGAAACAAAAATTATTTATTTATTATGTATGAAAACTAAAAAATACTTAATAGTTGTATTTGGACCTAGGTTCATATAAACTTTTTACTCCTCACGAGCCCAGGAACACGCCGGAAAAATGATTTGGGTTCCTCAAGAGCACCGTGTATAATACCAAGTTTCTAAAAGACAAAACTGTGTCAAAGCACTGACGGTATCGCAAAATATTCACCTCATTATATTGTAATTAGAAATCAACCCGCCTACGATGTCATTTGACATTTCGAAAACCAATTCTCACGCAATGCTCTCATTCGGTCAGAAGACATTTGAAATTTTCTTTCAAATTCTAGCATGGCAAGCACAGGATCTCGGGTGAGATAAACTACCGTACTCTGTTTAAGTAATTAGAAAGAAACAGTCTCTGAAATTATGAGGCGCAAGATTGCGGTAGCGTTAATATAGTTTTAGTATCATTTAACCTTATAAAGAATCACTTGCATGAGATACCACACAAATAATGAACAAACATTGTTAAGAGCCCACACAGACACTTAATTAGTACCTAAAGTACTATGTAAAATCTAACATTATGGAGCGTTTGCCATTTTTATCCTAAAGAAGTGCGGGGTCCGCTTTGGCACATAACACCTAATCTCAAGATATGGCGTAGGCACTAGTTTTACGAAAGCGAACTACCATTCCAAAACCCAGAGGCAAAATTTTATCTTGTTGGGATTAGACCGGAATTAACATACTCGTATCAAATGATATTTTTTACCGCTCGACTACTGTGGCTTTGGCCTTGGCTCTACGTAAACACTATGTTGGCATATTTACAAAAACGTCGTAAAATAGCTGATATAACATACCTTGGTTCTTAAATTTACATCTGGCAATATTGATTGCCCCGAATCGTTTTCTAAACTTTCGTTCAATACACCTACTTACTCGGTCGAAAAGGTTTTATCACCCCATTTGGATTATACGAGGTTTATGCCATTACTGTTTCTTCCTATTCGCGATTCTGCACAAAATAAATTCCACACAACTGAATTTAATCACATGCGTAATGCTTCACAGTCATTATTTCTACGCAATCTTGTTTCTTCCTATTCGCGATTCTGCACAATATGAATTCCACACAACTGAATTTAATCACGTGCGTTATACTTGACGATACTATCTTAATCTCTATCTTTATCTTTTATTCTATGTATCTTCTATACTATCTTGTTTCTTCCTAGACGCGTTTAGAAATTTCCTATCTCTTTTCCTGCGGTAAAAATGATCATGGTCGCGAGCTTTAAGTCACGTGAACAGAACACCTTGAGACGAAGCTTCCCGAAGGCAGCAGCAGCCGCTCCGATTCTGCTATTAATTTCATATACCTGAAGTGGTCTACACGCTTGTAAATCGTCTCCAAGTTTGATGTCAACGGGCATTAGTGGATCAGACTCAGACCCCCATTATTTCCGTCTTTTTCATCTAACATTGACAGGACTCGTTAAGACGCGACATAAACGTACGACTACCACAAATAAAGAATCATTTGATACCTCATATATTTATATCAGACGAGTAGTTTAGCTACTCCAAGGTTGTGACCAATCTAAATAGTAAGGAGAAATAAGAAACTATATGAGATAAAAAAAGAGATTCGATTGAAATCTTCAAAAAAAAATTTTTTCTCCGCCCAATTTCGACCGGGTTCGATTCCCGGTTATGTATGAGATTTAAAAAAAATATTACAGAATCGTGAAGTATAACGCACGTGATTAAATTCAGTTGTGTGGAATTCATATTGTGCAGAATCACGAATAGGAAGAAACAAGATTGCGTAGAAATAATGACTGTGAAGCATTACGCACGTGATTAAATTCAGTTGTGTGGAATTCATATTGTGCAGAATCACGAATAGGAAGAAACAAGATTGCGTAGAAGTAATGACTGTGAATCATTACGCATGTTATTTAATTCAGTTGAGTGGAATTTATTTTGTGCAGAATCACGAATAGTAAGAAACAATAATGGCATAAGCCTCGTATAATCCCCCCATTTCACTTCAATGAACCTCATCTAACTATTGGCAAAATAGTTTTCTATGTCATTCAGCACGTAAGTTGAAAAGCTTGTCGAAAGATCTAGATATTGACATTTTCAATTACTCTATCCCATGTGTGCGGCGAACTCTATCTAAACGTTGTTTCTTATCCAACTACATAGGTTGCGGGTGAAGACATGCTTTCTGAGTGTGATTAACTTTATATACTTGCTGAGTATACAATAAAATTATACAAGTGGTATTTGTATATTTGCTGAACATTCGTTTATAGCCTTTCATTTTAAGATACAGTAACATAGTGTGTAACCTTAATGTAACATTTCATATCTTGCTGCTATTGGTGAGTTTATGCAATTAGCTTCATATTTTTATTTAAGAAGATAACCTGTTAGAAATAAATTAAATTTAATTAAAAAATATGTTTAGCTCTGTTTTGGTCGTTGTTACCTTTTTCGTTCTTCAATTTCAAGTTTTATTGCACTCATGAGGGTAAACCAACACATCACAACTATAATAAAGGGGTAAGAAAATGGTATAACAAAAACTTAAACATTTCTAAGCAATCAGTTTAGATCGGCTGATGTCTTCTATGTATGTTAAGTTAGCAGATGTGGACCGAAGGTCTGACATCAACTGTCAGCGAGCTCTAAGGAACGCTTTTTTCGCATTATACATATTTAATTTTGTTGATAGTGGTCCAGTGAGCGCTGCGAGGTTCAGAAGGAATAGAGCTGCATAAAATACATATACTGTTATACTGTTATTCACAAAAGGACCACTCGTAATTTCAGACCGCTAATCAGTGTGAATAACTAAGTCTGACATGAACCCGTCGCGAATTAATGAATACTTAAAAACTTTTTTCACTTTTAAATTAGGAATATGCTTTAGGTCTTAATCTAAAATGCAAAACTAGATCCAGTTTCAGCTGGGATAGGGTGTAACAGATTAAATCTAAATACTTAAAAATGTTAAGTGCCTTTCATCTCTTTCAAAATGCCATTTAAATTCTACTATCCACCACCCCATTACCCCTCTCCTACTTTTTAGGCTACCTATAAACCCCAAACTTGTACGCATCAAGTAAACCGGCCAAGTGCGTGTCGGATCACGCACAAAAAAAAGATGTTTCGTATCGAAACCTACGTCCTCATTTAAAACCACTATACAATTCATTCATATGTTTATTTTCAGACAACTGTGATCCACTTCTTGTTAGTAAAGGCTTACTTTATGTTAGAAATTTCACAATATTATACTTAAAATGGAGTATTAAAAAACAAAAACTATCAATAATTACATAAATAAAATCAAATTAATTAAAAATTGTCAAACTTATTTAAATTATTAATACATTATTTATAATTATTTAGATTCCCCATTACGTATATGCGGCACTGGTTCATGAAGCGACAACCAGTGCCTCACAAAAGGACCATCAATCCTGTTCCCGATCACTGCTAGGAGGCTGTTGCCGCTGTCCCGCGCTCTGCACGCCATGGACGCTGATACATTGAATCAAATTTACACAATACATTGAATCAAAAAAGGTCGTATCTTCGTAGGAAACTTACGACATTTGCATCTTTTTGTTTCGCCAAAACAGTGTTTTAGTGCTAAATTCAAAAACCGTTAGACCTATCTTGTTGAAACTAAAAATCTTTGAAAGTATTCATAAAAGTACACCACCTCAATAACTAATCTTTTCATAATTTTCAACTTCATTATTTTGGAAATTAGAGAGGGGGGGGGGGGGGAAGATTTTTATAGTTTTCACTGTCAATATCTAACCAACGGTAGATGAAAGAAATTTGAAACACCTTTCTCTAGCGGTTTATAATCTATCTAAATACATAAAAGAAGAAACTGACTGACTGACTGACTGACTGACATATCAACGCACAGCCCAAACCGCTGGTCCTAGAGATTCCAAATTTGGTACGTATTTTTTTTTTATTATTGTTAGTTGTGGGCCTTTATATGCCGCCTCGACCAGCTTGTGATCTATTGTGGCAGCCCTTTAGAGTTCACCGTTAAGGCCCGTTGATTCCAGGAACTTCCAGATTCTTTGGACGGTGATGTATTGTACCTCTTCTGGTTGCACGATGTGCTGCCCTAGGTAGGTACTTCTTTTTTGCATCAGTGGCCCGCAGAAACAGAGAATGTGCATTGCTGTTTCCTCTGATTCTTGGCAGAACCTGCATGATGCGTCTTGTTTCATACCCATTTGAAACAGATGTTTGTTCAGTTTGCAGTGACCTGTCAGGATCCTTGTCACTGCACAGGTTTTATGTCTTTTGAGTTGTAATAGCTCCGTAGACAGCTTATTATTGAACCCTTTAATCAAGGCCTTCGCGTGTTTTTGTCCTATTGCGAACAATTTTTACGTAACCTACGTACCAAATTTGGAATTTCCAGAAATAATATTTTTTTGTCAGAAATTTTAAATTTCTGTAGTAGCTCTACTTATCAAGAAAATTATAGCCATGAGTATAATAGATGAATTTATAATCTTCTAAATATATAAAAGAAGAAACTGACTGACTGACTGACATATCAACGCACAGCCCAAACCGCTGGTCCTAGAGATTCCAAATTTGGCACGTAGGTTCCTTATAAGGTCTAGGGGTGCACTAAGAAAGATTTTTTCCAAATTCTACCCCTAAGGGGGTGAAATGGGCGTCCGAAGTTTGTATGGGGAAACAAGATTAGTTAGACCGTTTTATACGAAACTTTGTAAAAAAATGAAAAAAAAAAATTTAATGGGAAAATATAGTGACAAATTCTGAAAATCGACATGGGAATCGTTTCTATGGTTTATCGGGTCGCTGATTACGAAAACAACAATGATTTTAAATCCAACGTGGAAGACATGAAATACCATCTTCCCTGTTGGGGTGCGAGGGGGTTGAATTGTCTAAATATTAATATGAGTGTCGTTTTTATGGTTTTTTGGGACTTTAATTACGAAAATGGCATCGATTTTTTAATTTAATATTAAGGTCGAGAAAATTTCTTAAAAATTTGTGCCAAATTGTAAGAAGAAACTGACTGACTGAGTGAGTGCCATATCAACGCACAGCCCAAACTGCTGGTTCTAGAGATTCCAAATTTGGCATGTAGGTTCCGTATAAGGTCTAGGGGTGCACTAAGAAAGGATTTTTCAAAATTCATCCCCCGAGGGGGTGAAATGGGGGTCCAAAGTTTGTATGGGGAAACAAGATTAGTTAGACTATTGTGTTCGAAACTTCACAGTAGTATTTCTAACGATAAATGAGTAAACACGTGTTTCGGGTATTTTAGAGAAATCAACCTCTAAAAGGAGGAAACGTCGTGACAAATTCGGAAAATAAACAGTGGGAATTGTTTCTATGGTTTATCGGGTCGCTGATTACGAAAACAACAATGATTTTAAAATCCAACGTGGAGAACGTGAAATACCAACTTCCCTGTTGGGGTGCGAAGGGGTTGAAATGTCTAAATATCAATATGTCGGTCGTTTTTATGGTTTTTTGGGTGATTAATTACGAAAATAGCATCGATTTTTAATTTAATATCGTGGACATGAAAATTCATGAAAATTTCGATTTAATCGGTCCAGTACTTTTAAAGCAAATCGGTTGTAAGTGTAACAGACGGACTGACAGACAGCCACACGTGATCCTATAAGGGTCTCTTTTTGCTTTTGAGGTACGGAACGAGCCCGCGTATCCTAATAGATTTTTAGGTATGATGTTGATAGCTTTAGATGGGTTAGTCGGGAATAACTAAGATTCATTAACAGATGAACAAAAGTCGGTAAACGAGCAAATAGAAGTGCGAATGGAAGTGAGGCCAAATTTTCTTTTTGGATAACTCCAATGGGAACTGGCAAAACCTACCTATTCAATTTAATTTTAAGAAAAATAAGGGTTACACGTGATATTTAATTAGCCGTGACTTCTTCGGGAATTGCCGCAACCACGCCCACCACATGGCGCTCAGACTTAAAGTTGCCACTTACCGTAACAAATGTGGAAAGCCCATCACGTCATATTTCAAAACTGAGAAAATTTGTAGAAGTACTGAGAAAACCTAAAATTATTCTCTGAGATGAAAATACTATGTCCCATAAAAAGCTATAGAAACTTTGAACAGGACTCTGCAAGACGTACGCAGCAACAAAAGTTTGATGGGTGGTTTGACTGTTTCGACCTGCTTATGGAGAATCAGTGTTTGTATCGCGTATTCCATTAATACCAAATGATTTTCCCTTTGATTTTAAAAGGCTACAGTTACCCCTGACTTCCTGTTTCGCCATGACCACAAATAAGTCGCAGGGGCAAACTCTCAAATTCATCGGAGTAGACCTACGATAGGACTGTTTCTCCCACGGTCTGTTCTATGTGGCGTGCTCCCGTTTAAGTTCACCTCAAAGTGTGATTATGTTGCTACCGCCTTCAAATATGGTATTTTTTTTGTTTATAATTAAGTACTTTTACAAGTATAAATCATTGCATTTTTGAGAACATGATTCTAAGTAGCTGTCGGAGTTTACCATACCGCCTGTGTCTGCTTCGTAGAGAGATCTGAGTGACGTTGTCTCAGAAAGCTGTAAATTTGTTGAATTTTCAATTTTCTCCCGCTGCACATGCATGACCGCACACTTATCGTCACCAAATTCCATTTTGATGGCACTACTGAAGACCTCTGTGGTTTTCAGTAGCTCCAACAGGTCATGTTTATTTGGTGCAAATAATTTAAGGTCGTCCATGTAGAGCAGATGAGAAATGACCTCACCCTCTCTCCGCAGCTGGCAACCTAATCCTGAATCCTTCAGCAGAGTACTGAGCGGATTCAGCGCTAGCCAGAACCATAATGGACTCAGACTGTCACCCTGGAATATACCTCGCTCAATCCTGCTAGAGTCTTGCGGGACAGAGGTACCATCTCCCCCTCCTGGTTGACGAAGGACAGTGGTCCACTGCCTCATGCAAGCACGTAAGAAGGATCTAAGAGCTGCATTAACTTTATACAGCTCTAAGATCCTCCCCAACCATGAATGATTCGAGGCACCGAATCATAGGCCTTCTTATAGTCAATCCAGGCGGCTGAGATGACCTCTGTTCCGCCGGACTTGTTGGCAAATGGTCATGTCTATGAGGAGGAGCTCTTTAGTATCACGTGACCCAACCCTTATTATTATTATTAATAATTTATAATTTAAGTCTACCAACACTACCCCCAGCCCTCTGCACCGGTGTTGCCCTTAGGCCATTTTATAATGTCGCTATTTATAGGGGCCCATCTAGCAGAGGGCGAGTCACCGTCTGCCTAAGATAAAAATGTTAGTCAGTTTTATTATGCAGTCGTCCGTTGTCTCACTCAATAGCCCAGCCATTAGTCCATCATGTTCACCCAATAGTCCAGTTCATTTAGATTCCATCAACCAGCAATAGTCCCTGTACACCCTGGTGGGTGCTGTCTCTGTGTGCGTCCCATGACACGGGCAGGGACAGCATCCGCTCGGTGTACACCTTGCATTTCATTAAATTGTCAAAGGGCGTGTTGGCTATGTGGTACTCGGTTGGTACTTCGGCTCCGCGCACGCCTTCCAAAGGTCCGGGACACCATTGTACCGTGAGCGGAAAAGACATACAATAATAATAATAATAAAACCGTTTATTCGTGACCGCAATAAATTATAGTACAACTGACATGTATTGTCACGTAACGGTCCCATCTCAGCAAAATGCGGGCATTGCTGCCAGCGCGCGTGAAATCACGGTGGCCAACAGGTTGGTTTTGCACCAAAAAAAAAGAAGAAAAATGTATAATAATAATAATAACATAAAAACAGTAAATTAAGGTTTAGACAGGCAGAACGAGTAAAAAAAAGAACAAAACAAAGGTTAACAATTTAAAAAGAATTTAAAATACGTCAAAGGTGCAGCCCTTTACACAACGATCACTATCACGCGATACACTCATATCACGACACATATCACGCGACACGACGCTAATGCAAGTGTACGTGTTACCGTCCGTGACGTCAAGATTTATAGAATACACCTTCCTAGCAAATTTCATAGTTGTAGTGCTTATAGTCTCCGAGTAAATCGGCTGTGACATACGGATAGATGTCACAGCCAATTATTGGACCCGGGTATGTCCTAAAACTACGACCAAGACCACCGGGGGATGGGCAGCAGCGCCCCTGGAGTGCGGTGGAGATACTGCGATCGCCAACCCGCATGCCAAGCGTGGCGATTATGGCATTTACCCCCCATGAAATTGGGGGAGGCCTATGTCCAACAGTGGACGTCCATCGGCTGATATGGTGGTGGTATACGGATAGATGGACGGGACGGACTGGATTGACGAAACTATAAGGGTTCTGATTTCGCCATTTTGGCTACGGAACACTTAAAATTGTAGTTTCTCGTGAATGAAAAGCTGTATTACCTATTTAAGGCGACTTCCTGACATAGCGGGACGGGATATGGTAATTTATTTTTCTCAAACATGCAATGAAATATTGATGTTATGTTCCTCATAACAGGCTGCGAAGTATGACGTTTCAGGTGCGGCTAGGACAAGAGGTCGTTAATACAATTTCATACAAATGTTGCAGGCCTAGGCCGGCAAAGTCCTCTTTTTTAATTTCCATTCCACATAAATTTGTGGCACAGGCATCATGACATTCTGCCACTATGCGTATTAAAAATAAAACTTTGTTTATTTTGTTCTTTATTTCATTACATGTTTGAGAAAAGCACTATACATACCTCGGCGGGAAACATGGGGTTGCCCGCCTGAGACCTATCCGACCTCGCTCGCTCGGCCGTCTATATGTCTTCGGCCGGCAACCCCTTTCGTCCCGGCCTCTGTAGTAATGTACTATTTCAACGTGAGCTTACTGATGTGGCACGATTTCCTCACTTGACGGTATAGTGCTAGTAATGTCAGTATACAACTAACTTAACCTAACCTAAACTTGATATCGTGGGACCTTTTGAGTTCTACGGCGCTGAGGATACCTTGCAAATTGTTTGGTTTTGGCTCAATCGTCGATTCTTAAACAAAGTTATACCACTTCCTGATTCAGGCCTTTCTGATAGGTACATATGTCTGTAGTAAACTTGTTGGACACTAAATGTTAACCAAGAATTGTTATCCCGCAGATTCCGGCAACATCTCAACGGAGTCGGCTTTCTGCGCTCTAATGGCTCCTTCTCCCCTGCTGGAGCTTAGCAGCATCTTCTTCTTCTTCGTGCCGGGCGTGTTGATCCTCTGCCTCTATGTCAGGATGGGTCTTCACATCAGGTAAGGCTTGTTTATACAATGAAGGTGGCAAACAATCTGACAGCCTGCCTGATGGGAAGCAGATATTAGCGTTTATGGATACTCCAAAATAATCTCAATCTCGCTACCGATCTTTTCATGACTTGAGGATTCGTCGTGTTGACGGCTAGTCCTTCACTCTCAATCCCGATACAGCGCATCCTCGAGAGCTCTGGTGAGCTATCTCCCCGCCAGGAGCACAACATAACACACCTAAGGAGCGAGTACTGGTGTTACAGCTGTTGTCTTCTGTAAGGTTTAATTTATATTAGCAAGGTAACAGAATGTAAATTATATTAAACATATTTAAAATTGCTTCATGAAAACAGTATTAAATTTACATTTCAATGACAACCATGTGGAACATGAGCAAGATGATGTTCTACTGTGCTTAGCTGTCTGTTTCCCGCTGTTCCGTGGTGGTCTGAACGCGTATTATGAGTCCGTATGATGTTTCGAAATATTGGTTCTAGCGAGTAGGCTTACGAGCAGTTAGTATTTGTGTAAAGCTTTTATAAGTTACGGTAGAAATATGTACATATATTATATTATATTTTGACATTTACACGCGATTTATGTTTGCGTAGAAAAATCGATTTGTAGTTGTAGGGTATAAAAATTAATCCTTTGGTATTTACTAATAGACTGAATAGAACAAAGTCTAAATATACCGAATGGTATTTTTTGAATACATGAAGTTATTGGAGTAATTTAATATAAATTAAAAACATGAGCTATCTTAAAATACGACATTATTTTCATTTAGCTTTATAACATAGAATAAATTGACAGAATGCTCATATATAGTAGGTGTTTCCCGCTTCATTTATTACCGAGAAAGCCGTGGTTTTATACGATAATGCCTTTCATGAGCAATTTTCTCGGCTAATGTTACAAATTTATATTGTAGGGTGATTTGTTCGGTTGCGCGTCGGTTTTCTCGCGTAGATGGATTTCTTATTTTATATTAGATTGGTGGCAAATAAGCATACGGCCCAACTGATGGTAAACGCCAGATAGAAATAATGACTTTAATGACTGACATTTTCTATAGTAAAAATGACAGATCCTACTCGTACACTCACGGACACGGAGAGCGTTCATGGCCCAGCGGCGCCCGCGTACCGCGTGCGGTATGCGAGGTTAAGCAATGTCGGGCGAGGTCAGTCCTTGGATGGGTGACCGCTTTGAGTGGTTATTAACTGAGCGGTCCCGTACTTTGGAAGGCACACTAAGCCGTTGATCCCGGTTGCTGGCTATGATAGCAGTCGTTAAGACAACTTAGAGGCCTCCGGGCGACCTGAGAGCTTCTAACAGTCAAGTTGCCCACTCACTTGACAAGCCTAATCTCAATAAGGTCTAATTTCAAGTCGCTTCCGTAAAAACTGGTGCCTATACCAATTCTTGGGATTAGGTAGCGGGACCGAGACATCCTTCAGGATGCAGCTGTACTGGGAATAGCGCTAGGAGGATGATGAAACTCACGGACTTTGAGAGTTGAGCCATTTAGAGCTCACTTTATACTGGAAATATAGTTAGCTATAAAGGATCCAGTATAAAGTGAGCTCTCTTTACAAATAATTTGTTTTACATATATCCGAAATTTCATTAGTATGGTCAACAGCAAAACTAGATGATAATTTTAGTACACTTGTCACTTTCACTACTTTGACGCATCCCAACTGTCGCAATGTTGTTACGTCAGTGCGGCAAAGTATTAAAATGATCATCAACATTTCTCGTTGACTGTACGAGCCTGGGTATGAACCCACGACCGCCGCTCGACAGCCGCATGCTTGAACTACTGTACCACGTCGTGTGGTCATAAGTTTTGACACGAATATTGATTTGAAAAAATAAGATTATTATTTTCATTGAATCACTGTACTGTAGCTTATAATAAGTAAATAGAGTTTATATAAATTGACTTTCAATATTTTTGATTTAAGCCTTTAAATGCGGTGGTCTCTCTTAGGTGCCGGCACGAAACGAAAAACGCCTTTTTCACTGACAACTTCATGTCTATAGTAGAAAGAAAGTTCAGGCAGTGGAACGACAGATTGTACACCAAAATGTCGATAGATGTTCCAACTACTGCACAGAACGTACTGCAACCTTATCACCCTGCGAGGTTCACGATACGGTCGATTATTATATTACTTATGAGGTAGCCTTTTTCTTCAATTTTGAATACTAGATGCTTAAACTTATGCCTTAAAATTATCCATTTACCAGATGGACAATTGGAATCACTTGTTAAAGTTTATATGACACGTTTATTTGTCAAAATAATTGGTTTTTTGTCAAAATTTTAGAGAACACCATAACAGAATTACATTTCATACGAAAACTGCTAAAAGAGAAATGTAGTTATGTCTTTTATCAGTCAATAGAAGTAACTTTCTTCGAGCCTAGCTCTAAATACTCCTGATTAGTCTTCTTGGACAAAATTAACTTTTATGAACACACAATTTAAAGATAAAAACTTGCCGTAAATACTACTCAAAAATAGTTACTCACAAATGAGCCACTGGAAGAGAAGCAAGAGAATCCCTGATGAAAATGTTCATGCCTCGGGGGGGTCATTATCTAGGTGTAGCCGATGCAATAAATGGCATCTAACATAAAATATTGCAACACAGTTTAAATAATGAAACTATTGTCAAGTAAAATTAACAAAATATTTATAGGTATATTATAATAAATAAATCGTCTCAAAACTTAAGAACACACGAGGTAGATCAGTATCCCACAGAGAATTAACATTTTAAGTACAATTCTGTAAGTTGCTTTTGTACATTTAACTTTTTCAAATGAATTCAAAGTATTATCTTGACAAGATCCTTTCATGAAATGTAAATAAGCATCTGAATACACTGTGTATCAAGATGCTTATTCTATTTCGTTTTATAAATGAGAGAACATTTCACCACATTTGAATGCATTCAGAAGCTGCGAGTATATTCAAATATAAATATCTAAAAACCTTTGCTTTTGAAGTAGATTAAAAAATCTACTTCCAGTTTACATGCTGTTAGTGTTAATACCAGATTAGAATAGAATTCAAGAAGGTTTATTCATGGCTTTATGAAGTAACAGACGCTTTTTTTTAAAAAATATGTAAAAATAATAATTTTTGTCATGAAACATTGACGTGTAATATGCACAGTTTCATAGCATAGTACGAGTAAATGCACCAGTGGCATTTAATTAAAACGTGAAGCTTTGATATTTGTCATAAATTGCAGTAGTATTTCTGTATTCCACACATAATATTGTGAAATGCTTTCCAGAAATAATATTTTTTTGTCAGAAATTTTAAATTTCTGTAGTAGCTCTACTTATCAAGAAAATTATAGCCATGAGTATAATAGATGAATATATAATCTTCTTAATATATAAAAGAAGAAACTGACTGACTGACTGACTGACATATCAACGCACAGCCCAAACCGCTGGTCCTAGAGATTCCAAATTTGGCATGTAGGTTCCTTATAAGGTCTAAAGGTGCATGACGTGCCGTGAGTTCCCTATGAATATAGGACCTTTTTTGATTCAACGAATTATTAATCAGTATATCATAAGTGGTTTTATTATTCAGTGCAGTCCGATACAATTTCGACAAAAATCGATATATGAGCGTCCGAGAGGACTCTTAATACGAATCCGAGGTAAACTTTGAATAAAGTAACGGCCATATTTATTTTCTTCATTTCCGTTCCGATTTCGTTCAAAATCGATATCTGAGCGTCCGAGAGGTCCCTTAATACGACTCCGATGTAAAATTTGGAAAAAGTGAAGGCCATATTGATTTTCTTCATTTCCGTCCCGATTTCGTTGAAAATCGATATCTGAGCGTCCGAGAGGTCTCTTAATACGAATCCGAGGTAAAATTTGGAAAAAGTTGCAGCAATATTGATTTTCTTCATTTCGTTCCCGATTTCGTTCAAAATCGATATCTGGGCGTCCGAGAGGTCTAGTAATATGAATCCGAAGTAAAATAGGGAAAAGGCCATATTGATTTTCTTCATTTCCGTATCGATGTCGTCCAAAATCGATATCTGAGCGTCCAAGAGGTCTCTTAATACGAAACCGAGGTAAAATTTGGAAAAAGTGGTGGCCATATTGATTTTCTTCATTTCCGTCCCGATTTTGTTCAAAATGGATATCTAAAAGTCTGAGAGGTCTCGTAATACGAATCCAAGGTAAAATTTGGAACAAGCGGCGGCCATATTGATTTTTTTTCATTTCCGTCCCGATTTCGTTCAAAATCGATATCTGAGCGTCCGAGAGGTTTTTTAATACGAATCCGATGTAAAATTTGGAAAAAGGGGCGGTCATATTGATTTTCTTCATTTCCAACCCGATTTCGTTCAAAATCGATATCTGAGCGTCCAAGAGGTCCCCTAATACGAATCCGAGGTAAAATTTGGAAAAAATGGCGGCCATATTGAATTTTCTCATATGGTTATGGTTATGGTTATGGTTATGGACTCCTTTTTCCGCACTTAGTCCGTGAAAGTTGGACCATTGTGCGTGACGTAAAAACGCCGGCTAGGGATCTAGCCAGCCTAACTCCGACCAGAAGCGCAGGATCCTCCTGGTGTCACCACAGGCTTCGCGGAGTGACCTCGGTGCGTTGAGGATTTGAGTCCGTTGTGTAGCTACACCTTCGCATTCCAGGATGACGTGGGTGGCTGTTTCATCGGCCGACAGGCATCCCCTGCATAGGGGGCTGTCGGTCGTACCTAGAACATATAAATGTTTGTTGAGTGAGCAGTGTCCAGTAATGGTGCCTACGATTATACGTAGTGACGCTCTGTTAAGAGAGAGTAGACGCCTAGTAAATCGTGCATCCGGGTGTGGCATTGTTTCCCGGGATTGTCTGCATGTACTGGTATTTGTCCATTGATCAGCGTGTTGTTCAGATGTTCTGTGACGTAGCCATGATCTTATCTGGTTGAAAGGTAGCGGGAGCGTTGGACTAGGGCCAAACGCAGGCCGGCTAGATCCTCTCCTGGCCAGCTCGTCAGCTACGTCGTTACCTAGAGAGTCACTGTGCCCTTTTATCCATTGCAAGGTGACAGTGTTTTTTGTTCCTATCACCTCCAAAGCTCGGTGGCACTCTAGGATGAGCCCAGACTGGATGAGGTTACTGTCTAGGGCTTGTAATACTGCAGCGCTGTCGGACACAATGCGTATCTTTTGGTCTCTGATATGCCGCTTAGCTACTGCCTTGGCAGCCTGTGTGATGGCGATGCATTCGCATTGGTAAATGGAACTATGTTCGCCTAAGGCTATTGATATATTAATGTTTATCTCGGGTGAGTACACTCCTGCGCCCGATCCTGTCTTCGTTTTCGAGCCATCGGTGTAAATGCGCAGTTCTTGTACTCCGGACCGATCGTATTGTTCTTCAACTAGCTGTATTGCATAGCTTTTGTTGAAGATATGTTGTTTGGGTACCTTGTCATTAGGAGCGGCTATCATTGGTTGGTAGGTGATTGCTTCCTTAAGTACTTCGGTATGGGTCCCATTTGTTACCCCCCAGAGGTTAAGTGACTTTAGCCTGATGGCCGCCGAGGCCGCCTCCTGCTGGATAAACAGGTCAAGAGGCGGCAGTCCCAGCAGTACCTCCAGTGCCGCTGTGGGTGTAGTTTTCATGCAGCCAGTCACCGCTGTACAAGCTAGTCTCTGGAACTGTCGCAGTTTATTCTTGGCGGTCGTTAGTCTAGTTCTTGGCCACCAGACTACCGCGCCGTAGGTGATTATGGGTCTTATCACTGCAGTGTAAAGCCACATGGTGATTTTGGGGTGTATGCCCCAGGTTCTCCCAAGCAGCCTTTTACACTGCCAAAATATGACACAGGCCTTTTCCAGTTTGTTGCTTAGATGTTTACTCCATAGCAGTTTGTCGTCTAAGGTTACACCTAGGTATTTTACCTCTTTTGTAAGGGATAGTGTAGTGCCTTGAAGTTTTGGTAAGCTAAGATTGTCTAGAGTGCGCTTCTTTGTGAACATTACTAATTCGGTTTTTGATGGGTTCACTGACAATCCATGTTCAGAACACCATCGTTCGACGATTTTAAGTGCCCCTTGCATAAGCTCGCATAGGACCTTTTCAAACTTTCCCCTAACGAGGATTGTTACATCGTCTGCATAGCCAACAGTGTAGAAGCCGGCCTCGTTGAGGGACCTGATCAGGTCATCCACTACAAGGTTCCACAGGAGCGGTGAAATGACGCCTCCTTGTGGGCAGCCTCTGGAGACAATGGCTCGTGTGGTCCCATTCACTGTCACTTGCACTGCCCTATTCCTCAGCATGCAGTCGATCCAACCAGCTGTGGTCTGATCCGCGCCGTGGTTGAGCAGCGCATGGCTAATGCTGTTAAATTGCGTCTTGTCAAACGCCCCTTCGATATCTATAAAGGCTGCAAGAGCAGATGATTTTGTTAATAGTGCGTCTTCTATCGGCGAGATGACACTGTGGAGCGCTGATTCAGTTGATTTGCCTGCACAGTAGGCATGTTGTTGGTGGTGTAGAGGATTCTGCGCCAGTGCCCTGTCTCTGAGATCCCGATCGCACAGTCTCTCTAGGGTCTTAAGGAGAAAAGAAGTGAGGCTTATTGGCCTGTATGCTTTGGGCTGCGTGTAATCGCTCTTACCTGGTTTGGGTATAAATACCACTTTAACTTCTCTCCATTTTAGGGGAACATAGCGGTGCTCGAGGCATGCTCGGTGGATTCTAACTAGATGCGGAGCGATCGTGTTTTTGCACCATTGTAGAAGACCTGGAAAGATGCCATCTAAGCCTGCCGCTTTGAATGAAGAGAAGCTGTTAATTGCCCATATCATCTTTTCCAAGGTTACTATTCTATGGGCAGTGTTGGTGGCCTCAACGGTTGGATTGTTAAATCCCTGTTGATCGTCCTCTTCCCACGTACTGCATTCCGTGATGGAGCATTCTGGGAAGTGTGTATTTAGTAACAGCTCGCACATTTCATTGGAGGTGGTTGTGAAGCTGTTATCTGGTTTTTTCAAGGAGCCTAGGTTTCTGTTGGGTTCGCTGGACAGAATGTTTTTTACCCTGGCTGCCTGACTGTTGGTTTCGATGTTGGTACAGAAGGTTGTCCAGCATTCTCGTTTCCTTTCGCGGATACGTTTTTTGTACAGAGCTTGGGTTGTTTTGTAGACGTCCCAGTCTGTTGCCCTCCTTGTGTTTTTCGCTCTGTTAAACAGTTTGCGTAGTTTGCGTCGCAGCTTCTCGAGTTCATGTCCCCACCAGCCATTGCGGTTGGTGGCTTTCGTCGAGGGCGATGTTAGTGGACAGCTTTCATTAAATGCCTTTATTAACGTTTCCGTCAGGTTATTCACGTGCCTCTCTATGTCGGCTGGCTCCTTATAACTCATGGGGATATTGGTGAGAGCCGGACTACCAGATATCATATTGCTATATTTAGCGCGGTCTGTCCGTCTGGGGTTCCGCCATAGTTCTGGTTTTAGAGAGTCGACGTTTAGTTTATATCTTACCCATCTATGGTCGGAGCATGACAGGTCGCTCGACACATGCCAGTCGGAGATTTTGTCTGATACTCTTTCCGTAGCGAGTGTGATGTCTATTATAGTTTGGAATCTGGAGGTGACAAAAGTAGGTTCTGACCCCCTGTTTATAAGCCTGAGATTGGTAGAAAATAGAAAATCAACTAATTCCTCACCTCGTCTATTGGGAGATCCGCAGCCCCACAGAGGGTGGTGCGCGTTTGCATCCGCCGAGACGATCAACTCAAGCTTCTTGTTTTCGCAGTGTCTGATGAGATTTGCCAGCTCAACCGTCGGCACGTCCGCGTCGCCCGGCAGATAGGCGGACGCGATGATGACCTCTGGGATGCTAGGGCAGTTGGTCTGGAGCCTGACCGTGGTCAAGTCTCTGGAACAGAACTCATTCATTAAAACTGCATTGATTAGTTTAGGTACGTAGATGCAAGTGCGTGGATTAGTAACGGTGGTGTCGAGGAATATCTTACCTCCGATGTTGTTGAGACCGCAGATCCTGCCCTTCCTTATCCACGGCTCCTGGATAAGGGCGACGGTCTTGTTATTTACCTCCAGCATTCTTCGCAAGGTAGCCGTTGCGGCTTGTTTATGCTGGAGGTTAGTTTGGGTGAAGTTAGTGAGGTGAGGAGGAGCGAAGAGGACTGCTCACTTCCTCATCCGTTTCCAACAGGATGTCCTGATCTGTCAGCTGCGCGACATCCTCCTCCAGGTCTCCGTCACCGGTTTCCATGGGAGAGGTAGTCAGCGAGCAAGCTGGCATCCCATCCTGCCTCTGCATTTCGGCGGAGGAGTGTTGGGTGATCGTTGCTTCACCAGCCACGCTCTGCATTGCGGCGGAGCTTGGCCGGTTAGCCGAGGACATCGACGCGCCAGCTCCCTGATCAGTTCCGGCGCTCTCACTCTGCTTTTCAGCGGAGGGTGCGCCAGGGATCGTGGGTGCTGTCACAGTCTCAGCAGGGTCAGGCGGCAAGTCTTGCAGCTTACCCGTGCTGCCGAAGAAACGGATATAGGCGTTGCCAAGCTTATAGCAAAGCCTACGCCCCCTCGCTAGGATCCCGGGCACTTGGTCAACTGGAATGCCAAGCACCAAGAAGGTTCCAGGCGTTTCCCCTTCATGGTGCTCGACATTGTAAAGCGACCATCGGCTGACCTGATACCACTTGTTCTGGCCTGTCAAGACGGTCTGGATCGTCTTGATGTCGTCCGCACAATTTGGTAGCAGGACAGCGGACTTCACCCTTCTGGGGATGTCCTTCTGCCGCTTCACAATCAGTCTGGTGCCGGGAATTGGTGACACGAAGGTGGCTACTATGTCCTTAAGCCACTCGACGTCCTTTTTGTCCTCGCACTGTAGTTTTAGGACTCCTTCGCTGTGGAAAGGTTTCCCACGGAAGGAGGGCCAGTACGGGACTACGTTGGAGGCACAAGGAGCATTGGCGATGTCCACAATGCTAGTTTCCAGGGTGCCTTTTATGCCTTCTACTTGGTCAGGTGTGAGGTCGGTGAAGGGTTCCGCCATCACTGCGACAAAGAGGTCGCTGAGTACCACTGAGTCAGCATACGTGATAGCATCCTTCACCGTACACCCCGAAGTAGAGGCCCTGATGCGTTTCGCCTCCTTGGCAGGAGGCGTCAGCGTGTCGTCCGGGCGTAGGCGTTTAGGGGGTTTGTTCTGGGCACTAGGCCTCCCCTTCTTGCTTCTGCCACCGCGTCTGCGTTGCTCCTGACCGGTGTGAGCTGCCTTTTCAGCGCGCTGCTTCGATCCGCCCTGGCTTACACCGGGATGGTTCGTCTGCTTCGCGCCTACTGGGGCATCGGGGGTCGTTGCCGATCCTTCGGCGACCTCCTGCCTTGCGGCGGGTGGTTGCCTCCTGCCCTCACCTGTCTGGGAGCGTTGGAGTGCACGTTTAGCTGTGCGTTTTTCTCTTTTGCGCACGTCCGAGGGAGTGCGCTTGTGTTTAAATACCCTCCAGTCTTGCTCACCGACCCTAGGCGGGTTGGGGGGAGGGGAGGTTGTTGGGTGACTGGGCGCTTCCTGAGAAGCAGCGGCCTGCCTGTTGATTTGCTTGTTTGAACAGGGCGCTTCCTTAGAAGCAGCGGCCTGTTTACGGGTTTTTTTATTTTTTAAACTCTTGTTTGCCATAGTTTGTTTATCTAGAGATTTCATTCTCCGAGGCGTCCCACCCTCCTGGGAGCCCGCAGATGGGGATGCTCATTCGAGCACCAGGACCTACCACAGAGAATATAGGGTCCGGGGTCCGCGATGCAGCGAGTCCGCACGGTGCGAGGAAGACTACAATTGTCGGGTCGAGGTTTTGACCCGTACTCGTCGTAGACTCCGCGCTCCGCCGACTGCGCACCTCATGACCCCGCAACCCTCGCCAGCGACCCTTAAGGGGTGCCTCAGCCACTTGCCCCAGGCTGGCTATTTCCCAAGGCTGCCGTTTTGGTGGAATGCCGGACCGAAGAAGGCGTGTTGTCTCCTCGGGTAACTACAACCCGACCCGATGGTAGACTCAACCTTCCAGGCCTCCATTATCCCACCGCACGACGCTCAACTGCGCACGGCAAAAACACGCAGGTGGGCTCAAGACCACTCTATGACAGAGGGCCGGTCTGACACACCCACAGGTCATGACCTACCAGTCCTTTTTGCTGCTGCTTTGTAGCTGCCGCAAGGTCGCTGGTGTAGCCTCTTCGGACAAAACTCCGGTGGTTGGGAAGGTTCTTAGCCAACGACGAGTGAGACCCCCTAAGGGGAGTAACTCGCCGTTGCCCAGGGTATACCGGCGGTGGGGGATTGTCGTTCCAGTTGGACGGATCCGCATGGACTGACCATCCCGCCGCACACGGGGAGGTGACCTACCAAATACCCCCGTTCCGATTTCGTTCAAAATCGATATCTGAGCGTCCGAGAGGTCCCTTAATACGACTCCGATGTAAAATTTGGAAAAAGTGAAGGCCATATTGATTTTCTTCATTTCCGTCCCGATTTCGTTGAAAATCGATATCTGAGCGTCCGAGAGGTCTCTTAATACGAATCCGAGGTAAAATTTGGAAAAAGTTGCAGCAATATTGATTTTCTTCATTTCGTTCCCGATTTCGTTCAAAATCGATATCTGGGCGTCCGAGAGGTCTAGTAATATGAATCCGAAGTAAAATAGGGAAAAGGCCATATTGATTTTCTTCATTTCCGTATCGATGTCGTCCAAAATCGATATCTGAGCGTCCAAGAGGTCTCTTAATACGAAACCGAGGTAAAATTTGGAAAAAGTGGTGGCCATATTGATTTTCTTCATTTCCGTCCCGATTTTGTTCAAAATGGATATCTAAAAGTCTGAGAGGTCTCGTAATACGAATCCAAGGTAAAATTTGGAACAAGCGGCGGCCATATTGATTTTTTTTCATTTCCGTCCCGATTTCGTTCAAAATCGATATCTGAGCGTCCGAGAGGTTTTTTAATACGAATCCGATGTAAAATTTGGAAAAAGGGGCGGTCATATTGATTTTCTTCATTTCCAACCCGATTTCGTTCAAAATCGATATCTGAGCGTCCAAGAGGTCCCCTAATACGAATCCGAGGTAAAATTTGGAAAAAATGGCGGCCATATTGAATTTTCTCATGTCCCGATTTCGTTCAAAATCGATATCTGAGAGTCTGATTTGTCTCCCTATACGAAGCCGATGTAAAATTTAGAAAAAGTGGCGGCCATATTCATTTTCTTCATTTTCGTCCCGATTTTGTTCAACCTCGATATTTAAGTGTCCGAGAGATCTCTTGATATGAATCTGAGGTAAAATTTGGCACTCCATACATGCCAGGGACTTAAAAAAAAAGTTTAATGTTACTATATAGGCGTGTGGGATATCTATGGATTGGCTTTTAAAAACGACATAGAGTTTTCTATAATTTTTCCATTTAAATCAACCTTTATATTAGTATTACATACTAGCAGCCCGGCCCATACAAATAATTAACAAATAGTTATTTTATCATCAATATTTTTCGCAGCGTACGCGATTTAAAGAATATTTTTGGTATTTTGTTACATCTTGGGTTACATTATTGGAATTTTAGTAAGAATCCTTAATTTTTTTTTAAATATAATATAGTCCATGTCAATGTCGCCCGAGAATAGTGTAGCTTCCCAACGGTGAAAGAATTTTTCAAATCGGTTCTGTAGTTTCGGACCCTATTTACGTGGGCTGTTCCGAAAGTTTTTAGCTGCTCTCACTCTATTCATGCGGTATATTTTTTATTTACACCATTATGTGGGTAATTTCAATAGTTATGATGTTGTTGCTGTCCTAAGGCACCTCAGAGGTGCAAAGGGCCTTCGATAAATCGCGCCACGCCTTCCTGTCTTCAGCCACGCTTCTGGCCTCGCTCCAGCTCAGTCCGACGGCTCGCAGCTCCCTCTCGACGGTCCGCCGCCATGTATGTACCGGGCGCCCGCGGTTACGCCTACCGCCCGGCGGCTGCCATTCGAAAGCAACGGTCGCGTTGTTAGTTCCCCCTCTTCGAATAGTATGGCCGATCCACTTCCACTTGCGCATCGCGATCTCTACGCTGATAGTGGACTGATGGCATATGTTCCAAAGGTCTTCGTTCCGTATCTTTCTTGGCCAGAAGACGCGGAGGATCGTCCTCAGGGACTTATTGACGAATACCTGTAATTTGTTCGTCAAGCCCTTCGTTACTCTCCACGTTTCACAACCAAAAAGCAGTACTGATTTTACGATCGATTCGAAGAGGGATATCTTGACACGTCGTGTGAGCACATTCGATTCCCACACAACTTTGAGTTGGGCGAACGCAGCCTTAGCCTTCTTAATTCTGCTGTCGATGTCTTCCTCCGTCCCACCCTGGCACGTTACTACACTACCGAGGTAGACGAATTTGTTGACCGACTTCAAGCTTTCCCCTCTCAACGCCAGTGGGTCGGTTGTATTCGACTTGATCCGCATATCGACTGTTTTAGCTCTGTTGATGCGCAAGCCCATAGCTTCAGCTTCTGCTTGGAGGCGTTCAAGTTTAGCTTCTAGATGAGCGAGAGTTGGCGAGATCAGCACGATATCGTCTGCGTAGTCCAGGTCTTCTAACTGGTTTGTGCCCCATGGTATACCTCTTGGTGTAGTGATGACGTTTCTCATAACGTCGTCAAGCAGAATGACAAATAAAAGCGGCGATAGGAGGCACCCTTGCTTGACGCCGGCAGATATTTGTATAGGCTCGCCAAGCTCGTTCTCGTGGACCACCCTGCATGTACTGCCTTCGTACAAGGAACGGATAACACGGATGACACAGGTTGGAATGCCTCTTTTGCTTAGACTAGACCACATCGCGCTCCACTTCACGGTGTCGAACGCTTTCTCGAAATCTACGAAAGCTAAAAATAGTTCCGATTGCCATTCGACACATTGTTCAATCAAGATGCGCAAGGTATTAGTGTGGTCAGTGCAGGAGCGACCTGGCCGAAATCCCGCCTGTTCTTCACGTAACGTTTCAGCTACTTCTGGTGCGATGCGGTTTAGCAGGATCTTCGCTAAAATTTTGGCAGCCACTGGAAGCAAGGTAATTCCGCGCCAGTTATCGCACCGCGACAGATCACCCTTCTTTGGGACTTTCACCAGGAGTCCTTGTTTCCACTCTGTGGGTACTTGTCCAGCTTCCCAAATGCGGGCTAACAGGGGATGCAGTAGCGTCGAAGACGTCCCGACATCAGCTCTGAACATATCAACGTGGATGTTGTCTATGCCTGGCGACTTCCCCGGCTTCAGCGATTTCAGAGCCGTGACTACTTCCTCAATTGATGGTGGCGCAGTTGATATATTCAACCAACTGTCGGGTAGGTTCGTCCGTTCGAGATCCGCCGATTGGGCGCGGTCCAACAGGTTCGCAAAGTGCTCCGTCCACCTTCGCAGCTGCTCGCTCGAAGTGCAAAGTAAACTGCCGTCACCTCCCTTTAGCGGTTTCCTCGCTGTACGAGCGCCTCTCCCACTAAGACTGCGGGTGATTTCGTACAATTCGCGCATATCCTTGCGGCGCGCGGCAGTGTTTGCGCGGTCCGCCAGCTCATTTGCGACTCTCCGGCGGTCCCTGCGTGCGACTCTCTTTACTAGTTTACGAAGGGCACCGTACTGCTCCTGAAGGCTGGATGTTTCCGGCTCTGCAGAAGACATCAACTGAATTTTGATTTGGTGCCTGTCTTCTATTGCTCGCCACAGTTCTTGCGACATCCAGTTCTCCCTTTTTGGAGTGGAGTATCCGAGCACTTGTTCACCTGCTCTTGTATAGGCGGTACGGATGCGAGTCCAGGTCTCCTCGATTTGCTCATCCTCGAGTTCTTCCAAGAGCTCGTACTGATTCCGTAGACTTAAGCCGAAGTTCTTTCTACATTCGGGGTCGCGGAGTTTACGTACTTCAAAGCTTTTAGACGTCTTCTCGGATTTGCGTCGGGGGGCAGCCAGCTTGAGACGTATTTCAGCAATGACAAGGTGATGGTCACTATCCACGTCAGCACCACGCCTGTTCCGCACGTCCAACAACGAAGACCTCCATGAGCGGCTGATCGCAACATGATCAATCTGGTTGCGTGTTACGCCATCCGGAGAGATCCAGGTCTCCTTGTGGCACTCCCTATGCTGGAAAATGGTCCCTCCTACAATTAGGTTTTGTGCTGAGCATAGCTCACCGAAAAGTTATCCGTTTTCGTTGATGTTTCCGGCACCTCCATGGGGGCCCATATAGTGCTCGCGCCCTGTGTTGTCATTGCCCAACTTAGCATTGAAGTCGCCCATCAGAATTACGATGTCTTGCTTGCGTATGGTTCTGAGCGTAGACTCCAGCTGCTCGTAAAAAGCTGTCTTTATTTCGTCCGAGGCTGCATTTGTAGGAGCGTAACATTGAACAATGCTAATTTTCCGGGCCCGAGAGTCAAACCGCGCTGTGATGATACGATCCGACACTGGCTTCCAGTTTAGCAGGCTTTTCTTTGCGCTACGGCTAAGGAGAAGACCCACTCCATATTCCCGGCTAGCGCCCTCGTCTTCCTTGCCACTGTATAGCAGAGTGGTGCCATAGTCTGCCGCTTCTTCCCCGAAACCATTCCATCTCGTTTCGCTTAATCCTAAGATAAGGATGCCGTAGTCACTCATGACTTTGGCTACCTGTGGCAACCTTTCAGGACGAGTCATGGTTCTGATATTCCAGCATCCTATCCGTGTCCGTTGTTTCATGCCTAAAGTCGTCGTTAAAGAAGTCCGGTCGTTTTGCAATTTGTCTAAAGGTTTTAAATATAAATTATAAATAGTTATGAGCTGAGATAAAATCGTTGGTAAGTAGCAAGTATTTTTTTCACAACATTTCTTTTATCAAAAGGCCTTTTGTATGGGCTTTTAAAAATTGCGAAAATAGTACTATTTTTGATACCTAAAAATAGTTTTGGTAACGAAATCCCTAACAGCTGTATATAAACGTAGACAAGCACTGTATGCTTTATATGAGGAACGCCGGTTTAATATGAGTGATGAATTTAAGAAACATATCAAACAATATTCTAAGAAATTTAAAATAGATTGTCATATAGCTAAACGTAATTTTATAAGCCAGAAAATTACAAATAGTTCGGACATTATCAAAACAACATGGAAATTAATTAATGTGGAAACTGGTAGATCAAAGCACAAAATGAATGATCTTAAACTAAAAATTGATGGCATAATTATAGATTCAAGTTTAGAAGTAGCAACAGAATTTGAAAATTTTTTCACTGAGATACCAGTATCCACAACAAAGACATTAAATTCTTCACCTTCGTCTGCCGTTACATTGTTAAAAGATAACGCCTCAGAATGTAGTGGAAATCTTCATTTTGAATATGTTAGTACCCCAGATGTAATAAAGGCGTTTAAATCAATTAATGTCAAAAAAACTGGTGATCTCTGGGGAGTCTCTGTCCATGCTGTCAAATCTCTAATAGAAGTCATAGCGCCTGACTTGGTAGTTGTATTTAATAACAGTATTGACTGCGGTGAGTTTCCTGATCTAATGAAACATAGTAAAATAACTCCTTTATTTAAATCAGGTAGCACTTCTGACCCCACTAATTTTAGACCAATATCTGTGCTGCCAACATTTAGTAAAATTTTTGAAAAATTAGTTTTGTCCCAATTAATAAGACATTTTAATGCAAACAATTTAATGCATAATAAGCAATTTGGTTTTACGCGGGGTCGCTCGACAACCGACGCGGCTGTTGAGCTAACTAAACATATATTCGATGCCTGGGAAGAGTCACAGGATGCCTTAGGTATTTTTTGCGATTTGTCCAAGGCCTTCGACTGCGTATGTCATGAAACATTAATCAGGAAACTGCACTACTATGGAGTTAGAGTATCGGCACTGAATTTGCTAAAATCTTATCTATATGGTAGAATACAAAGGGTCGATGTGAATGGACAGCGATCTCCAGGATCAGTGGTCTCGATGGGTGTACCGCAGGGATCAATATTGGGACCTATCCTATTCCTTATCTACATAAATGACTTGCCATACCTCGTAAAGACCCACCATGATATAGTATTGTTTGCAGACGATACCTCTCTTATATTCAAAGTCAAACGACAGCAACAAGCTAATATAGATATAAACAATGCTATTTCTAAAGTAGTTAATTGGTTCAATGTCAACAATTTATTGTTAAATGAGAAAAAGACCAAATGTATCAAGTTTGTCACGACTAACGTTAAGCACAATCAAACAAGTGTCATTGTGAAAGATGAGGAATTGGAACTAGTGGATAGTACAGTTTTTCTTGGATTAACATTAGATTCCAAACTCCAATGGGGTCCCCATATTGCTAATCTCTCGAATAGACTGAGTTCTGCAGCTTTTGCCGTGAGCAAGATCCGCCAACTGACAGACGTGAAGACAGCTCGATTAGTATATTTTAGTTACTTCCACAGTATTATGTCGTATGGTATTTTACTATGGGGCAGTGCTTCAGATATTAATACCATTTTTGTTCTGCAGAAGAGGGCTATTCGAGCAATATATAAAATGAACCATAGAGACTCACTTAGAGATAAGTTCAAGAACATTAATGCAATGACATTGCATTGTCAATACATCTATGATAATATTGTGTATGTACATAAAAACATTGTAAATTTCAGGAAGAACTGTGACATACATAATATTAATACTCGAAATAAACACAAACTCGCGGTGCCCACCACTCGCCTACAGAAAATTAGAAAATCATTCATGGGTAATGGTGTGAAGTTTTATAATAAGCTTCCAAGAAATGTAACTGAATTATCTATTAATAAATTTAAAAATTATGTAAAGCGTCAACTCATATCGAAAGCATATTATAGCACACATGACTACATGAATGATAAAACACCGTGGGATTAATTGTGACTGAAATATTAATGAATTAATCATTATGGCGTTAGATATTAATATGATCTTTTTTTTTTGATATTTTGAAGTTATTCTAGAAACTGTCTAGATTTCTATTTTTTATATATTTTTCTATTATTATTATTATTTATTTTTTGACGATCCTATTGTGAATTTTACTACAAAATAATTTCTTACTTTGACATGTCTACAACAACAATATTTATTTGAAGAATAATAATAGCATCAATAAATTGCTCTAAATAATTAATTAATATATATGTTAATACATGTTATAACTGACGATTCGAAAGTGCTTGTTGAATAAAGTGCCTATTTGAATAAAGAATATTTTGACTTTGACTTTGACTTTGCTGTAGTGGAAACTTCCCGGGATGACTTCCTAACTTAGTTTTGCTGATTTTAATGTAAAATCAGTAAATGATTTTATTTAATTTAAGTTTTTTTGTGATGATGACCAGTCCCTAGTCTCGCGACCTAGACTAATATTCGGCACACCTGCTCATTGTCGCTAATTTTCATGCAATCGAAACAGATTACGTGGGTAGAGACAGGGAAGATTCATAGTTTGCGGTGTATAAAATTTCGTTTAGTTGTGGTGACGTATTAATCAAAATTGGCCCGCAACACAAAATTGGTATTGTGACCCGTTCATCGCATATTAGATAGGGCTGTTGACACGTCGTACTTAAAATACAATAAAAAAAAACCCAAGCGACTTTCATCAACAGTTTCACCCCAACACATATGTATTGAAATTACCCGCATAATGGTATCATTAAAACATATATGGCATGAATAGAGTGAGAGCAGCTAAAAACTTTCGGAACAGCCCACGTAATGCAAACAAACAATCAAATCTTTCCTCTTTATGATATTAGTATAGATTAGCTGTCTAAGTCGTAAAAATTGAGTCCCCTCATAGTAATTTCCAAACTATGAAGTTTAAGATTCTAAATAAATTTAGATGGTGCATATTAGTAAATATTTTCATCGAATTTTGGTTTTAACAAGATAGGTTTACCATTTTTTGAGATATCGTTGAAAAGCAGTCTTCCCAAACAAAAGGACTTAAGTGCCGTGAGTTTCCTATAGTATAGTATACGAGCAAATAGTAAGGAGTGTGAATGGAATTGAGGCCAAATTTTCTTTTTGGATGCTCCAATGGGAACTGGCAAAACCTACCAATTAAATATAATTTTAGGAAAAATAAGGGTTACACGTGATATTGAATTAGCCGTATTTCTGTACTTCAAAGGACCAGAGTTTATGACCGCTGCTTGGTCATTACTTCTATTGGTGTTACTGTAGTATATAGATACGTTTACTAAGGGCCATTTAAGACTTATTTCATCGGCTGTTTCCCCTTCGGCCTCTCGGAAATGTATGATAATAGTTTACGATCCATATTTTTGCCAATATCAAATGAAATTCTACAGTTTGCCGGTTCTCAGAATTTATACTAACTTTTCATCTGTACATCTGTTAATGAATCAAACATTATCTTCGTATACCGAAACCCCCAGAATGTAACAACTTCTTTTCTGGAAACCGCATCTAAATCGGTTCAGCCAAACGCGAGATAATCGTGGACAAACATACATACATACATACAGGTCAAACGGAGAACCTCTTTTTTGTAGACGGTTAAAAATTATGCTTAGAATACGCGGGCGAAGCCGCGGGCAAACGCTAGTTTGTAATAAAGGTTTAAATTTTTAATTATCTTTCCTGCCTTAAACTCTGGGATGGAATTAGAGATCAAAAATGTAAACAAACAACTCTCAATCTCACACGACTTTCCTTTTTAAAACCTCTTGTCATTACCAGTAGCATAAATCATATCTCCACCACCATCCACCATATCAACCGATGGACGTCCACTGTTGGACATGGGCCTCCCCCAATTTTACGGGGGGTAAATGCCATAATCGACACGCTTGCCATCCAGGTTGGCGATCGCAGTATCTCCACCGCACTCCAGGGATGCTGCTGCCCATCCCCCGGTGGTCTTGGTCGTAGTTTTAGGACATACCCGGGTCCATATCTCCACATATTTTATTAAAACAACAACAATACGTTATTAAAAAAGCTATTTAAATCAGAGTGGTTAATTTTTTAAATTTATTTTGCTTAAAAATTAAAACGCGGTAATTTTTTTCAATTATTCCAATTATTTTCAATTACCTACTGCATACGTTAATTTTTTTATGGTGGCATCTCACTTGTTTACATTTTTGATCTCTAAATCTATCACCGATTTTAGTTGTCTATCATCAGACTAATCTCATTGTAACATCGCCATCGCCATCTAAATTAAACTAGTGTACAAAAGTTCACCAGCTTAAGTGACAGTGGGCGGGGCACATTGCACGTAGAACCGATGGCCGTTGGGATGGAGAGGTTCTCGAGTGGCAACCACGTACCAGAAGACGCTGCGTATGAAGGACAAGGTGGGCTGATGACCTGGTAAAGGTCCAAGGAGTCCGCTGGATGCGGGTGGCGCAGGACCGGTCATTGTGGCACTATTTAGGTGAGGCTTGTATCCAGCAGTGGACGTCTATCGGCTGATAAGATGATGACAATGATTACAAAAGTCCGATTGAGTCCCTGCTGGGAAGTTGGCTGCAATTCTGCTAGATTTGACATTTATAAATATACAAAGAATAGGTTTATATGCATAAGCACATGTGAAGTTGAATAAAATCTAGTGAATATGAAAAAAGATCAATAACTAACGATTGACAGCAGTCCTTTAGGTCACGAGGCAAAAAAAGCGCTGTCATTAACAGTTTGTGCGATTTTAAATGTAAAATCCTACAGCTGCTTTCTTAAAACTAAGGAGTAGATCGGCAGATAACGCTATTGTTTTGCCCAGCCATTTAGGTTTCCTAAGGGTTTTTTTAATTAAAGTCATGATAACAGCATTAATAATTGTTGTTTTGACGTACGAGTAAATAGCAGTACTTATCACGTTTTTCATTTATCACGTTAAAATAATACAGTGATAATTAAGATCATTCATAATTCTAGCGCTTATCCTAATTAACCTTTTAACCGCCAAATGTCTGGTATGTTTTTTTAGGATATTCATGTCTCTCACAGATTCCAATTTGATTAATTTATACATAATGTGTAACTTCGTACCCGCGGCGACGCAGACATGTTTGATGAAAAAATATCGGCGGTTAGAGCGTTAACAGCTGGTATTGTTTATGTAAATGTGGGATGCTTTAGGTACAGTCGAGGGCATATGAAATAGGTGAAAAAATATTTGTGCCCTTAATTGTATCCGGTCAGACTTTTTTATGTTTATTCTGTCATAACAAAATTTCCAAAGGTTAGAAGCGGCAAGTGTTGTATTTATGCGTTTGACTGTACAAACTGGTCATTATCCAATCATCCTGGCAGTTGCATCCAACTGTACTGAAAAACCGCCAGGATGCTCGGGGTCCGCTACTTAATCCTAACTATTGGCGTAGACACTAGTTTGCGAACTGATCGATTGCGATCTCACCTTCCAATCCAATGGAGAACCTTCTTAGGATTAGGCTTTTCGAGTGAGTGGGCAACTTGACTATCAGAAATTCACAAGCCGCCCGAAGACTTCTAACTTGGCTTAACGACTGCTGTCATAGATCAGGCGGTACAAACTGGTACCACATAAATAAGCGCCAGTATTCTATACGGCATCATCATCATCATCATCATTATTTAATCATTGTCACCGCATTGCAGGACATATCCCCTTTTTAATGTCTCAGTATTTCAAAGATTTCAAAATATCGCGCGTCGAATATTGGCCAAGGTCACCCATCAATCCCAGGGAAGGTGATGTCGATTGACAGGAGCCAAAAGGAGTAAAGCGCAAGAGGGGGGGGGGGGGGCTCCAGTGCGTTCAGTACTGAGATCCTGGAGTCCTCCGCATGAGAGCGCAGATGGCGGTCACCGTGGAGTTTTTAGTGGATAGAAATACCACCTAGCTCAGTCATTTCCCGATGGCTGTGTACCTGAATCGGTATCTGTGAGGTTTACTGCACGAAAAAAATAGATGTGTTCTATTGAGAGTGTGGAATCTAGATTTTGCCTCCAGCTGTAAAAATCAAGTAAATATCGAGTTGAAGAATTTTTACGCATTTAGACCCACCTGGACTCGCTCATTACAAAAACCCCTGTATCCAGGCCCCTATTTTATCGGGATTTTTTAACTTAAGGTTCTCCCCCGTTCGACTGAACTCGATTCTCCATACAGACGTAATTAAGTTCTCATTTTAATACACCGTGCTGCAATAACATGAAACTTTGTATACATAATGGGATCCGCCATATCGAGGCTGGAAATTAGTATCTGTTGCTAGAATTTGTAATAGAAACAAATACATCGAGTTTTTTAGGTCTTGTATGAAAACATTAATAATAGCTGTATTTTTACCTCATTACAAGTTTAAGCAACAGAAACTAATTCTAGCCTAGATATGCCGGATCCTACAAAAGAGAAAGTTTCACGTTATTCCAGCATGCCGTTTTAAAATGAGAGCGACACTACGTCTGCAGTATGGAGAACCGAGCTTCCTGCGGACTCTTAACAATTTGTCGCTTGAAAATGACAACTCGCCAAACACCGGCGTAACCAGAGTAGAGGCTCTACCGCAAACCATAAATAAAGTTCGTTCCCTCTCAGTGACACTTGCACATTTGATAACGACAACCGTTATTTGACATAGAGAACGAATAAAAAAGAAAATAAAAATAGCCGTAATAAACACGGCCCAAGATGGGGAATCGAACCCACACATGGTTTGCCGGACCAACGCCCTGCCACTAGGCTACCCAGAACACTACGACATCGCATCAAATCTTTGTATTGCATTCTCAGCCGCCACTAGTAGCGACCCCTCTGTATTTTCTTCAATCATACATCAATATATCAGGTAGCTAGTCAGATTAGCAAATGAGATGGCGCTGCTTTGAAAATGTGCAGTAACTCGTAGAATAGAAAAATAAAAACGCCATACCTGTTGTTGCAGCTGGTGAAATACAATCATGTGGCACCCAACAATTAGACAGCTGTAAACCCTATTTTCTGAAATTGCCGATACTAACTCTTCCCTGCCTTTATGTGTTTGAGGTTGCAATGTTTGCTAAATCTAATTAGTTTTAGAAGTACGCACCTTAAATATAAAATAAGTGGAACTTTATCAAATACTGCTTTATACCGGAAAAGCATTCTCGGAATGGCCCCAAAAATTAACAAAAAGATACCGAAAGATATTGTAGAAGTAGAAAATATGGAAGGCTTTAAGCGAAAATTATTTGAGCACCTTGTAAAAAAAGCTTACTACACCATAAGTGAATATTTGTTAGACTGTAATTAATGGGCCAGAACCCTGATCCTCCATTAATTACTATTAAAATTTGTATGCCTAACGGACCAGCATAGTGATACTTAAAACTATTGTAAGATCTCTGTGTACTTACCTATGCTGTACAAATAAATCATTTCATTTCATTTCAAGCCTGGCAAATTTTTAAGTCTTGACTTCGTGAAGATTCCTCCCGCAATAAGGGAAGGAGAGCGCATGAAAATACAAAACCTAAAATATTAATATACCTATACCTACATTATTATTTGTTTAATATTTAATGCAGTCGTTATTATTCTCTCCAGTTTTTTCTATTACGCCGCCAGCTATGAGTAATGGTCGAATCTGGTAATTTATTTATCTTTCTGCAACAAAAGGCATTAAGTATATTGGCATAGTAGTACACTTACTCCCGTCTAAAAAATAGGAATGTTTTGAAGGCTTTTGGTGGTAAATAATGACACCTGACGCAAACAAACGAGGCTTAAAAAGGAAAAGAAATAAAGGCGCCTTAGTTTTGTATGATGGAAATATATTTCTTTTTGATGCCATTCACAATAGGTTTACAATTGAATTCACGCATTCGTTCTTCGAAATATGATTTCTGATTATAAAAATTATTTTTTTTGATAAGTTTTGTCAGGGCAGTTTATTTCTAGATTAAGTTGTTTACGTTAACACCATTTAAGCCCATTTCATTATCCGATTTGGTAAATATCTGAGTTTTGAAGTAGGTCAATAAACAATGTCTGAGTTTATTATGAGCTTAGAAGTTTTTACTTCAAACTTTTTGTTTTCTTTTCGTTTCGTTAATTTTACTGTAAAAAGGACTTGCTATAAAAATATCGAGACTTTATGAAACGCTCTTCTGGCTGGAGGAAATAATTAAATAATCAACAACAACAGGACTGTTTTATAGCTATGATTCTTGACTATATGATTGTTTCCTAGATTATGGCCGGAATTCAGAATTTCTCAATAGAATAAAAACAAAGTTGTCTTTGTTTTCGGTTTTCCCTCAGCCTACTAAAACAATACACGCGCTTTTTGGCAAGGTGTGGTGTAATAGTACATTACGATACAAGTGCAGAGAACAGAAAATTCACACCGAGTGGTGATAAATTAAAACACGACCGAAGGGAGTGTTTTAAATTGACACGAGTTGCGAATTACCTGTTCGCACGTACATATGGTGCTACATTACGAGCCGCACTCGTGCGGTAATATAGCACCATATGTACTGTAATAGTACATTACGATACAAGTGCAGAGAACAGGAAATTCGCAACGAGTGGTGATAAATTGAAACACGACCGAAGGGAGTGCTACACGGCCGTTGGGGCGGAAAGGTTCTCTCGAGTGGCGACCACGTACCGGAAGGCTTAGCGTGGGCAGGCCCCCCACACGGTGGACTGATGACCTGGTGAAGTTCGCGGGTGTTCGCTGGATGCGGGTGGCGCAGGACCGGTCATTGTGGAAGTCTTTATGGGAAGCCTATGTCCAGCAGTGGACGTCTTTCGGCTGACATGATGATGATGATGGTGCTACATTACGAGTGCGGTTATCAGCAGATTACGTGCATATGTCGCAACTTTAAAGAGCCGTATGTACTGTAAAACGTTGTACGATACACTTGCGAATAGGTCCTAATAGGTGCGAATAGGTTCCTGTTCTCTGCACTTGTATCGTAATGTACTATTGTATTATTGTGCACAATAATTACCTGAGAGCCTACTCCGAACTTCGTTTTTTTAATTTTTTATACCATGTCGGTGGCATACAAGCGTACGGCCCGCTTGATGGTAAGCGGTCACCGTAGCCATATGGATGGACGCCTGCTACTCCTAGGGGTGTCACATGCGCGTTGCCGACCCTTTAAGAATTTATACACTCCTTTCTTGAAGAACCCCATACTGTAGTCCGTCGGGAAAACCTCGGCATCCCTGCCGAGGTTCATTCCACAATCGGAGCGTCCGAGGGAGGAAATTCCTCTGAAACCGTACCGTACGCGACGATTAAGGTTCTAAGGTGTGAGGATGAATGCCCTGCCGACGGCGAGCGGCTTCTAAAATCGAACTTCGTGTCGTGCCGTCCCTTTCACTCTCTTGTTATACACTATATGACGGATAGGACGGCACGATACGAAGTTCGATTTTTGAAGTTCGGAGTAGGCCCTCAGAACATCTCTTAGCTCTAACGGTGTTTTCCAATTCATCGGCCTAAGTTAAGAGTTTTATGTAATTATCATTACGTGCGAGCCTATTTAGTCCCTAAAAGGGGATTGGGTCCCAAAGGCCCCTTTAAGAGCCGAAAAGAATCCAATTATAGAGCATACTGTTCGGGAATATTAAAGAACATAGGGAAACGGCAACCTTACTAGTTAACGAGTACTAGCAGACCTTAAGAAATGTACCTGAAAATGCCAACTTTTGGACAATTTTCATTGATAACTTATATAAGTTAGTTGTGTCAAATATACTAATAATTGTTTTTATTCTATTATTGACTGACCCTAGCCTCACCTGATGGAAAGCGATGACAAGGCCTAAGATATTGCTCACTGATTCAGTAATAGCCTTGTCTAGAAGAGACCCAGATTGTATTGTTGTTTCTGAGCTTTTAAGTCCTCATAACGTAAAGTGTTGGCAACTACGGACGGAACCCTACATTGCGCGGGGCCCGACATGCATTTGGCCAGTTTTTTTAGAAAAATAAGCAGTCAGTATTAAGTTAACCAACTTTATATTGAAGTTTGGCTTCCTGTCAGGAAAGATTTAATTGAGTAACTTAAAAAAGTTTCTTAGTTGTTTGTTCTTTCGCTTGTAATATCCGCTCTATAAGATCGACTAGGGCTCATTCGTGATATTGAAAATTTATAACAGTAATCTTTGGAACCTTACGGCCCAGCTACGACTTCAAGCGGCGGCGGCAGCAATTTTCCTAATACATTGCGTGTGATCCCATCTAAACGCAGTGAGTTGCGCGTCTCGAACGCGCAATGAACGATAAAACGCTTACCGCGCCGTAATTCGCGCGGTCATGGCCGGGTTGTTAGCAGTTATAATACGAGTATATACGGTATTACACTGATAGTCAAAGCAGGAACTTTTTACAAAGCGTAAATAAAGCACGGTTACGGGAAAAGAAAAAAAGTGAAGTTTGTATGGAAATGTGCCTAATGACGTCACAATTTTCTATGGTCAAGTTGCATCCTTTTTTTTCATGTTTATGTATGTAAGCTGAAGTTTGGTTTATTTCGAGTATTTTCGTATGTTTTTTTATTGGTAACATAAAAAAATATTTTTGTTTTGTGAAATACCCTATTTATATCTAAGTACTTCTTACTATTTCAATAAACCAAATATTATTTTCTACTTTTGTATATACTCGTATCGTTAGCCGGAACTTCAAAGACTTACCTACTGATGAAATTCATATTTCTGTTTGTTTACATAACGCACAAAAACAAAAACAGCAGCGGCTGTGTGCGAATATGCATAGAATAAATACGGTCCTAACACTGCCCCTTTCGATACACCCTAGAGGGCAGGCCAAAGGCAATACCAATATACGAAATGATTTTAACCCAAATACAGAGAGCGCAGATGTGGCTGTGTTTATAAGCCTTATTGCTTCCATTAAAATTGACCGGTTTTGGAATTGGAATCGACTAATGTCTTTAGCATATTAATTTTAATGGATACTTTTTCGAAAAAAGCTTTGATGTAAACTCTTATAACGGTCGTATATCTCGACAATGTAAACTTTTTTTCTTTTCCCGTAACTACGTCCAATTATACCCAATGGTTAGTTTTGACATTTTGATTAAATTTAATAATATAATATTCTATTAAGTAATCAAATTGTATTGACGATCATATTATATTTTCGTATAGATTAAGCTAGCGTTAATTTATACTGTAATCATATATTATGAAATAAAAAAATCTAATCTAATCTAATCTATTACATGTATGTAACCTGCCGAGGGAAACACTTCGCAGTCCATATTTTATGTGCTTAAAAATTTATAATAAGCTGCCAAGAGATATTAAAATATTCGTCTGATTAGGTTTAAAAAGAAACTGTATGCATGGCTAAATGAACTGTGTTTTTATACTATTAATGACTTTTTTAAATTCAAAGCTATAAATAAATAAATACATTTCAATTAACTGACATAATAGGAAAATATCCCTATTTTATCTGATCTTTAATGTAAATCGACAAAATTAGGGTACAGAGGTAGTTCGGTGGTCTTTCTAAATTGTAAAATAATAACTATAAGTATTGTAACCGATTCTCACCAAATAAATTCGTTTCATTACATATTGTTCAGAATACGTTGGCAATTTTTAATCAATAATTTGCAACATCTCAAAGTGGAACACAACACACACATACAATAGGTATATAAAGCATTAAAGTACATGAAATCAAGAAGCGGTATTATCGCTTAAGAGTGATTTCTTTCAGACAACCTTTGGGTAGCGGCGTTAATAAAATATAATCAACCATTATTTGAATACATTCTGCTAGAGTAAAATCAATCTTAAACGATGTGTGTTTCTACCCATATACCTATATGAACATACATAGTGTAGTCGTTAAGTGTAGCCAGGCGATTATTCCGCAAATACAACGGATATTAGAAAACTTCAAATTGATATCGAAAGTGTGTTGCCCAATGAGTAAAATTACAATTATAACTTTTTTTATATAAAAGTAGTAATAGTAAAAATATTAAGTTTAAACGCTCCCACGTCGGTGTCGTAAGAGATAAAACTGCTTGAGATTCATTATTTGCACGAATAAACTGTAATAAAATAATAAAACTACCGTTTATGAAATAATAAATCTAACATACCATTTGATATCGGTGAAATGACTAAACCGTATAAACTAGTCTTTCAACGAACGGCGTACTAAATGTATTAGCGTTTAAATTTTATATTTTTAATATCTAGACACGGGGTAGCGTTCAAGTTCACACCAAACACAGAACAGTTCAACCAAGTTAACTCTAGCAACTGGGGGACAGCAGCCGTGTGTTATTTTACACGAACCGTTTGGAGCTACTTTTGATAACTACAAATCTATTTAACATAAAAAATGAAATTTGGTATATGTATTAAGATTCTTTAGAACATCTATTACCCCCAATTTCATAAATATAGGAGAAAAAGTTACTGAGATATTAAAGTTCAAAAAACGGCATTTTTACCACAGACTGACTGACTCCCTGACTGACTAGTAATCAAAAACCAGGTGGCCTAGAAAGGTGAAATTTGGCTACTCCCAACACAGCGAATACTCGGGAGCTCTGGCGACCTCACTCACCACCAGGAACACAACACCACATACCTAGGTAAGAAGCAAGAAGTGATGCTATTATGGCTGCGGTCTTCTGTAAGGTGAAGGTACTTCCCCAGTTGGGCTGCTCCGAATTTGAGCGAGATGACGTTTCGCTGTGCCCTACCTTTTCTAGAAAAAATACCACTTTGTCAGATTTATTGATTTATATATCCATGTCAAATTGCAGCTTTCTAGCACTAACAATTACAGAGCAAAGCCTCGGACAGACAGACGAACAGACAGACAGACAGACGGACATGGTGAAATTATAAGGGTTCCTAGTAGACTACGGAACCCTAAAACGGATTTCATCGCGTGTACAATGTATTTATTATTATTAATACGTTCCAACGTTTCGAGCCCCTTTGCAGCACTCGTGATCAAGCGAATAGACTGAGAAAAAATATAGATTATCACTGTCAAATAACTATTATGCAAACTACCCACATACACATTTTCAAAACATAAATAAGGACAATACATGCCAGATGGGATTTTAAGGTAAGTTACACATCTAAAATTCAAATTTATTCCAAAACTATCAAATTAATTTTGTATGTCACAATTTTTTTATAATCATTAATTTTAGTTTTTTAGTCTCTCACTCCACCCTTTTGACCTCGAGGGCTGCAAAGGGCTCGAAACGTCGGGATGTAATGAATACAATGTACACGCGATTGAATCCGTCTTTATAATTTCATTTAATCCCACTAATATTATAAATGCGAAACTTTAGATGTTTGTTACTCATTCACGCAAAAACGGCTGAACAGATCAAGATGGTTTTTTGTATACTAACAGTATATAATCTGGATTCACTTGTAGGATACTTTTTATCCCGATAATCACCCGCAAACGGATGAAATCGTTACCCACTGGCAGCGGCTTATTAGATTAGTTTTTTTTCTTTTATAAGTATGTAGGTATTACTTTAAATATTTTGGTCTATTACTGAATTATCATAAGGTTGTTTTAGTGTAATATAATAAATTTTATTCTAATTAAAAAATATATTTACATGATCCACCACCATCATATCAGCCGTAGGACGTCCACTGCTGGACATAGGCCTTCCCCAATTTCATGGGGGGTAAATACCATAATCGCCACGCTTGGCATGCGAATTGGCGATCGCAGTATCTCCACCGCACTCCAAGGATGTTGCTGTCATCCCCCGGCGGTTTTGGTCGTAGTTTTAGGACATACCCGGGTCCACATGGTCCGGGTCCGAGTTTACATGATCAATTAGGAAGATTATCTTAATAAATCTCCTGCCAACTGCTTTGAAGATTTAGGTAATGCAGCCAGCTAATGGTAGGTGATTGTCTAGGTTGTTAAGTTAGCTAACAATTCAGACAACTGTCAATCAAATAGCTTGAGCCAGTACCGCCGAGACAAAAGTCAAAGTTTCACAATTGGGCCATGGTCAGTATGCGGTGATTGGAAGTCCCTGAAGTAGTGTCAATAGTGCAAATCAGAAAACAGAGTTATCGATCCGTAACCAGAAAAATCGGCCAAAAGCATGTCGGGCCATGCTCAGTGTAGGGTTCCATAGCCCTATGAACTTACTTTAAAAAAATCAATAACAAGCAAAAGGAAAAAACTTCGCAGCGTTTCATACGTCTTTAACTAAGATGGGAAGACTTTTTACGATAACTCAAAAACAGCTCAACTGCTCATGTCCGCTTTTTTTTGGAGTGTATATATCCGAAAATATTCACTTTACAAAAAGTGGTTGATGAAAACATCTATTCATTTTGAAAGACAACAACCCACACCATAGGGTTGAAGCAAAAAAAACAATCCCACTGTACGTACCCATTTGTTTTAAGACCCTCAGTTTTGTTGATTTACATATCCATACTAAGTTGCAGCTTTCTACCTCTAGCACTAACAATCATAAAGCAAAGCCTCGGACAGACAAACAGACAGACAGACGGACATGGCGAAACTATAAGGGTTCCTAGTTGACTACGGAATTCTAAAAAAGAGAGCTAAATGTTTTTGCTATCATTAATTACCACACAAATTAATAATTTTAGAAATTATTAACATTGACGACGACAGTACCGATTATGTTTAAAAAATTAGTTCGCTCGTCATTAAATGCTATCGGAAATTCCACAACTGGCCCCGGGAATGTCCTTAATTAATATTCCGACGATTTCACTCTGTTCGGTGGCGAAAAAAAGATCATCGACACATTCATTGAGTCCAATAAACATATTATGGGAAATGCCTATTATTTCTTTGAATTCAGTGTACGTATTGCAGATTTAGATTAAATTCTACTGAAAGCTAATTATAACACGTAGGTACGAGTCTCTTCGCCAATACAGGAACGTCAATGCATGCGAGCGCTTGTGGCCCAGCAGGGACCGCGTGCGGTATGCACGGTTAAGCAACGTTGGCCGTGGTCAATTTATGGACGCTTGGAATTTACGCTAAGCCTACCTTACAATTGTTTATAAAAATGTTTTCAGATCTACCCTTCACATTTTTATAAACAATTGTGAGGTAGTTAAATGTTGTGTATCCATATCTCCTTGCCAACTTGCTGGGACGTCAGTCTGCCACGACCATGACCGGTGCAACCCGTGTCGCAACGTCCATAATTAAGGTAAATAAATAAATTTCGTGTTAGACCCGTAAACGTATATTTCAAAAAATCATTGTAAGTACAAACAATGATTTTTGAAATATTCAAAAATAGGTATCGATTTAATTCTCTCATAAATACGTACCGCAATTATCTTAATCGGCCGACATAAGAGCTAGAGGACATATTTTTGAGCAAGTTGTATGCACTCATATACACCACGTCAGTGGCAGTACAAGCGTACGGCCCGCCTGATGGTAAGCGGTCACCGCAGCCTATGGACGCCTGCAACTCCTAGGGGTGTCACATTCTCGTTGCCGACCCTTTAAGAATTTATACACTCCTTTCTTGAAGAAACCCATACTGCAACTTTATACCCCACACTGAACTTCATATTTTTGACTGTACAAGCATTTATAAATTAGTCGCAGAGACAAATCCAATGAGCCCAGCTGATACGACGTGTTTATCTTGTGTAGTAGGACTTGATATGTTCAACTTCTGTCTCCATCATGAGATCAGCTCGTTGGTACCGTAATATTAAATTGCCAGCTCAATCGGATACCGGCACTTGGCTGAAAAAAGGGAAAAGAAGAAATTTAATGACAATGTACATACATATTTAGTAGGGCCGTAGGGCACAACGAAACGTCATCTCGCTCAAATTTGAGCAGCCCAACTGGGGGAGTAACTCCATCTTACAGAAGACCGCAGCCATAATAGCATCACTACTTGCTCCTTATAGGTAGGTATGTGGTGTTGTGTTCCTGGTGGTGAGTAAGGTCGCCAGAGCTCCCGAGGATGCACTGTGTTAGGAGTGAGGGGCCTGCATATGTCACTCTCAACACAGCGCATCCCCAAGTCAATAAAGAGTCAAAAAAGGGTAAACAACGCACTTGTGATACATCTGGAGTCGCAAGTATCCATAGGCTACGGTGTCTGCTTACCATCAGGCAGGCCGTAAGCTTGTTTGCCACCGTCGTAGTATGTAAAAAAACATACTTACGAACATAAAAGATTGTAAAAATCCAGTTAATGTAAAAGCTTAGGTATATTGTTTTAAATTTTGAAGTGCTGAATAGAGTCCTATTATGGTGCTGGCAGATTCAGGTACGCCACTTAAGAAGGGACGAATGGTGTATTTCGTAAATTGAGTGTTAGATTGTCGAGGGTCCCGGTGATAGCACAAAGCCTTAGTAGAACTCAAGAGAAACGACTCTTATCACGGTCCACATTGAGTTCAATATCGTGCACCACAAGTTTTATTGAAGTCTTTTTGAATCGGATTGTTTGTTGAACAATTTATTTGTCTAGGGTAACTTAGTAATTAATCCTATCACGTGTTGTTAAGTCCGGGCCTGGAAATAATGGAATAGATTTACTTAACACGACTTCAGGGTCTTTTAAGTTTGGAGCCGCTTAAATTGACTTAAAGCTAAGTCAAGGAAACGAGATAGAATTAAAGAACAAACTCTTGTTATGGTCTAGACAACATGAAAACGCATTATTTAAAATTATTATTTGCTTTACATTTATCGTCTTAAAAAATAGGATGGATTTAAGCTAAATGAAGTGTAGTATAGAATGACTCATACCTTAGACCACCTAGCTAAGACCACCCACGTCGATTTAATAAATAAATTGTTCATTATCTCAATGTAATATGATACACTTGACAAAGCCGACAATAACAAACTATTTTCTTTAACCTTGTACTATGGACCGATGCATGCAAACAAAGGAATGATTTTCCTATAAAAGCCGCCGCTTTCCAAGACAATAAACATTATTACTCCGACCGTCTTAAGAGTTTCATTTCTCTATGTAACTCCCTATCACTCCATCACGGGTCCTGTTACTTCATGGCGACCCTGCCAGTCGGGCTGCGCCAGGCAGCCCCAGCTTAGACGCCGACCAACCAGCTCCACTACGCCGACCAGCCAGCTCCACTGCATCAGCCAGCCAACATACCCGAAACCCAGCCACGCTATGGGAGGTCAGTGCACGAAGTCCGAAGACAAAGAAGAGGTAATAATTGCACAGACCGGAACCGCCAACGAAGCCAGCGCAAGACAGATAGACAGCAACACAGCTGTCACATACATCACCACAGCGGTACTGATCATCATATGCATCATTTTCTTATACGCAACGTGGAAAAAGATACATAAGTGTCTGACCCGCAAGATCGAGCGCCAAGCAGCAACGGCCGTAATGCGCAACACCAACAAGGAGCAGAGCGTCTAGCACAACCGTCATCAATGCGTCTTCACCGCCACCGCTACCCCACCTCCAGGCCCTAACAGCGACCTCAACATGCAGACAGGTACAATTTAAACCTCACTAAGTGAAAATTCTAAAGCAAGTAATTGTAAAGCGAGTATAATATAAAATGTAAACTTTTCCAACACTGTAAAATCACAGAAGTGACAATGAACTATAAATAATATACAGTGAGTTATGGCCGAGATTCGAACCTTACATGATCAATTACAATCGCTCCAACAGGATATTAGGAAATTAGGACCAAAACGCCGAAAAGAGGCTATTGGCCTAAATAAACTCCAACAAGTAAAAGTTTTATACGGTCAATACGAACGGTATATACAAGAATATAGTTCTAAGTTAGAAAAATCGGAAATTTCGGTACAGGACAGCGAGTTAATCCAGTCATATTTTACAAAAATAGAAGAAATTTATAATAAAATTTTAATAACATACGAACAAGACAACATTATGACGTCAAACGACAGTTTCGACGTCAGAACGGCGGTAGCCTTACTACCAGCCATGGACGGCTCGGAGACCGTCACAAAACAACTTATAGATGCCATAGAGTTGTACTCTATGATGATAAGAGACTCAGACTCGAAATTACTAATAAATTTTATTTTAAAGACCCGATTAACTCAAAGTGCTAAACTGAGACTGTCCGAAACATACAGCACTGTAAGCGATTTAGTTAATGAGATGAAAGTTCACCTTTTACCAACAAAGTCAGCAACCGCGATACAAACAAAATTAATGACAACTAAACAAGGCAGCAAGTCCATCGAACGTTATGGACAAGAGTTAGAGGATCTCTTTGTAAACCTCACAATAACACAGGCCGACGGAAAACCGGAGTCATACGCGATCTTACGCCCCTTAAATGAAAAAGTAGCAATTACTAAATTCGCGGAGGGTTTACGTAACGACAAATTAAGTACCATAATAGCCTCACGAGGCTACACCGCCCTCAAAGACGCCATCCAGGGTGCTAAGGACCAAGAAGTGTCCACAACATATACGCCCACCCCGGATCAAGTAATGTATTTCCGAAACAACCGGAAAAATTTGCATAAACCATACCAGGGTCAATATAATTACAGACCCATGGGAAAATACCCACAGCGCACACACCCCAAAAATAAACCGCCATTCGGACAACCAAGGGTGTTCACGCGAAATAATATTCGACCAATACGAACCAATAATAACAATAACAAGCGTACGTATTCTAATTACGCCGCTCGCCCATCAAACAGGCGACCCCAAATTAATACGGCGATAGAAAATGAGTCAGAAAACAGTAACACACCTTCGCTGTTACAATTTTTTCGTGGCCCATAACTATATTCTAACTTATAACCATATGAATACAGTGCAATTTGAAATAAACGGCACAATGCACTTATGGCTTATTGACACCGGCGCCAGCTTAAGCGCCGTATCGCATGACGCAGCATTATCATCCCGCGTCCATATGACACCAAAGACGACTCACATCAATGGAATAGGAGGAAAAATTACGTCACATAATACAATCACTTTAGAGTTACAAAATAAAAATAACTCATTTCAACATGAATTTCATGTCTTCTCAAAATTACCATTACAAGTTGACGGAATAATCGGACAAGACTTTTTAGTTAAATACAAATGCGTCATAAACTACGAAAAAAAAACCATCACACTGACCAACGACAATAAAATAATTACGATACCATTAATTTTACAAAATAACAACAACGTGACCATTAACTCAAATCAAACAAAATTACCACCCCGCAGTGAGTGCATAGTACGACTGCCCACAAATTACGTAGGGGATTGCGTCATATTATCCAGTGAAATAGCCGAAGGAATTTTTATAGCCAATACCATAACTCGTAGCAAAAACGGCAAAATAACAGTTAAAATATTAAATACGCGTGACGACAGCATAACTTTAAACAATCTCACTCCGGAAATACGACCATTATGTGATTATAATTGTTTTTCATACGAAAAAACCAAAAAGAACGCAGACAGAGTAAAATTACTTTTTTCTCATCTAAACCTCGACAACTTAAACAGTGAGGAAAGCAACTCCATTGCCAACATCTGCGCGAAATATGCCGACATTTTTCAACTACCAGGTGATTCCTTAAATACTACAAATTTGTATGAGCAAAAACTTCGTTTAAAACCCAACACATCACCGGTATACAGTAAACCGTACCGTTTACCACAATCACAAAAATCAGAAATAAATAAACAAATAAAACATATGTTGGAAAATGACATCATAGAAGAGTCCCAATCGGAATGGGCAAGCCCACTACTACTCGTACCCAAAAAATCTGACGCGAACGGAGAAAAGAAATGGAGATTAGTCATTGATTATAGAAAATTAAATGAAGTAATCGAAAACGATAAATTTCCCCTGCCCAACATCACCGAAATCCTAGATTCTTTAACCGGTGCTATGTACTTTAGCACCTTAGACCTAAATCAGGGTTATTACCAAATCAAACTCGACCCCAAAAGCCGGAAATATACCGCGTTCATAGCCGATAAACACTACCAAATGAAACGTTTACCAATGGGATTAAAAAATAGCCCAAATGCTTTCAGCCGAGCGATGACTATAGCTATGTCTGGACTTAACTACTCAAAATGTATAGTTTATTTAGATGACATCATTATCATGGGTAGAAATTTGCAACAACATAATAAAAATTTAATTGATATTTTTGAGAGATTAAGAAAAGTTAACTTTAAATTGAACCCTCTAAAATGTATTTTTTTGCAAAAAGAAATCTTATATTTGGGACATGTCGTAACCCCAGACGGAATAAAACCCGATCCAAAAAAGATTTCAGCAGTCCAAAATTACCCAGTGCCAAAAAACGCTGACGAGGTCAGACGTTTCGTAGCATTCGTAAACTATTACAGAAAATTTATTCCCCGATTTTCAGAAATTACACAACCACTAAATTACTTACTAAAGAAAAATGTAGAATTTTATTGGACACAACAATGTGATAAAGCATTCCAAACGCTAAAAATAGCAATCAGCAGCCCACCTGTCCTACAATATCCGGACTTCTCAAGTGACAATATATTCACGATACACACAGACGCCTCGGGCATCGCTATAGGTTCAGTGCTATCAAACAAAAATGGCTTACCAGTAGCATACGCTAGCCGACCATTAAATAAGGCAGAGAAAAATTACCCAACCTCGGAAAAAGAATTGCTATCAATTGTATGGTCAGTAAAATATTTTCGCCCATACTTATATGGACGTAGATTCAGAATAGTTACGGATCACCGCCCACTAATTTATTTGTTTAGCATGAAAAACCCATCGAGTCGACTAACCAAGTTCCGTTTATGCCTAGAGGAATACGACTTTACAGTAGAATACTTAAAAGGAAAGGACAATGTGACTGCAGACGCGTTGTCCAGGATCGAAATTACTAGTGAAGAACTTAAAAGTATGACAAAGCAAGTAGTATCAGTCATGACTCGGGCACAAACGAAACGGATGCAAAAGCAAAACCAGGTGAATAATTCGGGTAATAAGGTTTCCAACTGTGATTGGCCTGCGCAACCAAAAATAGTGGAAATTCTTAAAAAGCCAAATGATTTGCCAGAATTAAGTTTCAATAAACGAGACTATAATAAAATCACGGAACAAACAGACTGCATTGACAGTCAAAATAATATTATTGTGTATTCGCCATCCTTGGCGACACTGTGTGTCGAGCCCAATACTTTATCGCGTACGAAACGAGCTTTCTTCGCGAGAGAATTAGGTGCATTTTGCAAGGCACAACAAATAAAAGAAGTATGCATACTATATAATAACGACACCGCATGTATTATTAACGAGCTAGCTCAACAAATAAATAAATGCAACATAGGGTCCGGACCCCGATTATGTATCATTAAAGGTGTCACAAAAATAATGAATAAAGATGACAGACGTGTCATATTAAACGACTTTCATTTATTACCGACCAGCGGTCACGCAGGAATTCGAAGAATGACCAATAACGTGAAGCGTTACTACTACTGGCCAGGAATGGATAGCTACATTTTGAAATTCGTAAAAACATGTGAAAAATGTCAAAAACAAAAATTCCAAAAATACGTTAAACAACCGCTATGTATTACTAGTACAGCGACAGCTTCATTCGATAAGGTATTTTTAGATTTATGCGGACCTTTAACTAAAGATTCAAACGGATATTGCTATACATATACTTACGTTACAGTGCGAGCTCACAAAGTACGTAGAGGCAAATCCACTTCTAAATAAGGAGACGGAAACAGTCGCGAGAGCCTTAGTTGATAATTTCATATTACGATACGGTATCCCAAAAGAAATCGGAACAGATAGGGGAACTGAATTCATCTCATCAACTATGCGTGAACTATGTAATATTTTAGGTGTAAAACAATTGCAATCAACCGCTTACCACCACGAAAGCCTTGGTTCCTTGGAAAATTCACATAAAGCTCTAGGAGCATTTTTAAGGATACAAACAGACAACCAGGCTCACCAGTGGTCAGATTGGTTGCAATATTGGTGTTTTTCTTATAATACAACAGTGCATTCAGCAACTAAATATACACCATATGAATTAGTATTTGGTAAGTTATGTCGTATACCATGTAATTTAGTTAATCAACAAGATCCAATGTATAATTATGATTCATATCCAATAGAATTTAAGTTTAGATTACAAAAATCCCAAGAGGATGCTAGAAATAATTTAATTAAGACAAAATTATCTAGAAAAATAAGTTATGATTTAAAAACAAATCCTATAAACTATAAAATAGAAGATTTAATATTAATTAAAAAAGAAGATAGAAATAAAATGGACCCAGTATATAAGGGACCATATACGGTAATTGATGATCAAGGTGAAAATGTAAAAATATTAGCTTTAGGTAAAGAGCACATTGTGCATAAAATAGAACAAAACCTTACTATACATAATTTTATTCAAACTAAATAGCATTAACGTAGCTTAGGAACCATATTTAAAATAAAACTACAGCAAAAAAAAATATATACAAAATCTATAATACAAACAAAAGTCAATTGTTTCAATTAGTACTACGTATAATCAATTGTTTCAATGTATAACCTATAGATATATAAGCAACAGATATATTTTTCCTAATGTAAACTTAGAAATTAAGAATAGCAAATAATGTTCAGTTTTTTTAAATAATATATTACACATTTGTATAAACATTCATCTAAAAAAAAAAAAGGATAAACTTAAGTAAACTAATAGTAATATTATAACGACAAAAACAGTCTTCATCTATTTTTGTCTCAAAAAAAAAGGAAGGTCATGTAGTATAGAATGACTCATACCTTAGACCACCTAGCTAAGACCACCCACGTCGATTTAATAAATAAATTGTTCATTATCTCAATGTAATATGATACACTTGACAAAGCCGACAATAACAAACTATTTTCTTTAACCTTGTACTATGGACCGATGCATGCAAACAAAGGAATGATTTTCCTATAAAAGCCGCCGCTTTCCAAGACAATAAACATTATTACTCCGACCGTCTTAAGAGTTTCATTTCTCTATGTAACTCCCTATCACTCCATCACGGGTCCTGTTACTTCAGAAGGAATTAATATTGTACCTTCGATAAGCGAAATCAAAAATCTATTCGAACGTAAGATAGGCTAACTGTCATGTTTACTATCGATGCCTTAGTTCACAATCGTACTAATTTCAAAAAAAAAGCTAGCGAAATTAAGACTTTATGACTAGTGCACCATAGTTCTAATTACAGCAAATTTTTCCTCGTAATTAGTACTATTGTGAACTAAAGGCATCGCTATGGAAAATTACCTTACGCACGCTCGGAAATCTTTCAGACTTTATTTAATTACCACGCAGCTGGAAATTTACGTACACAACTTTTCATACGAGCGCTAGGGTAAATCAACTGTAATCTTACATTTAGATCTAGCTAAGGTGACTTGGCGGGTTGGCTGCGATATATGTGATAGGTATGTTCTTTGACGTGAGTTTACTGATGTGCGATTTCCTCAGTTGACGAAATGTTGTCAGTATTGTTTGCGCAGTAGTAATGCCATGCGAAGAAGCGGGGCAGTACTGCATTCGTGTAATTGTAACCATTTGTTTTTGGTGCAGGTCAACGAAGGTATCAGAGAAGACGAAGATGGGTCTGTTGAACGGCCAAGTCCACGGGGAGACGCGACAAGCTAAATCCAGGAAGACTATCATCAGGATGCTGGGTAAGTTGTTAAATTACATAACTTATAAGACATTTACGATCTAGGTATTTTTAAAGGAAGAGTAAACGGGTTTGTCCTTTATGTTCATCTTTATGTTCTGTCCTCAGTTCCTCACTCACCACTTAGTATCGTAGGCGTGTAGTAGCGACAGATGTCTTTAATCACAGCAATAAACAAAAAGTGGCTATAAACTCTATCTCTATTAGGGTAAGAGCCTTGTTTATCCTAAAACACTGGTTACCCTATTTAGAAAACGGCGTTACTTATTCTAGGAAAATATTCAGAGACATTTTTTCTTTAATAATTTGCGGTTAAAGTGGTATAGATGAAAAACTTGGGTGTGACGTTGTACGTAGTTGTGACGTGTTCGAATAGGCGTTTGTTTTGTTCTTGTTGCACATTTTAAATATGTAATGTCTGTTCGAACACGCTACAACTACATACAACATGTCATTTTCTTAAGTTTCTTACCTATAACTGTATTATTACGCGAGCAGCAGGTGAAATGACAACGAGTGTATTTTGGTGTCAGTACAGTCCGCTTCATAAATATGTATACATTCTAGATTGCTTCGAGATAAGGTACCTATACGTGTTTATACCTACCCAAGCTGACTTTACTTACCCCAAGTACGTTCTCATGACGATATTATTCTTTAACTGTGTTATGAATGTTAAGATATGCAACGTAATTTGCATTCGCATCGTTATGACGCAAGGGCAATGAAGATAAATGTTACATTCGTAATTCTTTCGCCTTCTTTCTTTTGGGAATAAATGCTTGTACATAATGTATCAACGGAAAAGTGCGTTGTATGCCGTTTGGCTAACGACATCCTGCAGCATTCAGACAGACCTTAATGTATGCTACATCCGGATGCCGAGGTTACAGAATGAATATAAGAATAATTGTTTACGTGGCGCAGATGACTAAAGAACATAGGTTTCCAAAGAAAAAACGCAGTCCCTTTATAGCGCTTTAGATTGTTGTTTACCTCTATACTTATATTATGTGTTATACCTTTAGGTGTAACGAATTATCAGTAAACAGGCGTGTATCGCGGCTCCGTGCACTCAGAGGGTCTACTCCGAACTTCGAAAATCGAACTTCGTATCGTGCAGTCCCTTTCCGTCATATAGTGTATAACACGAGAGTGAAAGGGACGACACGACACGAAGTATGATTTTCGAAGTTCCGAGTAGGCCCTCTGAGTTTCACTATAGTTTTATGTTCTGGGTTCTGGGGCTTAGCTGGTTTTCACATTCAAGTTATCTGACATTTGGCTACAATTCAATACAATTATTCTTCATTTTTACAAAACAAAACAATTAATCTGGCTGGCTTTTGTTTGGCTAATCAACTTATCTTCTACATGTTATACTCATGGTACTGTACTGTGTTTATTTTGTATATAGGCTTGCTGGTAATTAAAAACTAGCCGGGTCAAATTTTGAGCTTAAAAGTCCCCAGTACGCTCGACCGAACTCGATTCTCCATACAAACGTAGTTTCGTTCTCATTTTAAAACGCCATGCTGAAATAACATGAAACTTTGTATACGCAATAGGATCCGCCATATCTAGGTCGGAAATTAGTTGTAGTTGCTAGAAATTGGAATGAAAAAAAAAACGAGCTTTCGAATTTTTTAAGTCTTGTATGAAAACCTTAATAATCGCTGTATTTTTCTCCATTATAATTTCAAGCAAGAAAAACTAATTTCCGACCTAGATATACCAGATCCCCTTGTGTATAGAAAGTTTCACATGATTCCAGCTTGCCATTTTAAAATGAGAGCGAAACTACATTTGTATGGAGAACCGAGCTTACTGCGGACTCTTAATTTTATAGTAAGTTATCTGCTTTGTGTAAATTTCGAGTGTTCTAAGAAGTTATACTTTTAAATAGCAAAAAAAACACGAACTTGGGTTTTGAATTCATTTTTAGAATGTTGTGTTCTTAATAAACCCCGACCCGACCCGGACCTGGGTATGTCCTAAAACTACGACGACAATACCACCGGGGGATGGGAAGCAGCATCCCTGGAGTGCGGTGGAGATACTGCGATCGCCAACCCGCATGCCAAGCGTGGCGATTATGGCATATACCCCCGTAATTTTGGGGGAGGCCTATGTCCAGCAGTGGACGTCCTTTGGCTGATATGGTGGTGGTGGGATCATAATAAATAAATACCATAATCTACGGAACTTGGCACCAAATTAATTAGATCTCATTTCTTTTGTCGGTAAAGTCGACAACCATACATGGCATATTCTTAAATTGAACTTGGCTCCCATTTTGACATGTATGTTTTTGGTAGGATACATAAAAAGTATGAGTTATGAATTCTTCAATTTAGGCATATAACTTGCACCTATGAACGTCAATATGATAAAATTAAATACCACCGGTTTGGAAAAATAAACCTCTGCCACGAAAAGAACCGGCGTAAGAAACTCGGCGAGGTGTCATTTTTCAAAACAATAAACTTGCCTGCTATAAACCTTGTCGGCCTGTTTAGCCTAGTTGGTAGTGTCACTGCCTCCTAAGCTAGAGGTCCCGGGTACGTATCCCGGTAAGGGCATTTTTTTTCTGTGGTGGGCAGAGACATTTTCTATCATCATCATTCATCAACATTATCATGTCAGCCGAAAGACATCCACTGCTGCACATAGGCCTCCCCCAAAGACTTCCACAATGACCGGTCCTGCGCCACCCGCATCCGGCGGACACCCGCGACCTTTAACAGGTCACGGTGTGGGGGGGGGGGGGGCTGCGCGCGCTACGCCTTCCGGTACGTGATCGCCACTCGAGAACCGACAGCCACTTAAGTTTAGCGATTCGGAGGGCTATATCTGTCTTTTTGGATCTGCTGCGGATGGCCTCATTCCTGATGCGATCACATATATTATTATATTTAATATAGGGCATCAATTCTTGTTGCGAACGCAACCCTTATTTTTGTATAGCTTAAACATTGCGTTATGCAATAGTAAAACGCGCCCATCGGGCACGGTTAGTATAATGGCGGCTTCTAAAAGCCGCCAATAGTAACGCGTTATCCCTACCAATACGAATACCTACATGTCTAACAGTAAAATCTTACTTGTCATTAATTACCTACCATCTTCTTTGTTCCTACACTTTAACCACTTCTTCGTATCTCCTTCTGCCAACAATCTTGTACAACCTATGGAATATACTACAATAAACTTGTATCGAACTTTTATTTAAATCGTAGAGTTCTATCATCACCGGCACCGGCGGCTACAATTCTGCTTTATGTACACGATATATTATCTGGAACTAATTTTGACACCATTATCGCTTATGTGTATTTTTATTGGCCAGCCTTTTTGGCACTTTACCCGCTGATGGCGACCAGGGGCATTTTTTTATCTTTAAGTTTGTTTTTTTTTGTTTTTTCTTTATAGGTTGTCTTATGTTGTGGATTTATTAAAAAATAACTTTATTATTGTCGTACCGTAAAGGATATCCCACATCAAGGGGATAAGAAGACGAATTTGTCTATGTTTTGCCTTTGAAGAACTCTTTATATAAGTACATAATATTCAATCCAAGGGAGCAATGGCTCTAAGTTTGAAGAAAATACAACCTGTTTCGTTATTATTCAAGAGTAGCATTCGAGAAAGAATACTCAATTCTCAATCATAAATAATGTATGAATCCAACATCTTATATATAAGACAAAAGTACTTGTACCAATATGAACAACAACTTCGTTACAAAAATAAGATTAAACGTAGGTAGTAGCCTGAAGCATACGTTTTGTATTCCAATGTTTTGAATATGTTTAGCGCGCTCATTTTAATCGGAAAGTTTTGCAAACACGAGACATCTTGAAATCCAATTGAAATAATTCAATATTTATTTCTAATTATGTACAAAGAAAATATACACAAGAATACTTAACCGAAATAGTATAAATAAAATTAAAACTATCTTAAATCTAACTAATAATGTCCACAGGTTGCCCGAGGATAACACGTGGTGCTAAATAACTCTCAGAATATCTATATTTTTTTATTATTAGTAAAATGTATAGTCTGAGGAAGGTTATATAAGCCCAAGAAATCAATATTCTGAAGAAAAAGAAATATGTGTACACTTTTTTTAATTTAATTTGGTTTAATAGTAGAACTCCGCATGTATTCATCAATAATGTCGTATTAAATGAAGCTGATGGACTTAAAAATAAACCATAAATTAATTGCTATAGATTTTACCTATAAAATACCTAGATAGTCAGAGGTATGCAACAAATGGACCGTATTATAACGTGGCCAATTTCCGCAGTCATGAACTTGAAGTTGTCTCTATAAAGTACGCAAATGTGATTTGTTTACATTGTGAATTATACTGGTATAATAAATGCGGTATAGGTAGATACTTCTTTTGAGAATAAGTGGTCGTCAGGAGCAAAGGATAAATACGAGAGTTAAAAAGTAGGGCTATAGCTTAATTTAATACTATCAACTAAAACAAAATAACACTAGGCCAAGGATTGACCCCGTTAAGTCACGTCAAGCAAGCAGGTTCTATGATTGATTACGCAAATCTGGGCAACAGCCAGCAAAAACCTTTAACTCGAATGTTTATTCAGTAAGCTTCAGTAAATCTTTTACTAATATTGAATTTGTTGGTAATACATACTTTTTTTTACAACGACGGTGGCAAACAAGCTTACGTGCTGCCTGACGGTAAGCAGACACCGTAGCCAATGGGAACTTGCGATTCCAAAAGATTCACAAGTTACTTACCACCACCACCATATCAGCCGAAGGACGTCCACTGCTGGGCATATGCCTCTCCCAAATTCACGGGGGGTATATGCCATAATAGCCACGCTTGGCATGCGGGTTGGCGATCGATCGATCACAAGTTACCGACACTTTATAAAGCGTGAAGCCAATAGACTTGAGGATTCGTTTTGTTGACGGTACGAGTAGAAACATATTATGACGGGCCATTACTCACCACCACATACCTAAGGAGTAAGTAGTGATATTCTTATGGCTGTGGTATTTTGTAAGATTGAGGTACTTCCCTAGGTTGGACTGCTTCAAATTCGAACGAAATCCCTTTCCGCTGTGCCTGCCTCTCTGAATACTACGCCCATGTCCCATTAAAAATGTCTGTCTGTTTGTCAAAGTCAAAGTAATTTATTTGTAAACATAGGTAGCAAAGTAGCAAACAGTGTTGAAACAAAGAGAAAAATAAGAACTCTATATTTCGCCGATAGGTATACAAATTAAATCTTACAATTAAATCAATTAGTATACATTCTCAAGTAATATTTCGTACAATAATAACTAATAACACATAATTCAAATTATAAAAATGACAACAAATTACATTTATGTTTACATTCAGCAAATTTAATAATAATAATAATATTGGGGGACAATCTTACACAAATCGACCTAGTCCCAAACTAAGCAAAGCTTGTACTATGGGTACTACACGACGATACACATACTTATATAGATAAATATATACTTAAATACATAGAAAACATCCAAGACCCAAGAACAAATATCCGAGAAAAATGCACAAATAAATGCCCTGGCCGAGATTCGAACCCGGGACCTCTAGCTTCGGAGGCAGAGTCACTACCAACTAGGCTAAACAGGCCGTCATTTTGACATTAACTTAGTTAATCTACAAGGAAGTCATGATCATGAAGATAGGGATATATTTAGTCACCAATATTTTTTTAAAGTTATTTTTATACATTTAGAATGGTTTCTATTAGGGTTTGCAGTCCCGGTACTTATTGAAGTCCCGAAGTTTTCGGGACCGGGACCGGGTCAGTTTCGGGAATTCCCGGATACTTTCGTGACTTTCGGGACTTTGTAGTTTTTAGGGAGTATGTATGAAAAAACCGGACAAGTATGAGTCAAACTCGCGCTCGAGAGTTTCGTTCCGTACTCTCATGATTTGTAGCTATAATAAACTATTTGGCGCATGTATATTGTCTAGTGTAACGTGAGCTCCTGTATCTGGATGTCCCTTTACGTTGCTTAAATTGAAATAATATTTTTATGTACAAGTTCAAAGTTATTTATTACCTTACTTGTAATTTAAGACCATGCTTATTATATTACATCTCACTTTTCAGCCATGTATATAAGCTGTTTTCAATTCAAGAGGCATTACGAACCGTCTCGCAAGCAGGCTTCCTGCCTCAAGAACAAGCCGGTTTCCAAAGAGGCTTTAGTACCGTATAGTATACCACTTTCCTACGCTCGCCAGGTTATACAGAAGACTGGGGAGTATAACTTGCCCCTCTGTTTAGCGTTCGTGGACTACGAGAACTTCGATTCGATTCGATCGAAACCTGGGCTGTGCTAGAATCTCTGCAGCGGTGCCAAGTTGACTAGCGCTATATCGAAGTGCTGAAGTGTTTGTACGAGAACGCCACTATGTCAGTCCTTCACCGGGACCAGAACTCGAAACCTATTTAGTTGCAGCGGGGAGTTCGGCAAGGAGATGTTATTTCTCCTAATTTGTTCTCCGCTGCACTGGAGGATGTTTTCAAAACTCTGGACTAAAAAGGCTAGGCATCAACATAAATGGCGAGTACATCACTCACCTTTAGTTTGCTGACGATATAGTAGTCTTGGCTGAGACCATGGAGGCTATGCTATAAGTACAATGCTCAATAACGTCAGTAAAGCCTCCGAGCGAGTTGGTCTTAGGATGAATATGGACAAGACGAAGATCATGTCAAATGCCCACGTAGCACCAACTCCCGTAACAATCTGACACTTTACACTCGAAGTTGAAGACGACTACATTTACCTAGGACAGACCGTCCAGTTAGGTAGGTCAAATTTCGAGAAAGAGGTTAACCGTCAAATCCGAATCGGGTGGGCAACGTTCGGGAAGCTACGGCACATCTTTTTGTCCAATATTCCGCAGGGTCTCAAGACGAGAGTCTTTGACCAGTGTGTGTTGCCACTTGCCAGTGATGACATATGGCACTGAAACGTGATTGCTAACTATGGGCCTCATAAGAAGGCTCAAAGTCACCCAAAGAGCAATAGCGACGGATATGCTAGGAGTATCTCTGCGTGTTCGTATCAGGAATGAGGTTATCCGCAACAAAACCAAAGTAACCGATATGGCCCTCCGAATCGCTAAACTTAAGTGGCAGTGGGCTGGGCACATAGCACGTAGAACCGATAGCCGTTGGGGCGGAAAGGTTCTCTAGTGGCGTCAGCGTACCGGTGGACTGGTGACCTGGTAAGGATCGCGGGTGTCCGCTGGATGCAGGATTAGCGCAGGACCAGTCATTGAGGAAGTCTTTGGGGCATAGGTCCAGCAGTGGACGTCCTTCGGCTGATATGATGATACCTCTACGCGTTCACGAGAAAAACACATCAGAGTTGATGAAATGAGCCCGAAAAAACAACTCATTTTGCCATTTCACTAGAGAAGTTCAGTGATATGAGTGTTATTCACCACAAATAATGAAATCCCGAAAGTCCCGAAAGCAACGGGAATTACAAAATCAGTCCCGGGAATAAATGTGAGTTTCATTTCCCAGGAAATACCGGGATTTTCGGGATCGGGATTTCCCGGGAGCACACCCTAGTTTCTATCTAAGAACTATATGTATTTTATTGTAAGTATTTTTTACAGCCAAGTCGGGCGCGGTTTAATCCGTGACTTCATCGCGCTGCTGCAAGTACATGTCGGCTGCCCGCATTGCGGGCTTATAGCCTGAGAGCCTGCTCCGAACTTCGAAAATCGAACTTCGTGTCGTGCCGTCCCTTTCACTCTCGTGTTATACACTATATGACGGAAAGGGACGGCACGACACGAAGTTCGATTTTCGAAGTAGGCCCTCAGAACATCTCTTAGCTCTAACGGTGTTTTCCAATTCATCGGCCTGAGTTAAGAGTTTTACGTAATTATCATTACGTGCGAGCCTATTTAGTCCCTCAAAGGGGAAGGCCTGTCCTAGCCTAGCGCTAAGGCCCCACCCCCGAAAGAGCGCGTTGCGTGCGATAGAAAGAAATGGTCATTGGTCACGCTTAGGCACGTTTGGCATACCTAAACGAGCGATTAGTTAACGGTGGGCCTTCTATTACTTATTCTGTGACCAAGTCTCTCGTCTGTTAACTCTTCACGATTAAACTGCTCAAAGGATTGAGATGATTTAGTTTCTATTCCACAATAATAATTCTTTAAGGGGGCGAAAAGGGGATGAAGGCTTGTATGAATGAGCTAAGCCCGCGCCTGCTTTAAAGCGGTCACGAGTTCTACGCGGACGAATTCGTCGGCGAAACCTAGGTCTATTTTGGTGTTTGACCTCCAAACAAATTTTTAATGTGTTCGCTCACGCTTAGCTTTTTTATACCACGTCGGTGGCAAACAAGCGTCAGGCCCGTCTGATGGTTTATGGATGCCTGCAACTACAGGGGTGTTACATGCCCGTTGCCAACCCTTTAAAAATGATTCCCTGCATGCCTTACATGAAGAATCCCATATCCACTATCAGAGCTGCCAGAACAAGCGCGCGAAACATTGAAACGCGTATGAGATGCAAAATAGATAAAAAATATAGGTACCCTTACTTTACAGCCTGAGTTCCGTGCCGCTCAGGAGCAATGCGAACGGGAGAACGTTATGAATAAACGTTATTTTTTCATTTCATCGAAATCTAAGGGGACAGTCTCACACAACCGAAGAATAACTGAAATTAGGCAAGAACATGAGCTGAACCGTTAAGATGAAAGAAATTGGGGCCTGGGTCGTGTTGTGGAGATGATTACGTCCACGTCGAAACTCACTAAACCACGAATAGACAGAGCTACAACATGGGGCTTCATTTCATTACCAAATGCTAAGTGCAGTCCCCGACAACTGACTCTATTGTTGGCTTTAATCACAGGTAAAATCGTAAAAAAATCATGGACTGAATTATTTTCCGGTTTCAATTCATTTCGATATTGTCGCACTATTTTCAATACGGCGCAGCAATAAAAAAACAAATGACAGTGGCACAAATTAAAAGGGCAACTCCTCTATCAAAGTTCTTTTTAAAAATTTGATAATAGCTTTTTATATTTTTGTATACAGGAACTTTCATTATGCCCTAAGTATTGAATAAACCTACTTTAGATTGAACATATTACAGTTTTTAAAAGCTAGATTCCAACCGTAAACCAGCATAAACACTCTGCGTCCTAACCACAAAACTTTTCAGGTCAGGACTCGTATTTAAATTGGGTTAAAATGCAGCAGATTTTTCAATATTGGCTGCGGAAGGAAAAGTTACTCGCCGCTTCGTTCCCGTTTCTCAGTAAAACGGAGAATGCAAGTTCAAAAGGCAAAGCTGAATCGAAAAATTTAAAGTACCTATATACTCGCAAATTATGATACTTATTTAGCTTAAAAGTCAAATGGTGAATGCATTTTATTTATAGCAAACACACAATACGACTTTGATTCGATATAATTTAAAAAAAATTATAAGTGAGAAACGCCTATTGTTTTAAATCAAAGTATTCTGAAGACATGGCGAACTTGAATTCAAATTAACCTACGCCAAATACCACCGTGGGAATATAGAGTCCCTTTTCATAGTTCTTTTTAATTACCGACGTGTTGGATTTTCTAATTTTACTAGTAACTATTGTTTCAGGTTTGTGTATATACCCGTTCACACATTGATTTCGGTAGACTTGTAGAAAAGTCAGAAGAAGTATGTTGACCTTGAGGGTCAAACAATATATTGTTTGGAGATTAGTGGTCCCGAAAACGTTATCTTCAAATTTGACATGGTGCCCTGTGCCGTGCAACAATTTTCTGTGGCCTTATAGGCACTGTCTATAATAAATTTACCGTTCCTTCGGTTGATATTAGCATTGAAAAAATCGTGAGTATTGCCGCCAAATAAAATACAGCAGAAAAAAGTTTATACCTCTTATTTGCCCATTCTGTACCTAGTCATACAATAGACATACGACAACATGTGTAGACACAGACACACTTACTATTTAATTATTGATATTATTAACTCTGGGGCCCAACTCGATTAAAGTTGTGATACATCCCCGTCACGTCTCCGTATCGGTTAATAAGAATGACATACGACCTTTTCAGTTAGTTAAGATTTGGAATCACGGCCCTAATAATAACACAAAACAATAAGACAAAACTCAATTACCAAAGCCAATTTCAAAATCACGCAATCGTTATCTAATACGTGAATCACGTCTTTTGTTTCAATCAATTCAGACAATCCAAGAGGTTAACGGAAACCGAATGGCCTTAAGAGTCATCCTTGAGAGTTGGATTATTAATCTCATTCCCCTGGCGATTTATATTTAAATGATTTTTTACTTACCGATAATTTGATATCAAATATTATTTAATTTTAAGCATGTGAATCGAATAAACACCACTTCTGGCTCATTGCATTAAAAAATTTACAACCTTTTTTTTTGGTGAAAGGGGAATAATTATAAAAAATGAAAACCATAATGCCACAATTTTACATCTTATTACCCAAATATCTTCAAGAATATTCGTATTCATTACTAAATTAAATTATTTTCTGAAATCAGTAGTGTAGCAAACCAATTCGCCAATGACTGCAGCTGCTGATGACCAAGCTGTAAAATATCATTTGTTATCTTTTGTTAGGCGCACTTATGTACTTAGTTGACTGCATTCAAGCTCTTGAACACCTTTAAATACCTAATGTGCAACAGGAAGAACCACTTGGGGCGTAGAATGGTGTCTCGGTCGAAACGCCTTCTTTTCTCCGAGCAGCACTAATTAGCATTTGCCCGTTGGCAGATTGTACTTGTAATAAACGTACTTGAGACGCAACCTCTGGAATTGGAAGCGTTACAGGTAAGACAGGTGTAATACGTCAGAAGACGTAGAAGTGGGGATATTCATGTAGGTTAAGTAAGGAACCAAGAGAATGACAGCTTTGTTCAGCACAAACATTGTATGTAGATTTTAAATAAAACTACGATAAACACAGTCATTTTTTTTCAAATCGATAAGTTCCCTCTAGATTCAACTTAAAGCAAACTTGATTTCGATCCATGAGTTGTTCTTTTTGGGGAAGTATGATCACAATGGGTCAACTAATAGCAATCGTAACGCAGATAGATCGTAACCAGTTAATTTAATCGGTTGGATTGGATAACTATTCGGTGACTTAAGGATGATTTGTAAGGATGATTCACAGTAGACCGTTCCGTGTCCGGGCCGGCCCGTTTTCTTCTAGAGAAATACGCCGGCCGTTGCGTTTGCTGTCATAGAAAACGGGCCGGCCCGGACACGGAACGGTCTACTGTGAATCATCCTAGGAGTAGTAGTAGTAGTTTATCTGGGAGTAGAAAAATCGGCCCTAAGTGGTCATGTGATGAGAAAAGAATAGTAGGATATATTTCCCTCAGGACGACGCAAATTGACCCTTTCAAGAATCACCATTAAACGTTGGCCGTTTGGATTGTTTCGTTAATCGGAAACTAAGGGTGATTCCACACCGACGCACAACATGGGTATGTTTCAGGGGTTCCCAAACTTTTTTTTCTCATAGACCACTTTAAAAAATTTGCTGGTTCTGGTGGACCCCCTACTCTACAGCCTACACCATATTCCCAAAAAATTACAAAAATGTGACTATTACCTAACTCTGGTGACGATATAACTATGAAATAGTATAGTATATTATATGTACACCTAGGGAGATAATATAAAGAAAGGCCGAGATCGCAGATATTTACGGCCCGAGCTGCAAGCGAAGGACGCAAATGTGCGATCAAGGCTTTCTTTATTATCTCCCGTGTTGTATACATCATTTTATGTCAACATTTGGCGAAAAAGCGGCTATTTCCGCACATGTATCGGGCGAAAAAATCCACTTTTAGCCAGGTGTGACATAAATGTTCTTTACAGGTTTAGAAAAAAAAGTGAAAAATGATTGGTTAATATGCTGTCAATAATAAATACTTTACTTTTTTGACATCTACTCACAACCTATCTATTCCAGCATCAAATAAAATCAATCAAATCTAAATCTCGGAGTGGTGAAATAAAATTAAATATAGTATATTTTGCTTGTGTTGTGTTTATTCGAGTACTTTATAATATTTATGATGATAATAACAGTCGTAAAATAATTAAAATTAAACATTGTTACGTAACTTCTAAGTACAATGACACTCAAAATTAATGGGAGGGATGAGCTTGATGAATTGACAACAAATTGACAATATTTGGGTTCAGTTTTGTCAGGAATAATCGCAAATCTCCTCGTTCTGTGATATTCAGTCTGTTCCTATTTTTCGTTAAAAGGTTTGTAACGGTGCTGAAACTTTTTTCCACAAGATATGACGAGGGAAATGATATCAAAAGCTTTCTCGCAATTTTCCACAGTCCAGGATATTTTTCGGGTATTTCTGCTTGCAGCCAAAAAGTTTGATACCCTTTTTTATATTTCACCTTCAGCTCTCTTCGTGCTAAGCTCAAGTAGCTGCTCTTGCAATATCACGTTCTCCACTTCCATTTCATCAAATGGATTTATAATCCAAGGTGGTATTTCCATCGTGAGAATGTCTTCAAATCTGGTTTTGAAATCATCATGCAGGGCAATCAAATGTTGAACATGTGTCTGAATATCATCATCCTCGCATTCTACCTGTGACAAGCTTGAGAATTGGGAAAATTCGCGTCGACTAATGTTTTGCTTCATTAACTTCAATTTTCCAAGAAAAGCGGAAATCACACTCTTTGTTTTAATTAAATTGAGGTTGTCCCCTTGCAGTTGTAAGTTAATATCATTAAACTTTTTGAACAAATCTGTCAAATACGCGATATCTGCTTTGAACTTGATCAGGTTTTCTTTTAAATCTGGAGCTTTACTATCCAGAAACTCCAAGACAGACTCAAAAAGTGAGTAAAATCTTGTTAAACATGCACCTTTCGACAACCAGCGTACTTCAGTGTGTAAGAGCAATCGTCGGAAGTCTTCATCATTTTCATCGCACAATTGGGCAAATAAACGCGTATTCAAAGCATTGCTTTTTATTTTATTAACCGCGTTAATCACAAATTGGAGCGATTGGTGCAGTCTAGCACTCAATTTTTTTGCTACTAAGTGTTGTCGGTGGATGACACAGTGAATTGCAGATAAATCTGGTATCATTTTTTTTAGATGGCTTATGAACCCACGATATTTCCCGACCATTGCAGGAGCTCCATCTGTTGCCGCCGATGTAACGTTTGTGAACGGAATTGATTTTTCTTTTAAAAAATCGCTCAGGATGTTAAATATCGATTCACCTTTAGTGTCAGTCTTCAAAGTTTTGGCGAATAATAGCTCTTCATGAATTTCTTCGTCCATAACAAATCGCACAAATGCTAATAATAATGCCTCATTATCAGGTAAAGTTGACTCGTCCAGTTGAATAGAAAAATGAGTTGTTTGCAGATAATTACACAAGAAACTTTCAATATCAGAGCTCATTTCGTCAATACGTCTTTGTACAGTGTTGTTACTCAAAGGAATTTTTTTGAGTATGTCAAATGGAGGTTTGTGCAGAACAGTTTTTAAAACTTCTTCAACAGCGGGTAAAATTAACTGTTCACCAATGGTGTGGGGTTTTCCAGATTTCGCTATGAGTAATGAGATGTTGTAAGATGCCCGCAAGCCATCATCGTTACTTTCAGATGTTGAAGCGAACATACCTTGCAGGGTGGGTCTCTTTTCATATTTTTCTTTCAATGATTGAAAATATTTCAAATCTTTACCTGTTTTATCAGGGTGGAACCTTTTTAGATGATCTTCGAGCTTCGATGGTTTCATAGAGTCATTGCTCAAAACTTTATTGCATAAAAGGCACATGGGCAATCGCTTGTCCGCGTTTGATGGAAGAAAGCCAAATTTTAAATATTCCACACTGTACTGTCGACACTTAATTTTCTTCTTTGGCTCCGCCATGTTTCAAATTAGCTACCTGTAAGTATAAAAAAGTTTTTGTGATCTTAACATTCTTACTTAACTTCTTCTTAGTCTTACTTAACAGGATATGGCTATTTTATAGAACAGAATTTATAATTTTTCGCTATGAATCAAATAAAGAATACTAATAAACTTTTTTCGGCTGTCTGTTGTTTTATGGAAGTAGGTAGGTAATAATCGTAATGTTCATTATTTCATATTTCATACATGTCTATCATACACAAAGAAGACAAATATATTAACTACAAAAAGAGATACCTATAAGTTGTATAGCAAATAAACAAATAATGTACTTACTTTTCCGACACGATTCTGGCAACCAGGAACAGCAATTCACTTTACTTTTGTAGTCGAAATCCGGAAACAAATGAGTAACGTTTGTTCTTAGCATTCGTATTTATTGGTGAAGAATCAAACAAGTGCATACAAGCACAGCACATTACCGTAAGTCATAGGTATTTCGTCCCTTGGCACGTCCGAACAAGCGTTTTGGTCGGCGCCGGCGATAGCGACGCGACGGTGCTTCGCAAGCCTAGACTTGTTCGTTTGTCCAACAGCTCGTTCGCGATATGTTGCAGACTTGCAGTCGACAAGTTTTGGAGCCGAAATTTGTAATTTTAATAATATAGTATTATAGTATAGGTAGTTTGATTCACCGAAATATTTATCACGGAGGAACGCAATATTTTTATTATATATTTATCAGTCGTCCAGGCTATAAAAATAATACAAAAATCATTATCTGTTTCGTTATTTACCATCGAAACCAGATAAATTTTCGTGGACCCCCACGTACAAACTGTGAACCCCTATTTTTTTGCCACTCCAGCGTAGACCCCTGTCACATCGTTCGTGGACCCCTGGGGGTCCACCTGGACCACTTTGGGAACCCCTGGTAAACTGTTAATATAACTAAATATTTTTCCCATATTTGCTTTCAAGTCAAAATGACATTAAACCCTCTGCTACTTTAGATTGGTGCACGACATATTTTAGTATCAAATCGGAATCCTAAACATTAGTCTCTGATGCCTTTTCTCTGAGCTTTTTACATTTTCATACAAAATAATTAATTATATCACCAAGGATGAGTGCAAAAGGATCTTAAGAGTTAACGTGGAGTAAAGCAAAAGGTAATGTCAACTATGACAATATTAGAAATGTGAATGGCACACGCACCTCAATAAAACTACACACACATTCATAGGCGGCTGTGACAGTTGCACAAATTTGTCACCTCGACGTACTTAAGCTTTGAACGATACGAGTATGTCAAGCAAATGTGTTAGAAACAGTTTCGTGTAAGAAGGTGTACAATTAATGAGATCTTAAGATGGGCACTGAACCTTTGTTCATGTAGCTGGCCACTTTATACCATTACAGGATTTGAAGAAAATTTGTGATTCCCATTTGTTCTATGGAACAATGACATCATAGGACATAATTTTTAAGAAAAAAAAACCGACTTCAATGGGGGAGGCCGGTGAAAGATTATTATACTTAGATGGTGCACTCTTAGATTCCATACAATAAAATAGAAATGGCTATAAGTATGTTTATAATGGTAGAAGACTAAGTACCCTCAATTTCGTCATCTTTGCCCCCTGGCTAGATGCTGGCCAAGAGCAATCCCATTTTTAACAAAAAAAAAAAAAAAAACCTCATGGAATCATGGAAAAACCTTCCTCCAATCGCCAAACCTGAACTACGCGTCGTTAAAGAGTTCCGTTCGGATCATCATCAGCAATTCCACTTCATCAAATGTCACTTTTATGAATGAAAATGCTTGATTAGTACATGAAAATACTAAAATTACTATTTGTGTGCCTTTCACATTTGAGGAGTTCCCTCAATTCCTCATGGATCCCATCATCAGAAATCAATCGTGAAAAAAGAACTTGCTTAACAAATACAGCTAGAAGGACAAATCGCCAAACGTGAACTTTTCGTCGTTGAAGAGTTCTGTTCTGATCATCATCAGCAGATCCACTCCATCAAATGTCACATTTTTGGATGAAAATGCTCGAGTTGTTGATAAAAACACAAAAATCACTATATGTTTGCCTTTAAGATTTGAGGAGTTCTCTCAATTTCTCATGGATACCATCATCAAAACTGTGTTTTTACAAAAAACGGGACCAACTTGGATATATATACTTACAATCAAAAAAAGAATTTTCGAAATCGGTTAAGAAATGACGGAGATATGGAGTAACAAACATTAAAAAAAAACATACAACCGAATTGATAACCTCCTCTTTTGAAATCTTGAAGTCGGTAAAAATAGAATATATTTTCCCAAATAGTCCTATAGAACAGTGACGCAATAGAACAAAATAAGACTTCTCTTTTCCCACATTGTTCCATCATGGAACAAAATAGTAATTATATTTCCTAGTTGTTCTATATTAAAAAAAATTTTTTTTACTAAATTACCTGACGTAACTGTAGAGGATTTTAATTCCGTGGAGTGAAATAATGTTACAAGGAATAGTTTAACAATTTCCAAGGATTGGGCATCGACTTCACGGATTCAAATTATTGGGATTGTTGTCAAGTCGAAACAAATATGCATTAATTATGTTTGGAGTTTAGTTATTTATTTTTAATTATATTTTTCTATTGTATTTACAACCTCGCACCAAAACAATTGAAAATTTTGCGAGGGAATGTCAATCAACATTTTTTAAATTGTGATGAATGATTTTTTTTAATAATGTTTTTTTTAGTAACAAGTGAAAATGAATATTCCCATGTATTCTATAGAACAACGCGATACACTGCCATATCATTTTGTTCCATGGCATAACAGTTCTATAGAACAAATGATAATCCGGAATCCTAAATGTTCTATGGAATAATTAGGAAGTTAAAATATCATTTTGTCCTATGACGTCATTGTTCTATGGAACAAATGGGGATCACTCAAGAAAATGAACATTGTTTAATTGGTCAAGTAGTTTTTATATTATACTAGGAGAGTTAATAAGCGAAAATGAATTTTTGAAATAGTACGAATTGAGAAGTTATTTCATCTCAGGAATGTGCCCTGCCGGCCTATGATGGTTGCCATTTTATCACTTATCGTCATAGATAAGACATCCGTCACGTTCTGACAAGTATGCGAGTGCGAGAGTGACGGGCGTCTTATCCACGACGATAAGTGATAAAACGGCAACCATCATACGCCCGATGGCAATTAACGGACTTAAAAAAAACATGTCTAGGAAACTACTTGACACAGTTATTGAAAGAAAGCATATAAAACGATTTAATTTATAGGCTAGTGGAAGTAATTTCCATTATTGTATCTCTAATTTCCATTATTGTCCATCTCCTATTTGGTAGTACAGTATCGACATGTTGTCTTGTTGAACTACGCATTGTAAGTATTTTTCTTCTTTTTTAGGGTTCCCTTGAAAACAAGGAACCTTTGTAGCTTCGCCATGTCCGTCCATGTATCCGGGACGTTGCGCAGTAATATTTTATTTTATTTTATTTTATTTTATATTATTGACATTTCTGTATAATTATTGATCATCGTAAATTTTTCTGTGACGTTTCTCAAGCACTCTTTTGAGTTCATGTGAAATAAAATGATTTTGAGTTTGAGTTTGAACTATTACTAATAGAAAGCTGTAATTTGGCATAAGTATACAAATCAATCACGCCGACAAAACCCTATAATATAAAATAATATCTTAGAAAATAGTATAATAATAGAGGAGAATATTATAACAGAGGAGAACAATAGGTGCCACACAGTGGGATGTTTACCTTACCTATAAGAGTTTAAGCTTAGGTATCTTTCCAGACCAGTAGAAGACCTCACACAAAAAACACAAAACACAAAAGCGGCTCGCGCTCTGAAATTACTAGTTGCAGACTTATCTCAGTTCAATATTGCTTTCCTAAAATATATAAGAAGTTTCTACATGACTCGCTGTACTCTGCGCTTGTCAATGTCATAATACCGGAACATCATGGTTTCATGAAAAATAAATCTATAGTAACTAAACCTATATGCTGTTGTGCTATACACCAATTACCTATTATAGATAATAGAGAACATGGTTTCATGAAAAATAAATCTATAGTAACTAAACCTATATGCTGTTGTGCTATACACCAATTACCTATTATAGATAATAAAGAACAGGTGGACTGATCTTCACTGACTTCTGGAAAGCTTTTGACAAAGTTGATCATGTACTTCTCTTAGGAAATTTAGCTTGTAATAGTCTCCGGGGAAATCTTTTACGTTGGTTCGAATCGTATTTATAGAAGAGAACCCAAATCGTTGTTGTTAATGGTTTCAGGTCTTATCTCACAAATGTTTCATCGGTTCAAGGATCTATTTTGGGTCCCTTGCTGCATGATCTTCTCAAGTCAAATATAGGAAGGCTATTCTCACAGTGGTTCAAGCGAAGGCTCGAACACCTAAATAGCATTTTAGAAATGTTTTTACCTTACCCCCTTTTAATTTTATAATTTGAAGTCTAACATTTTGCATAAATACTTCTGCAAATCAAATTTGTATTACACTTAGTTTAGTATGTAGTAAGTAGTGTCTCAGTGAGAGCATTTTAGGTACTAAGTACACATCTACGTTATAAAAAATTGTTCCTAGTTATTGTTATGCATTTACTTCTATTGTTTCTCCAATAAATAAATATAATTTAACTTGTTTTACTAGTTGCCATCCCTGTAACATGGTGATCCTCCATTAACACTTCAAGGTAGATTTTTATCACACATAATTTAACTCAATAAATTTGAGTCGACCCACGCTTTCACGCCTAGGGTCAGAATTAATGTCGGTCTCGATTAGAGACACAGATGCCTTTCTTTTAATTGAAATCTGCACCGATTTTAGGGGTGGTATTATGTAGGTATGAATGTGGAGGGTTGTAAGAGGTAGGCCAAGGGAAATGATGGATGGACTACATGAAAGATGATATGGACAAAGAAGGATGTGAGTGACGAGATGAGGGGCGGTAGAGAGGAGCGAGATCCCAAGTAAATGGGATAAGGGCAGGCGAGTGATGAGGACCCTGTTTTATGTTTATGCTAGTCACGTGATTAATGACACAAAGAGGGTGTTATTTAATTACTGTTTGTTAACTTTTTTTGGTGAACAATAAAGACTTATTGAAATAAAGAATAGTGCTTCTCCGTGGGTATATATCCATTCAATTTATTATTATATTTCAACGCGGATAGTTGTATAAATCGGAATACAGCAAGATGTTTTGTCACAACGGATCATTACTTAAAAAAAGGAAGGAAACCATGTGCTTAATGTATAATATTTTGAAACTATTATTATTTAATGTATTTAGATTTATTTAATCACACAACGAAAACAATCAGTGCCGATGGGAAGTGTGCCCAGACTGCTGGCCGCCTTGCCACGCTGTATGGCGATACTTATGCGTTGTGCAAAGTATTGGCCAGCCTTATTTAATAAATTTTTCTAATGATATTCTATTTCTAAATCTATTTTTAATATTTATTTAGGGGAAAACCTCAAACTCGCTTAGGTACTACAGATTACAAAGATTGTTTTCTAGTTTATAGTTAATGTATAAAATGGTTACAAAGTATTAGTTTTTACGATACTTCCCGCAGGACAAGTCTTGTTTGATTCCCTACTTGTTTTTAGGAACTATCGACGCTATAAAATACACACTGTGTATCGTATGGCGTTGTTAGTCCCTGTGTATTAATTAATTTTATCTATCTAGTGGAGACTTAACCTAACTTAAATGTATAAACATTTAATACTACTTAGTATCACAAAACCTCGTATCACAATAGTGCCGCTTACAAATTCGGTAGACGCATATCCAACAAATCGAGATCGTACAGTCAACTGATGAGAAACGTGACCCACTCTCCATAAAAGTTTGTATGCAGGGGGATCAGGTTTCTCTGCAGCTGACTGTACTTTCACGAGATCAAATTCCATATTTATGATCAAAAACTAATTATAATTGGGACTTAATACAGCATATTTCGTGGGGGTCCCATTCACAAGTACCAGTGTCAGAAAAAAGTGACAGCACAAATACGAGTATCATCCCATGCGGGTGTTATAACTGATCGTTCGTTCTGAACAAACCTTAACAAGCTAAGTTTCATTTCTTATTTATTAACTAACTAGCTAACTACGCTAGCACGACGACCCAAAATGAGTCTTGGCCTTCAAGACAAGAGCACGCCACTTTTCTCCGTCTGCGCTATTTCTTGCCAGCTTGCACCGGTTCCGTGGTCACGCAGGTCCACATCCACCAAATCCTTCCAGCGATACTTGGGGCGACCCACAAGACGCATGATTTATTATAATTATTATTGTTGGTAATAGATCCGTCAGTCCCGCACTTGTCAAAACGTGACGAGTGTGGTTCTACAGCAATAAATGATATTGATAAGACATTACAATGCAGAATAATAACAGATTGAAACATATGATATGACACATACAACACACAAACAATTATTTCATTCATGAACATAACCCTGTTCCTACTGCGCAATTAGCTGAATCAGAAGCGAGATCGCTCGCTAACAATTCACCATTTAACGGTGGTAAGTGTGAGGAATCAGAGTTCAAGTAAGCTGGTTTGGTTTTATATTGGTGTAATGTAATACTTCTTGAGATCTATATGGGGATGTTTGTGTGATGTAAGAATAATATGTACAAAACGTGAAAGATGACGTGAGAAATGTAAAGTAATGCGAAGTGTTTCTGATGGAGAAACTTCAGACATAACTTGGACTAAGGTATTTGACTCTAGAATATGGGGTTATTCAAGAAAGGAGTGTATAAATTTTATAGGTCGGTAAGGCGCATGTGACACCCCCAAAAAATACATTATGTATATTAATATTTATCAAGTCGAGGAAGCACTTACATTGCCACAGAGAAATGATTAAAGCCAATATTTGACCAAATTCCTAAGAAATTATGTACGATCAACTCACGCAAGCCCTTTTCAACATTACCATACTCGTAGAAAAAAATAGTTTTTTTATGACATAGGAGGCAAACGAGCAGACCAATCGCCTGATGGTAAGCGATTAACGCCGCCCATGGACACTTGCAACACCAGAAGGGTTGTAAGAAAAAGTGAAGGTTTGTTGTAATTTTAATCAAGGTTAATTCAGTTAAATGACAATTTGGATTTAATCAAATCACAAACACACAAATCTTGAGTGTAGTGTTTTTTTTATCTGACTTAACTTTTGCTAGGGAAATGACAAGTTATCTTATCGAGTTTATTTCATGAATTCGCTAGCTTGGTTTATGAATTTCTTGAAATCACTAGTGAAATGACAGTTAGTGAAATGACAATCTGGTTAGTGTTTTGACCGATTTCGTCGTTTCTCGAAACCTGCCTAGCGATTTGATCATATCTCCGAATTTTGTTGTAGGGAAATTGAGAATTAAAACAGAGTAGAATAAAACCGAAAGTGAAAGAATAGAATAATTGTGAATGAACACATCATTATTAGTAATTGCGTTTGAAAATCTTGTATTTTATTTTATATATTTTATTAAAAAATAGTGACCAAATACCACAATGTCACCATGATAGTAAAGTGATGATGATGAGGTCGAGTGTGTTACATGCTTACCTAGATATTATTTTCGTATAGTACTGATTTTCAGACAAACATGTATTTGAACTACTAGATTGAATACTGCTTGAGAAGCCAACAAACACTAACTCAAATAATTAACTTGGCAAATGGAGGCCAAGACTTGAGTAAAGTTTAACTTAGCTAGCCTAGACTGCTTCTACAGTATGAAATTAATACCATAACTAAATAACCTACCCTTAGGCCACAACTTACGAAACGCTAGCGGTGGTGACATCCATTGAATTTGCGACTGATACTTAATGGCTTTGTGAATTTTTAAGTTTCACTGTATAAGTACATATCTTATTTCTGTGATACCCCATTTAAAAAGAAACAGTCTAGTGCGAGTCGCATACCGGGGGTTTTATTTATTTATTTTATTAATGAATCGAAATTTAAGCATAATGCTGAAAATAAATAAATTGAGTTTCAGAATCTCCATTATTTGACTTGTAACAATCCACGGTTCCTCTATGATAGCGGCTGCAAGTTTAGTAATGATATTTATTTTTATCAATACATAATTGTACTTTGTTTTTTGGTGTTTAACTAAAAAAAACCTTTAACTAAAAAAACTGGCAACCGTACTTGTCTTCTCGAAGATCTCACGGTTCGTGAATAAATGCCATACGATTAAATAAAATTGTACTGAATTTACTGGTCCAAATATTTGCATCCAACCGGTCAAGTAAAAAGACAAGTAAGTTTTGGATCTGGAATCAGTTGAATTAAATTGCATAAAAACAAAGCATCCATTTCACAACAGTTTAGATTTGTAGGACATCCACCACCACCACCATATCAGCCGAAGGACGTCCACTGCTGGACATAGGCCTTCCCCAATGTCATGGAAGTAAATGCCATAATCGCCACGCTTGGCATGCGGATTGGCGCTCGCAGTATCTCCACCGCACTCCAGGGATGCTGCTGCCCATCCTCCGGTGGTCTTGGTCGTAGTTTTAGGACAAACCCGGGTTGTAGGACATAGTGGTATATTATCTCACATACATTAGGGGCAACTGAGAATGTACCTCCTCGGTTTACTCCTCTGCAGGTAGAATTGAATTCCTGGTGATGAGTAAGAGAGCTCAAGCAGAATGCAGAGTGAGGGACCTCTCTATGTCTCTACTCGTAATCGTTGGCACAACAAATCCTTAAATCAATAAAGAAGCAGCCGGCGCTAAAGTGTCTTCAGAAATCTCAATCAATACATGCAAGTATTGAAAACAGTGCAAAATAAGCTTTAAATACGTCAAAAACACCTTCCGTTATTGGGTACAAGGTCGTTACATACGAAGCTGATACCAATGCGGCGTCAAGAGTTGACGAGTCACGAATATTAAGGGGTTAAATAATGATGTTTCAACAGAATGACAAACTGCTGTTGTTATGTTACTAACCACTGTTTTCATTTCCGTGGATATTTTTAGTTACGCGTGTCTACTTTAAAAACTTACACTTGGCAGCCGTCTTGACTGCATCGGTCCAGCGCACAGGAATCCTTCCTCTAGCGCTTTTGCCTTCGATAGATCCGAGAAATATTTGTTTCCCTAGAGCATGCCTAGGTGTAGGTAGGTAGGTAATTAGATTCCCTGTAAAAGTGAAAATTACTAAATAAGTATAAGTAAAAGTCCGACGAAATCGGAGACATTCTGCAGAAAGGCCAGGTCAAGAGTACCCTAAATCGGCGCGCATGAATGAAGAATGATATGAGAGTTCATGAAGCAAAAGTTGTTTTGTGTCGGGATCGTAGCAAATGGAAATCCCTGCCTGATGGACAATGGAAATCCCGGTCAAATGGTGATCTCTGCCTATCCCTTTGGGAAACAGGCGTGATTATTATGTGTGTACTTATAAAAAATTACAGGCACATGTATTTTACATTAAATTCAGAGTCGCAAACTTTTTAAAAAGGCTATTTCTATGCAAACTGCCACTTTTTCAGCGGCTTGCAGTTTCTGTAACAAAACGAAAAATGAAAAAAATTAACAGCGGAAAAGCATTATAAGAACCTCATTCACAATTAGAGATTTTTTTCCCAATTTATTGAGAAACTATTATAAACCTATGTATAAGCTCGAATGGCAATTGCCGACCTCGTATTAATTTAACGGGCTCTCAAGAGCCTCCGTTTAAAACTAATACTCAGTTTGCTATTACTTAGTTTAGTTCCATGCCTCGACTCTACTAGGTATTAAAACTACTCACGTGAACATCATGCTTTTCAGTGGTGATACGCTGAGCTTGTATGAAGGGAAAAAGATTTTAAAATAGGTTACACATGTCGACTTCCCACATCTTCATTTCTCGGAACTTTATCGTATAGCAGGGTAGCACAGTAAAAGGAATATCAGTACTGTTAAAAGTACTCGTATTTCTGAACGCGTTTAGCACGTACGGTTCCGGTCCTATCACGATCGTGAATAATATATCTATGGATACCTTGGAATATCCAAAAAAGACTTGTGCCAAAGCGGCAAAGAGAACAAACAGGCTTGCGTATAATTGAGTGGTGTTTTAGCAAAGGTAACACTGAAAGCGGCAATAACGGTTCGCGCGTCAAGCCTATATACACAAATCGGCCTTGTCACAAACTAAGCAAAGCGTGTACCATGGTTACAAGACGACGACATACATACTAATATATTTAGATAAATAAATACTTAAATACATAGAAAACATCCAAGAATCAGGAACAAATATTTGTTTACATCACACAAATAAATTACATTACACAAATCGACCTACTCCCAAACTAACCAAAGCTTATACTAAGGGTACGAGACGACGATATATATGTACATACTTATTAAAATACATAGAAAACATCGAAGACTGAGGAACAAAAATTCATGCTAATTACACATATCTCTGCTCTGGCCAGGATTTGAACCCACGACGTTCGGTTTCGTAGGCAGGGCCACTACCAACTGAGTCAAATTAATCGTTAATTTATTTCGACCAAAAAGCATTTCAAGGCGCTGTGGAATTCATAAATTATTTATTACATCATCATCATCATGTCAGTGGAAGACGTCCACTGCTGGACATAAGCCTCCCCTAAATACTTAAAAAAAAAAACAAATTTAAAATAATTGAAAACAAAAAAAAATGTTTTAAATCCAATAAATTATTTATGTAACAACATAATAAAAATACATAATTATCGTTTATCGATGTTTCTCTTTAACTTTAAATTCATAAAGACAATAGAGTTTGCTTTTTAACCTTTTCTCCGCCTGAAAGAGCGAATCTCACAGGAGACTTATTCCTGTGAGATTTCGTAAGTTGTGCCTCACGCGCCAAAGTCTGCAGCAAAATACTGAAAATGAACCTTACTTGATAATGATAGCACGGTTGCCTTTTTATCGACCTGATATGAAGTCATGGCGTCTCCATATCAAGTCAATAGCGTCGAAAACGTTGACAACGCCTATTAATATTTTTTTATATTAAGAAAAGAAACGGCAGTAATCATACAAAAAGATTATACATTCAGGTAGGTACATAATATGCCACCAAAGTTTTCAAAAAGAAAAGAAAGTATAATTTATTTTATTTATTTGATGTCTATGTCTGCCTACTTTGTTCGAAGGTTCTTTACTCGTTCCATTATTTAATCTGGCCTCAATCACACTTGTCTGTAATCTCTTGCCGCGGTTTGTGGATTAAACTCATCTAACTTTTTAAATCTAGTTTAGAGAGTTTACTGAAATCGTTTAGGAAGTAAGAGGACATTGAGTAAACTTTTGGCATTGTGTCAAGGGATTACATACTCATATTATGATAATATTTGACGAGGGAAGTTAGCTTGTTCGACGTTAAAGCTGAATGTAGTGCTTAAAGAGATGTTTGCTATTACTATTAGATTCATATCTGACGTTTTATGAATTGTTGCACTAAACAGAAACTTCCACTACCATCTACCGCGAATATAACTTGTGATTAAGAAGTAGTAGGTAAGTTGAAAACAGCCTAATGTCAAGATTTGAGTTTTTTTTAAATGTTTTGCAAGAAAATCTAATGTAAAGATTATTAATAAGACCATTAAAGTATAACATATACAGCGTGTGGCCTGTGATAGGAGCAAAAACCTGACTTGACTTGGACGCTTCTTTAGAGCATTTGCAGTAACCACTTGACTGTTTCTAAATTTTTTTTCGATTCGGAGTAATTTTTCACAAACCCTGTTAAATCGGCAAGCATATATTATCGTCAAAAGTATCCGAATGAACCTCTAAATCAAATTGATAGTTAGTTCAGGACGAGCGCGTATCAAAACTAATACGCTTTATTAAAACCGCGATCGACCTATTTTAATCTCTATGCGGATATCTCTACACAGTAATACAAACAAGCGGAAAATGTAGCAAAGGTATGAGTAAATATTGAAGTTCTCTACACCCTGTTGACTCGGAAACCATATTGGAAACGTTTTAACTTTGTTCAAACTGGTTTTGAATTTCCATAACGATATAGGCTAAGCAATGATTGGGTAACAAATGATAATTTGGATTAACATCTAACAGGCTTACCATATCAAACGATTTAATCAACCCGAGGGAATTTCTGATCCCTGGACCGCATGACTTGCTCACATGAACAATGTTTATGTTTTGTGTGATTAATCGCTAAATATTATTCTGGTTTTGAAAGAGGAACATATAGTGTGAGAGTGCGAGCTACGGATGCCGAGGACATGCCAGTTTTTTTACCTCGGACGTAAGTACATTTTATTTTATAGTTATGCCATAATTTTTAATAGTTCCATTACATTAAAATAACCTGTATTGGAATATGCCAACTTATTCCACATCTGAAGCGGGTTAGGGAGGAATGTAATGTAATGTAATGAATGTAATGAATGTGTTGTAATTATTAGTAGGTTTCATAAATTGTTTCTGCACCACCTACTGCGAATTGTAATTATTTGCTTTGATTTCCGCTACCCAAAGGTTGTCTGGTAGAGATCGCTCTTTAGCGATAAGACCGCCTTTTGTTTGCCTCTACTTATTGTTATTACGTACTGTACTGTGTCCTTTAATTGAGGAGTGCAATAAAGAGTATTGTATTGTATTGTATTGTATTGTATTGTATATAGGTACATTATTCTATAAAAATAATATAAAATTAAAAATTTTGAAAAACCCACGACGGTTTTACCTGATTGTAAAATAATAAAATAAAACAATTAAAAGCCCCCGACCATATACGAAGTAAGTACATAAAGATAAAAGTAGATTTCAAAAACGGTTGTATGATTGCGAGGTATAGTTACAAACCCAGAAAAATCCGTCGGGGGCTGCCATTACCTGCCCTGAAATGAAGTAAGATTATGTGGTCTGTGTAATAGGCACCTCGATTTAAGTTGCTGTATTATGTAATGTATCTTGAGTTTTATGAAATTAAGAACAGACAGGGCCAAAGTTCCGAAATGTTCCATCGGAGAGAACTTTCTACGTGAGCCCGAGGGCCGGAGGTCCTAACGGCGAGCCCACGTGTAAAGGATGATTCGAATTAGACCGTTCCGTTTCCGGGCTAGGCCGAGACCAAGCTGCTTCTGAGGACCTATTCCGAACTTCGAAAATCGAATTTCGTATCGTACCGTCCCTTTCCGTCATATACTGTATAAAACGAGAGTGAAAGGGACGGTGCGACACGAAGTTCGATTTTCGAAGTTCGGAGTAGGCCCTCTGAGCCTCGGCCATAGCTGGGTCGGCCGTCAAACGCTTGGGTTGAACAAAGGCGGCCGGGTCGGACCGCTTCCGAGCATCACCGGGCCCGGCCGCGCAACGGCCGTCGTTTTGTTGTCATAGAAAACGGGCCGGCCCGGACACGGAGCGGCATACTGTGAATCATCCTTAATCTTCCTACCCCCGAGTGACTTACAAAGAGAACCTGGGGCCGAAGGCTCGAAGCTTCTTTTGAGAGAGTTAATACGCGAGCCCGAGGGCCGAGGGTCAAAAGGGCGAGCCCACATGGACACTCACTATTTATGAGTTCTTACAATTAGAATTTGAGAGCCGAAAGGTAGGTGGCGAGGCACGTCAAACCAAAGGCAGAGCCTGACCAAAGGCAGAGGTCAGAAGGCCCGAAGTGCCTAAAAGCCCGAACGTCTCCACGTTCCTGTGCCTGCCTCCGGTCACGCTCTCTGCGCGAGCCTACGCGGATTCTCACTATCGCTGTGTGTTCAAAGGGGAGCGTCGAGGCTAGTGGGACTGAAAGACCGAAGTGTTTCACCAGGACGCTTTCTACGCCAGCCGGCGAGCTAAAGGTTTGAAGGTCGAGCCCACGCGTGAGCAGCAAGGCACGTAAGGGTAAGTACTGCAACTACCGCGAAGCTCAAAGTGTCCCAGTATCCCTACAGTACGCGCTTACTATGCGATCCATAGCTATAAGACCGAAGGCCTGAAGGGCGTGCCCACATGGATACTTTCTATCCCAAAATGTTTTAAAAGAGAACCAGAGGACTGCAGGCCCAAAGGTGTGTGAGGACGCACACGAAGGCGGAGGCCGAGTTCTGCGTAGGGCCGAAGGTCCGAAGCTTTTCCCTTCAGAAAGCAAATGAATGCGAACCCACTAGAAGCTCGTACTCAAATGCCTCTTTCACAAGAACAAGAAATTTTAGGTATATTAGTTAATTGGACCATTCATTTTAAACTTCAACTAGTGGCAAAGTGGAAATAATTAAGTATGCCGTACATCTAAACTAGTGAAGCCGTTTTGATCCTGAAATTATTTTATACAGCATAACACGATGGTTTACTAGTGCCCCGTGGCATATTTACGACATGTATCGCCGATAAATCACTAACCCCATAATAGTACTGAAACCAAAAACATAATATGATTAAATATTTAAATCGGCAGATGTGTTTGGGGGACATACAGCTTACAACCTTCCGTTACGGGTATATAAAGAGCGAAAATTCTACTTTTAGCAGTCCTTGTAGAGAAGCTACTCACTAAACACCTTCAAAAGACCCGTATTACGGTATTCTATCTATGAGCCTTCAAAAAGTTCCTTACTACATTATTCTGTTTCATCATACCTGAAGCCCTCAGCAGTTCGTACACAGGAGCTACTGAGAAAACACTATCAAAATAATCACAACACGGTAATACACATATGTGTATTCGCAAAGTTCCCTAGGGTGATGTTCTGCTCCATCATCAGGCCTTCAGCATTTCAGGAGAAGAGGCTTCTCAATAAATACTATCAAAAGAGTCAAAACACGGTTAACTGAATAATTACCTGATCAAGATTCCCTGCAATATTGTTCTGATCCATCATCAGACGCTCAGCAGATCATGTACAGAAGCTACTCAGCAAACACGATGAAATGAGCCCAAACACGGTCAAGTAGCTATATGCCTTCGAAAGGTTCTGTGTGATGTTGTTCTACTCCATCATCAGACCCTCAGAAATTCGTTTACAACGGCTGCTAAGCAAACAAAAACAAAAGCGCCTTAAAACAGACATAAAGATATCTAACCCCTTAACAGTTCCCTATCATGTTTTTCTGCTCCATCATGATCCTCAGAGTTCAATTAGATGTACTCCTCACCAAGCGCTATCGAAATCATCTATGCTGGTCAAGCAGAGTTCCAGAGAAAATTCGTTCAAACGCACTTTCAAGAGAAAAATGTTAACTGCAGCGCCCCCTGGCGAGTTATAGTTGTAAAATTCTTTGGGGGTTCGTCCCGAATAAACCACAAACCCATTGCAAAAAACCGTATTCAAATCAGTCAAGCCGTTTTGGAGATATTGAGGTGCACACAAAAACAAACAACCTCTCACCCTAAACGCATATACCTTCTCCGTTCCGTCGTGGGTAATAAAGAGGCAACTGGTATCTTTGTGCCCGGCAACTTTCTCAATCACTCGTTAACTAGCAGCCATAATCGTACATTTGCCACTTTAAAGCATAAACTGCCTTCGGAGAAAGAACTCGCCTAGTCGGAGATTAATATAATATAATACAAAGGCATGTGGAAAATTAGTTAAGTCTCTAAAATAAAACCGTTTTTAATTTGTCTCTCCATCACGGGGCCGATGGATCACCGCTTCAAACTTATATTTTGATCAGTATATCCAACAAAACAAGTTTATTTGGTCTCGTAGAAAATGTCCACGGGAACAAACTAGGTCTGGGAGAATTCAAATATAAATAAAAGATATCTATTTAGATAGTAAGGATTCAACCTTTCCAGTACATTTAATATTTCACCTTTTTTCATATGCAGGAGGCTCCTAAGGGAGGTCGTACCCGGTTTTATGAAGTCCTGAAAAGCCTAAACCTTGGGCAAAATTTGAATAATTCGGAGCGTACTCGTACGTACAGAAGCCGCTTTTCGCTTATTTGAAACTGCCGACTCGAGGTGTGTCCTAGAACTACAACCAAGACCACCGTGGGATGGGCAGCAGCGTCCCTGGAGTAAAGTGGAGATACTGCGATCGCCAACCCGTATGCGAAGCGTGGCGATTATGGCATTTACCCCCATTAAATTGGGGGAGGATAGGTATTTTTAAGGTTCCGTAGTCAACTAGGAACCCTTATAGTTTCGTCATGGCAGTCTGTCTGTCGGAGGCTTTGCTCTGTGATTGTTAGTGCTAGAAAGGTGCAATTTGGCATGGATCCATATATCGATAAATCAGACAAAGTGGTAAAATAAAATCCAAAAAAAATTAAGGGTATCTCCCCTACACGTAAAGTGGGGATGAATTATTATTTTTTGCTTCAACTCTATTGTGTAATACAGTGTTTTTCAACCTTTTTCATGATGCGACCCCCTTGGTATGAAACAACATTTCGCGACCCGATTACACTGTAATAGGATCATACAAAATGAAAAAAATGTTTCCTACCTCTCTAACTTTTGAACTAAGGGTCCAGATAATATGAAAAAATCATGAAAGTAAAGCTTAATAAAGACTTTTAAGGAAAACTATAGCGGAAACGATCAGTTGAGCTGTTTATGAGTTATCGTAAAAAGGCATCCCTTCTTACTAAAATAAGTATGAAACGCTGCGAAGGTAATCCCTTTTGCTAGTTATTGATTTTTAACCTTTTTTTTCGCACCTGGGTATGTCCTAAAACTGCGACCAAGACCACCGTGGGATGGGCAGCAGCATCCCTGGAGTGCGGTGAAGATACTGCGATCGCCAATCAGCGATTATGGCATTTACCCCCCATGAAATTGGGCGAGGCTTATGTCCAGCAGTAGACGTTCTTGGGCTGATATGGTAGTGGTGATTTTTTTAAATTAAGTTCAATGGGCAACTACGGAACCCTACACTGAGCATGGCCCGACATGCTCTTGTCCGTTTTTCAATATAGAAAATTACATTTAGATCTACCTTATGCATGTATAGATGCATATATAGATAAATACATACATAAATACATAGGAAACATCCAAGACCCAAGAACAAATATCCGTGATAAATGCACAAATAAATGCCCTGGCCGGGATTCGAACCCGGGACCTCTAGCTTCGGAGGCAGAGTCACTACCAACTAGGCTAAACAGGCCGTCAGGCCGGCAGGGTTGCTTTCTACGTAGCGTAAGCTTTGTTTTCCACGTAGACCAAATAATTTGATTTAAATTAAAAATCAAGATTTAAATTCTTATGATTCATTAGCATTAATAACGTTAATATTAACCTTTATCAACCGATTAAATTGTATTTGTCCATACCAACTCCGTTAACACCACTACGCTGCACCGAAAATGCTACAAAAGCTACGATCACTGGTAATAATGTATGGAAAATCCATTTTGATTCTCCCACCAGGTATAATGACTTGTCTATGGTATAGACTTGCATTTGTATAAGAAGTTTTAATACTGTTGTCAGTCATTTAATTGACAGAATATTATGCTGGAGTAGAAAAAATGTATAAATATAATGAGAGATAACATGGATGCAGCCTTAGCGTAGAGTTCGTCACGCCGTGGAGGAACTTTATGTAGAACCTTGGACAGGGTCCACGGTTAAATAAATAATAAATAATCATTTTATTTACAACGTTATAAAAGACGGCATACGTCAACTCATTCGCCATTCCAAAGCAATTCAAACTACATTCGAACGTCCTTTATTTATCATCTAACAGCCAGCTCCTTACACGACCATCAATAAGTACCAATCCCACACTCGGTCTTCCTGCAATCATGTACTGGTCCCTCAGTCATGCATCTTCAGACACCGCACTTACCCGTCACCAGCTGTCACATCTTACTTATGTCTTCATATCACACCCTGTATGTATACATCGTAATAGAAAATACATCAGCAACACTATCTACTTAATAAAACACCGTACAAATAAAATCGATACTTAAAGACACTCAAAAACACATAATAACATACTCTGAACACCGCCTCATTGAATTCCCGCGTACTGTCTGCCTGCACAAAGCCGTTGCGTCGAACGCTCTGGGAGCTCTCCTTGCGCCCTCCGTCTTCCTCCAGTCCGATTGCAAGCTCCCGACGAGAACTCCTTTTCGTCTTCAATGGCACGACTTGCACTCTTATATTACGATCAATTTTGCAATTGCCGTCGACGATTTGTTCGGACTGCTCCTTCCGCACATTTTCACTCCTCACGGCATCGCCATCATCACTGTTTTCATAATTTTTGCGACCTTCACAAGATTCATTGTAATTTTCTTCACTTTGACGCGTCATGTGAAAGTCATCCGTAAATTTTTCTTCTTTTTGAAGTTTGAACTCATTCACAATTGACGTTTGCGTGGACGAGAGCGCGTTGTCGTGCGTTGAAATACCGTCGCATTTGTTATGGATACTTTCATGCTTTTCAGGTCCATCGTCTTCATCATCACCAAACTCGTGTAGTAACGCCCATTTTAATTCATGCCACGTGTTGAATACAAATAAGTGGCGTTCTGTCCATTCATACAAACGGGATTTGGATTCCACGTCGTCAACAAAAACTTTCACGTTGCAGTCGTCATCCGCCGTAAAAATAGGCAACGTTAACATCTGTGGGTATGTCTCGTTCATATTTTCACCTTCGTATTCGTCCTCTTCGTATTTATTTATTCGTCTTCAAGTCTTTTCCGTCTTCCCTTCGCCGTCTTCTCGTCTTCATTTTCGTCGTCTTAAATATTCGTCATTATTTTTGGTGCCATTGTCTAGGGTTTGATTTTTTCTTCTTCATATCCCGGACGAGCCCCCAAAATTGTAGAACCTTGGACAGGGTCCACGGTTAAATAAGTAAACTCTTCTTTAATAATTCTTCATTTTATATACAACGTTATAAAAGATGTTGCCTCGCTCAGATCGTCTTACGCACTGCGTCATACGTCAGCTCATTCGCCATTCCAAAGCAATTCAAACTACATTCGAACGTCCTTTATTCATCATCTAACAGCCAGCTCCTTACACAACCATCAAAAAGTACCAATCCCACATTTATGCACTCCTCAATCATATAAAAACAAAAAACAAATCCTCGCTATCATTTTGCTATTTAGCACCAAATTCTCCTCTTTTCTCTTCGCGATTTTCGTCAACGTTTAATATTTAACATTCGAAACGTTAAATTATTCTCTAACACTAGAAATAGGAGGTGCGAGCGTCTATGAAATTTCAGTCACAAACGCCGAGGGAAAATTCCACAGCGTATGGAATCTTAGGACTGCTCTCAAATAAATATACTACCCGGTAACAAAATTCGATCACCTTGCCGCGAAACGTCATTTAGAGGCGTTCTTTTTTTTTAAATTAAATATGGGATTGCTCTTCGCTCTATCCAGCCAGGGGGCAAAGATGATGCCGACGATGAAGTGAGCTCACCCAGAAGATGACTATTCACTCGTTGCTGCCCATCTGCCCACGTTGCTCCTGCCGTTATGTGGTCGCTACTCGAGAACATTTCCGTCCCAACGGCCGTCGGATGATAATAGTTAGCTAGATGTGGATACCGCAGGACCGGTCATCATGGCACTCTTTGGGGAAAGCCTATGTCAAGCAGCGGAATTTCTTCGGCGGATATGATGATGAAGGGGTCAAAGGGATTACGTAATATTCGAGTACTTAGCGAAATGTGCGTTTTTCAATGAACTACGAAGTTAAATTTAATTTTATTACGATATTTGTCAATCAAAATTTGAAATTATTTGATTCATATTTAATATGAATTAGAACGGAAGCTTTGAATATTTTGCAGGAAACAAAGGTTCTATATCTATAATAATGGTATTCAAACTTGATTCAGAAAATCAATTTCATAATGTTTGAACGTCATAGTGTGACGTCATTAAGAACAGCACGTGTAGACTGATATAATACTGTCAAATATGTATTATAGCGAAAAATTATTGTTTTCATGCCTGCTGTCATAATATAAGAATTAGATTTAGTAATAATATAACGATTCTACACGGGTTATAATAATAACCTCATAGAAAATTAACCGAATAAAATCAGTATTTACAGTTGCACAGTAGTCTTTAAATTAAATAAAAAAACGCCAGTTGCAAGACTAGTAACCTACCAGGTACAGTACATACTTACGCAGATTTTCTAACTGGATATAAGTACTCGTATCATAGTATTCATATCGAATTATCAGACAAATTAGCCAACTGCAAAAAACGTACATACTTATACACTGCAGGCCTTAATAACCCTGAAGATTTAAACCAACGATTATAGAGCCTAATTAGAGTATTATGATGTGGTATAACATATAGTCCAAAAACCCATAATTTAAGAGATATTCATTATTTAAAAGAAATCATAAGTTGAAAAATCTCAAGTCTAACACGTGTAACAAGTGACGTAGCCACCTAGTATTATTTTGACTTGACACTTATTGTCTTGAAGATAAAGTCACGTAAAGGTTTATTCACAAAGAAGCAGTCAATTAATTTGATTTATTTTGTACTGAAATAGTAATTTAATTAAAACAAATCATTGGACCCATGTTGATATAATATTATTTACTCGTACTGTCGTCAAAAAGACGTGGTTAAAATCTTTCGGGTTATTAGGGCCCTCGGTGTATAGATAAATATATACTGTCACAATGCAATTGTGGCTGTATTTTCTTGCTGTGTTTCTTGAACTAGTGAGCTTGCGTAGGTGTTAGTAGAAACTTGATACACGCGCATCCTGGTAAACCAAAAAACTGTCAACTATTTTGTGAATAATGTTATTAGCGGCAGCGTTAACAAAATGTGTGTTATTATTGACGTCTTAAATAGATTGTGAAATCTACTATGAAAATAAATAACTGAATGAATGAATATCATCGAAAAGAAGTCATTAGGTTAGGTTTGATTTGCAATAATCATATATTATTTTATCAAACATGCAATGAAATATTCATGTTATGTTCCTTATAATAGGCTGCGAAGGAAGACGTTTCAGGTGCGGCTAGGACAAGAAGTTGTAAATGGAATTTCATTCAAATCTTGCAGGCCTAGGCCGGCAAAGTCCTCTTTTTTTAATTTCCATTCCACATAAATTTGTGGCACAGGCATCATGACATTCTGCCACTATGCGTATTAAAAATAAAACTATTTTTTTTTGTTTTTTTTTTTGTTGTTTATTTCATTGCATGTTTAAGAAAAGCACTATACATACCTCGGCGGGAAATATGGGGTTGCCGGCCGAAGACATATAGACGGCCGTGCAAAGCGAGGCCGGATAGGTCTGAGGTGGTTCGTCCCGGCCTCTGTAGCAATGTACTATTATAAAAACGATGCATTAGGTCTAATCAAACATTCGTTGAAGCATTTAAGGCTGACGTCTATCTAACAAGGGAGAACCTCAGGAAGCACTTATTTAAATGAGGCGCGTCTCCGTTTCAGCTTCGGCAATAATGGTTTCGTATGTCCGGATTTCCCGCTGTTCTCTACAGGTCACATTTCTGAACCATATCTCGTGAACGACAGCTTTCTGATATTGTAACGCGTTGGCATCGACAATTCAAAGCGATTTCCGTAACGACTCCACGCCGACAAGTTAGAAAGTCGCAGTCGACAGGATAAGCTCAGTCAAAACTTACCAAAGAGATTTCCACTAAGATATGCCGGAAACCGAATAAAGAAACTAGCGGGGTCATTGACGTGTCGCTTCGCCCCTCACCCTTTATTTCTCTTTGTCGACACTTGCAGCACCCGCCAAAAATGCATACGGAATTCATCCACAAGGACGGCCAATAACTCGCCGCGAGTGAAGACGAACCTCTAATTAGGCACAGTTGTTACGGATCTGGGGTCAATTTGAACTAGCTTTTTTATTGCTGGGGCAGATAAAATGCGAATTAATAAGAAAAATTAGCATGGTTAAATTATGAATTTCTTTATTGATGTGTTTGTGTATATATATGACGACGCCTGTTGCTGATTCATAGTTGTACCCGCCTGACGAAGCTTGCATTGCGGTTTAAAATTAAACAATGTAGTTTTTCCGTGTTTTCAATGTTTTATGTGAATTAAGTGAAACATTCAAAGTTAAAATAGCTTACACTTCAGTCTATCACTAGATCACTACTACCAGGGATCAGCAACCTTTTCGAAAAGTTTTTTTTTGTTATTTTTTATTCACGTGTTTGTTATAATTCGTCTGAGATAACAGAAAGTGATTTTCGATCGTAATTCGATACTCCCTTAATCTACTCGGTTCCCATAATATATAGTAGTCGGTGGTTAAGAAGTCAATCCTGACACCTGTCATTTCCATACATTTTATAACCTTCAAAGTGACTTTTACGTTATGTAAATGACAGGTGTTAGGATTGACTCCTTAACCGTCGACCACTATAATTGTTACAGCTTGTATATATCCGGCATTATACATTATCCTACTTGGTTAATCATTGCCAAGAATTTCGTAGCACACTCGCAGCTATACGCCGTAGCGTGTGTGTATGGACGTTTGACTTGAGACCCCGTATATAGAAGAAAGCGTCTACGAAACGAGTGCCAGCTGAGTGGGTTCCTGGTACTAAAAGTGTAGCCACGATATCAATTCAATTCAATTCATTTATTAACCATATTGTAACATGATCGTTACATGGTATGTCAGTAAATACAATAAAAATATAGAGGTAACTCCTGTTACGAGTACATAAAACAAAATCTTAGTCATAAAACATGTCATAATTATTATTTACTTACTTAGATAGCTACAGTTATAATTTATATTTTCATAGTTTTTAGTGACAAATATTCATTAATGGAATAGAATATTTGGCACTAAAAACTTCTGTCTTTGTCTGTTTTAGACTGATTCATGAAAAAGTTTGGCAGTTTGATTGATGAGCGTAGAAAGTTGGATTTATGTAATAGAAGCACCTTTCATACCAGTTTTTCATACTACAAACGATTGGTTGATGTAACGTAGCTATTAGGAGAAATATTTTTTAAAAGAACAATAGTATAACAGTTTTTCATTTAAGCTAATGATTTCTGTTAACCCCAATTTAAGGATGTCACACGTTACCCAACGTGTTACGAATCTAAACTATAAATTCATAGATCATTACAGCTACGACAAATAAAAAGTGGTGTAAAGCATAATTTGCGGGATTTCGTAACCTAAAAAATATTCACGCCGACGCGGAGAATCACAAATTGGCAATTTTAGCGTCTGTCAGTGCCAATTTGTAACGATATCGAAAATCACTAGGGATGTGATGAAATAAAGCATAGACTTATTATTTACTTATACAGTGTGGAAAAATAAGTCGGGCCCTCTAGGGAAATTACCTTAAACCCGTAAGATAGCTCTTTTTACTTAAAGGAAACATTATTTTATTTTAAAATATAAGAATAGCTCCATTCAAAGATTTCCAAAAACCCTTCATGCACAACCGGGAATCAAACCTGTTCAAAAACCCTGTATCTGTAATTATCAGAAATTGCTCTGTATTACCCATTTTTTTGATAATATTTTTTTCATACATATAAAGGAAAAATCTTAAAAAATGTTTGAATGCAGTTATACTTATTTTTAAAAATAAAAGAATGTTTCCTTTAAGCCCGGGACCCGGGTATGTCCTAAAACTACGACCAAGACCACCGGAGAATGGGCAGCAGCATTCCTAGAGTGCGGTGGAGATACTAAGATCGCCAACCCGCATGCCAAGCGTGGCGATTATGGCATTTACCCCCCATGAAATTGGGGGAGGCCTATGTCCAGCAGTGGACGTCCTAGGGCTGATATGGTGGTGGTGGTGGTTTCCTTTAAGTAAAAGAAGTTATCTCAAGGAATTAAAGTATTTTTTTTATTTCACGTCGGTGGCAAACCAGCGTACGGCCCGCCTGATGGTAAGCGGTCACCGTAGCCTATGGACGCCTGCAACTCCAGGGATGTCACATGCGCGTTGCCGACCCTTTAAAAATGTATAAACTCCTTTCTTGAAGAATCCCATACTGTAGTTCCTCGGGAAAACCTGTCTCGGGAGAAAATTCCTCTGAAACCGTACCGTACGCGACCATTTAGGTTCTAAGGTGTGAGGATGAATGCCTTGCCGACGGCGAACAGTGCGATGATAGAAAGCAACCGTGGGCATCATGTCAAACAGTTCTTCGGAGCACAACCCATTATACAAGCGATAGAACACGCACAAGGAGGCAAAGTTTCTCCTTAAACCTAACGGTTCAAATCGCTCGTGAGTTTGGGATCGTCCACGATTCGCACAGCACGTCTTTGAAGCGAGTCAAAAGGCCCAAGCTGGTATCCAGGTGCTCTCGCCCAGAAGTGACAGCAATACTCTATGTGTTGACGAACTTGCGACTTATATAATAAAAGTCTCTGTCCCGGGGTGAAGTACTCGTACCGCTTTGCTCTATTGAGCACACCTAGCTTTTTGGATGCCAGCTTGGCCTTGCCTTCTAAGTGGCTTCTAAATTGGACGTCGCTGGAAATGTCGACACCAAGTATCCCAATACTCTCTGAGATGGAGAGGGTTGTGTCCTTGAACCGTGGGGCCACAGTGAATGGGTATAGAGGTTTCCCTCCAGGGCCCGACTTATTTTTCCACACTGTATAGGGAAACGCACGCGCGTGACAGCAATCATGACAACCAATTTGATTTCTGGGCCACTTTGAATTGTACCTTGTCACAGTGCAATAATTATGAGGGATCTAGCAGCTTTCATATTGATTGTCACTGAGACAAGGTACGAAGTGGCCTGTAAATCAGACCGTACACCTAAAAACTATTATCGACCAATCCTTGTACAAGGTCGCAGACTAAATGGTTACGCTTGTTTCTTGGCGCACTATAAGCTCTGTAGTTTGTAATTGACCGAGTAAAATGAGGTATCCGTTTCAGCTTCGGAAAAAATGCTTTCGTATGTTCCGGCTGTTCCCTTCTCGTGAAATTTTGTGAGCAGGTTGATTATTTTATAGTTTTTTGGCGAGTCAATTTATGGGTTTTTAGAAACCAGATAAACAATTATTTCGCGAAGTCACACACAGAGTATCTAGTCAAGTAAACACAGGTTTTAGTATAAGTTAAATATATTGGACACAACTATTGTGTAGGTATAGAATAACTCAAAGAAATAAATTGAATCTTTATAGGATCACTCGTATGTGCTTCTGTCTGTCTGTCCGTTTGTCAATCCGTCTATCACAGCCAATTGGCTTCGAAACTACGGGGGCGATTGAATTAGATTGGGGTCAAACAAATCAATCAAACAATCCCAATTATAATAAAAAAATGATATTTTGTATACATATATAGTATTGTAAGCTGGTGACTAAAAGACAGACATGTGACGTAAATAAATGAAATTTAAACATTGGGTAGGTTAGGTTCTGCGGGATAAATCGGAAATTAAACAAAAATTATAGAAACTATATTGTGAGATTAAATAGGAATAAGATGGAAAATTGTTATTTACCTACAGAGGAAAACCTATATTTAAAGTAACATAGGTGTATGTAATATATAAGTAACATAATAACCCTCTCCACGCGAGTTTAACTGGCATTTGTCCGGTTAAGGGTTCCGTACCCAAAGGGTAAAAACGGGACCCTATTACTAAGACTTCACTATCTGTCCATCCGTATGTCTGTCACTAGGCTGTATCTCAAAAACCGAGAGTTAGATAGTTAAAATTTTCACAGATGATATATTTCTGTTGCCGCTATAACAGCAAATATTAAAAACCGGCCCAGGATCCCGGACCAGAAAAAAACGGTAAAAAAAATACTTTTGTTGTATGGAAGCCCCCTTAAATATTATTTTTATTTTATTTTTGGTATTTGTTATTATTGTGGCAATAAAAATACAACATCTGTGAAAATTTTAACCTCCTTGCTATTACGGCTCATTAGATATAGCAAAAAACGCCAACAACTACTCTGTTGTATGGGAGCCCCCCTTAATTATTATTTTTATTTTGATTTTAGTATTTGTTATTGTAGCCACAATGTTGTTGTAGCCTGTTACGGTTCTTGAGATCTAGCTCGGCGAGTGGTAGCCATGAAAAAGGGCTAAAATATCACGTTTTTTGTATGGGAGCCCCCCTTAATTATTATGATTATTTTGTTTTTAGTATTTGTTGTTATAGCGGCAACAGAAATACACAATCTGAGAAAATTTGAACTGTTAACGCTTAAAAACACTGCAAATCGATGTACAGTTTAGCCGTTTGGCACATGCATACTATAAGTAGATAAAGAATATTTTTGACTTTATTTATTTTTTTCCGAAACCTATCGTGTGTAGTATCATATGAAAGGGCGTATTAAGGCGATTCTAAAAATATACCACATCATTACATTTCAGCCATATTAAAAAAAAAAAAAAACAAAAATAATTTTCGAAACATACCAAGTTTGGGCTCATCCAGACACGATTAGGCTGATTTTTTTAAAATCCAATATACCACAAATCATACGTGATATCCTCTCGTGATCTTACCTCATAAAGGCAATTTTGAAAATAATTTCACTAAGTATTTAAATTTTATTTTTCATTTTTACAAAGTGACACAGTTCTACTTCAATACATATTTTACGTGACTTATGGAACTGTAGTGCAGATACGGTACATATTAATCATAAAATGATACGTAGTATCCATATATCCAACGGGAAATACAAAAAGTAAAATGTCTCATTACTCCCCCCTAAGGGAATTGTTTTTAGGAACTGCAGGTCAAAAATTTTGTTTTGAGGCTAAACTGTACATCGATTTGCAGTATTTCTCTGAAATCGGGTTTGTACGGCTACCACTAATACAGCCTGGTGACAGACGGACGGACGGACGGACAGCGAAGTCTTAGTAATAGGGTCCCGTTTTTACCCTTTGGATACGGAAGCAGAAAAACCGGGCAAGTGCAAGTCGGACTCTTAGCCGTTTTTATAGATGGTACGGAAATTATATGGTACGGAACCCTTCGTGCGCGAGTCCGACTCGCACTTGGCCAGTTTTGTATTAGACATGACGTCGATGAATGAAGTTCATTTGGCACTGACATGTGATAAAATAAACCGCGTAGGTTGGAAGCCTCTACGCGCTAATTAAACTTGCCGCGTTGCCTACAGCTTCTTCGATTCAACGACGTAGTTAAAAATGTGCCGTTACTCGTACTGGATATATTCTTAACTTAGTGTAGGGAATTTTCCGATCGGTAATTGCACATCTCTACACGCAGTCCTCAATGTTCGTCTAGTTGGCATCCACCGTTTTCCAATATGTTAAAACTACGCAACATAATTACATGCGGTTTTTTTAATAGGTAGAGTGATTCAAGAGGAAAGTTTATATGTATAGTACATGCATAATATAGCAGAGAAACACTAATAATGTTACATGTTTCTAATGTGATGTCGTAACTAAACACATTTTTTTGCGCTTCCATTGCAAACTCTGACTGAACACTACGATATAGATCAAAACAATGTACTTCAGTATTCTACACCTTAAAAAGGTCTATAAAAAGTCCACTATGGCATATTTCCATCTCTTAGGGATAATCCATAATAACCATTTTTTATCCTTTACTTTTTACGAGAAATAATGGCTTATTTATGAAGTGATTTTAGGCAATACAGTATTAATTCTTATCCAATTAAGTACCTTAAATACATTGTGCATTTAATATAGATCATAATGACCCTGTACAGCATGTAAATTAAATGAATATTTTCGAAGATATTACATATTTCAAATGCAGGGACATAGATCCGTGCGAAGCCGGGGCGGGTAGCTAGTTTCTATTAAAACTGAAAAACCCAATAAAAAATAAGTACAGAGTTCTGTAACTACAATTATTTAAATTCAGTATATTGTCTATTATTTTGTATCATAGCCTCACATCTTCACTGATCACGTCTAGAAAATATGGAACTTTTCTATCCAAGGTTTTCCTTGCCTAGTGTACTTATATGTACGTAATGGTCCATCATTGGGACTTGTTGTTCATTGTTATTGTTATTTTTCTCCTACTACTTGTTAATTTCTTTAGTTGTGGCTCTGGCATACCACAGATATAAGAATCATATCTGTGTGGCAAACAATGACAACAATGAAAATTAAAAAAAAAGTTTATTGTTTAAGGGCAAAATTACAATATAAATTTCGACCCTGTGTCCTGAGCTAGGAAACCCTGTTTTACAGGACCCAGTTTCGTCGTTCCAATCACTTAATCTAGTACGTATCTACAAGTGTAGGTACAGGGAGAGCAAGATATATAAATCTCTGTTTATCCCAGTGGTTGGCTGGTAGAGAATGCCGTTTGGCATTAAGCCCGCCATTTGTACAATTACATTTTGCGCAATAAAGTTTAAATAAATATATGCATATAATGGGGATGCAATAAAACAACTGCACCTATTGCACTAAAGGAAGGTTTTTCTATAAAACTCCGAATCATGCTATCCTACTCTACCGCATAGCACGTGCTGTGTTGTATTTCTTTCTCCGTGGGGAAAATCCGTTATGGATACTACCGCATCGCGGGGACAGTGCGGAGGTTATGTGGAACCGGCACCAGTGCCGCCCTGAGGGCGTACCACGAACTTCGAAAATCGAACTTCGTATCGTACCGTCCTTTTCCGTCATATAGTGTATACACGAGAGTGAAAGGGACGGCACGACACGAAGTTCGATTTTCGAAGATCGCGGTAGCACCCCAGGTCACACCTCAGTGGGTCCCACCCATCTATTTTTATGGACGATCGCAGGCCCCAACTGCGACCGTCTTCGACCACAAGAACCCCCTTTTAGTCGCCTTGTACGACAGGCCGGGGATACCGTAGCCGTATTATATGCCCGGGCTACAGGACGCTAACCCAAGTACCTATTAACATGTTTTCACAACCCACTGTAATGATGCTGTCACAGTTCTCTCTCTTTTTCTCTCTTTTGGCAATAATTATTCCCATCTGATTGTGGGGTCTGACTTCCTCGTCGTCTCTCCTCACTTTGCGCTGTCTGACGCGTCAGTGTCAGAAACATTGCAGCACCGTAATCCCATAATACGGAATCCATCCATTTCCACATCGGCCTTTTTCTCTAGGGATTTGTAGGGTCATGGTAGAATTCGGTACGTGATCAGCAGGCCTCCTCTTCACGACTCTGCGATTCTGTCACTGTTTGGCGGTGCATACACTCCTTCGGTTGAGAGAAGTGGTTTGTGAGAGGGAAGCTTAGCCGAAGTATCTTGAAGGACATGCCTGGCATTATACTAGTATAATGGTTGTAACACTTTTATTGCTCACGAACATTAACAAACACAATAATACTCTCAGCAGGTACAAAAATTAAACATGAGAAAGTGAGGGCCATGGAAATACACGAAACGAGAACTCTATCAAACTACCACTGGTGACGCGCGGGGCGGCGCGGGTGGCGTCTGCGACGCGTATGAGAATTGGACGAAATAATCTACAGGGCACTTGCGCGCGAAACTAACGCGGCTGGAGAGCGCGGGCGTTGGCGCGCGGGCGGCGCGGATCGCAGGCCGCGCGGTCACCATCTGGCGGCGAGTACCAGGATAAACGAGCGCATCTGAACGGCCTATTTAGCCTAGTTGGTAGTGACACTCCCTCCGAAGGTCCCGGGAGGTCTCGGGTTCGATTCCCGATAAGGGCATTTGTTTTTGTGGTGAGCAGAGACATTTGTTACTGAGACTTGGTTGTTTTCTATGTATTTATGTAAATATCTGTGGGATTGGTACTTTTTGATGGCTGTGTAAGGTGCTGGCTGTTAGATGATGAATAAGGAACGTTCGATTGTAGTTTGAATTGCTTTGGAATGGCGAATGAGTTGACGTATGTTTGAGTATGTAAGACGAGTTGAATGGAGTAACATATTTTATAACGATGTAAATAAAACGAAGGATTATTTAAGAAGAGTTTACTTATTTAACCGTGGATCCTGTCTGAGGTTCTACATATCTATTAAATATATCGTCGTCTAGTACCCATAACCCTTATTGAGCTTACTATGGGACTAGTTCGATTTGTGTAAAAAAATGTCCCCTAATATTTATTTATCCCTAATATTTTATATCTGAACGGTCTCTGTGCGTTTGCGCGGGAAACCAGAACGGCTGGAAGCACTGGCGTAGAATAGTATTTTTAATGCCCGCTGCCCGTGAAAATATGCTACCCTCCAAAATAACACAATTCATCACATGAGCGCTCGTTAGGGTAAGGAATTCAGTTCGTTAGGTGGCACGTGTCGCGATTCCCAAGTAAATCAGGATGGGTGTCAACTGAGAAATCAGGTCATGCAAGAGTTCCTTAGTACGAAAAATTACCAAGTCACAGCGCAAACCTATAACATTTTATCGAAGTACAACAAACTTTTCAGAGTAGGATACTTGCTTGAATTGCAATGAATAACGCGTTTTAAATAATAATAATGCGGATATCTAAATATAATCTTTTCATAAAAAGAAAAGTGCCTAGATTTCACTGTTTAAAACATTTTAAAGCATAATTATATTATTAAATAGCGTCAGTTTCACAGTCACGTAGTAATTAGTCTGAGTAGTACGGTACTAATCTAATTATAGGAAAAGTTTTAGCGTAAAATTAAACATGAAACACGAGTAGACTACCTACTTTGTGGAGTTTTGATGCTGTATTTTCATGATTATTATTCTGTTACCTACATAAATAGTTATACATACCGTAATTAGCGAAAGAAGAAACAACTACGAGTTAGTTACGACTATGTACATTTGTAGGAGTTACAAACTTTTATTTAAGCGTTTTCAGCATAACTTCGACGCAAAGTAGCATGTCTGTGCGTCTTCTACAAACTGTACTTCAGTGAGTGTGCTCAGGAGCTCCATGAGCTCATACCGCCTTCCCCCTTCTTCCATCGGACATCCAGACGTACGGCTGGCTACCATCCTTACCTGGTCGAAATTCCTCTAGTTCGAACCAAGCGCTTTGCATCTTCTTTTATAATGCGCACTTCTAAGGTTTGGAATTCTCTGCCGGCGTCTGTATTTCTGAGTTCATATAACCTGGACCTTTTTAAGGCACGAGTGAATAGGCATCTTCTGGGTGAGCTCGCTTCATCGTCGGCCTCATCTTTGCCCCCTGGCTAGATGCTGGCCAAGAGCAATCCCATTTTTAATAAAAAAAAAAAAAAAAAAAACTAGAAAAGTTTTGATTAAATTTATAATTCAGATGCTTCAAGAACTTTCTTTGACCTCTTTCGATTCGCTCTTTGTGAATGGCATAGCTGACTGACCACACCGAAGAAGCGTATTCCAAAACGTATCTCACATACGCAAAATAAACTATTTTCATACATAATAATCTTTGAAACGGTTTACAGGTCCTCATTACAAAACCAAGATTGCGAAACGATTTATTCACTAAAGGTCAACGTGGTTTCGTATAGTCATTTTGTGATGCATGCTGCATGCTAATTTGTAGCTATTTGTGTGCCATGTGGCGAAACATAGAGACTCCTTTGTAAGATATGAACACGACCTACATAATACCTATGTTTGACAAATAAATAATTTGAGTTTGAGTTTGAAATTTTAAGTTCAGAGGTCAATGGGAAATAAAAGAAATCTTTTCGGAACATAAAGTGTAACAGACGACAGATGGACACGCGAGTGACAGCAATAGGGCTCCATTCGGGCCCTTCAGGTACGGAACCCTAAGCACCATGTAAACTTATAATTATTTGAATTGGCCGAGTTGTATGAAATTGGTCCGTTAATAAAGCAATTTTACTGTATAAGCATGGAGACTCAAAATTAAATGACAGTTTTTATTTTATTTTATACAAACGTATTTTGCCAATGCCATGGTTCCAAAAAAGAGTGATAGAATAAAGATAGATCTTCGTAAAAAAGTCGCGGCACTTATGTCCGTTTGTCTGAGCAGGCTATTGATAAAATTGCAAGTTTTTATTTCTAAAAGTCTGAGTTAGCTGCGGATAAACGGACGGACATGAAGAAGCTACGACTTACTTACTTCGACTACGCAACCCTACAAATATCCTTAGGCATATCCTTAGGCTTACATAGTATACTGATACATACATTAAAATAGTTAAGTAAAAAATATTTGTGTTGACGTACATGACAAATGCGATGAAAGTTATTATTCGAATCAACTTTTTAGGTACAATGTACGCTTACTTGATCTGTTCCTATGTGATTCATAGCTAATATTGCGCATATTACATATAACAAAATAAAATAGTCGGCAATCTTTATGAATTGAAAAATCCATAAACACAACAATGACGGGCTTATGTTGACATAATTTGTCGCGCGAAGTAAATGCAGGCCTAACTCCACTTCCCCCTCGAGGGTACCCGCCTTGTCGGAGGCCTGTTTGGGCTGCCGGCTGGCCCGAGGAGGGTGCTCCCAGCGGGCTTGGGTATCCCGCTGAGGATGCGTTGAGGAGGGGCCGCAGAAGAAGAGGAGTGCCGGTATTGCGGTGAGCCGTTCTCCCTATCTTCTGTGGCCGAGGCGGGATCGCAGGGGGAGAGGCGTGTTGGTATTTCGGTGCGCCACTCTCCCAACCCCCTGCGAACATGGCGGGGCCGTTCCGCGGAAACTGTGTTGGTGGGGCCGCAGAGGAAGAGAAATGCTTTCCCTATCCTCTGCGGCCGAGGTGTGGTTCGTAGCGGAACCACCGACCTGCTCCGCCAACGGGTGCCGGAAGGTTTTTTTTTTTTCGGCACCCATGACCTCCTCGTAGTGGACTCAGGGGGGTCCGCTACTGTACAAGATGGAGGTCGAGGAGGAAGGCACGCCAAAACATCTGGTGTGCCTGACGTGGAGGGCCTCCGGGCATCCGCGATGGAGCCGCTTGGGAGCGGCTGTCGCCGGCGGGGTCGCGGATGTGTGCGCAAGCGTTTCCGTGACCTCGCCACAAGGCGACGAGGCGGCAGATGGGGGGGTTTTAGTGGGTATACCGTGGGGCTCATCAGCTTATACCGGAGTCCCACATAACCACTCGGGTCACCCCCTGCACCCGGGTGGTATGCGTAAAGCATTTTCCCCTCCTAAAAAAAAAAGGCCTAACTCCTCTTTAAACGTGTTGCCGCGACGGCGAGGCGTCCCCGGCTGAGAACAGCGGAGACCGGCCGACACGTCAATCATTTAGCGCGTAGCGCAAGCGGCCGTGCACACATCGCCACGTGTATGTGTGCTTGAGCCGCGGATGTATCTTTTGTATTGTATGGAGTTTCTTTACTCGTTTACCCTGACAGCGACGTCCATCTCGTCTAGGGTTTGCAATATCCGCCCAGTTTTTTAATATTCGGATAATTGAATACTTCAATATTTATTATCCGAATATTCGGATATTTGTAAAATTTCGAATAATTTTGGTATTTTATAAAATAAAACAAAATTAGCGTATTTAAAGGTGTGTAATGCATAAAATGCGTGACGCGACGCGAAACAATAACAGACAAGACAACCTACCTTCCTACGTAATAGATACAGACTGACTGAGCGAATGGGTTCGGTGTCGGCCGCTCGGCCGGTTCGTAGACTTCGTAGGTAGGTAATACCAATAATTATTTTAGTGACAGGTAGAAAATCCATCTTATCTGCAAGTGTTTTCGTTACTCATTTAAATACCTAATAATAGTAACATAAGTAACAATTCGTGTCTGCTAGATTAAATCAATATATTATGTAATTTATGTAAGTTGGTATTCAGGTACTTATTTAATAAAATATAATAATTAATATGGAACATTTGTCTAAACACCTTATTTGGGCAATACAGATGGACATAAAACGTCATTTGTGTTTTTTCTCGTAACTTGTTTGAATTTTTCCTGCTTATAAATGATTTTATTAGTGTTTTCAAAATATCCGTTTATTCGGATAATTCGCGGTTTAGTATTCGGATAATTTTGAATATCATTTTCGGCGGATATTCGGATAATTGAATATTCGGATTATTTGGATTGCAAACCCTAATCTCGTCCAAATCACCTTGCTTTGAAGAACTATCGAAACCTTATATACCTACATATAATCTTTTATCATGTTGTCTGCTTATCATAATATACTTGATGTCACTCATCTAACCTATTTTTATTTAAATAATTCTGTACACAAAACTAAGAGCTTATAAATAGGTAAACGTTATTCCACGACAGTCATATATCTCACCCTGAATAATTTAATTATTATCGATGTAATGAACACAATATTTTAATAAATCTTAGATCTAGCCGAACCGTGGCTACTACATGAAAATCGCTCGCGACTCGCAACAGCACTGTCGACTCACACGACTCAACAGTTGACTCACAAATAAATGACGACCTTATTCTGCAAGAAATAGCGTTCATATTAAAACGTACGTACGAAAATATATCATTTAATCAATTAGCGTGGATATTTTTTGTATAATATGTTTCTTATAGTACTAATAAAATGTTGACGACATCAATTAGACACTTTTGACGTAGTTATGTATTTTGCTTGTCCAAAAATTACCCATATTTGTGACTTTAGAGATCCGCAAAGAGAAGTCGTTTAATTTTTAATAATTTATCACCGGACATACAGATTCAGATTAAAATGTAAAATTACAGTTATCTATAATGGCTGATAAGATAAGCTATAAAACGTGCAATTTACTGAACCTTGTTTATTAATTATAAGTTCCCATTGATTATTTAGTTTAATTTTGATTTCTTTAACGGGAATGCAAGCGTCATAACATAATACAGGTACTTCTACAAAGTTATGTATTATGGCGTACTTACGAAATCAAAATGTGTTAAAAATTAGTTTTTTGTTTTATTTGACATTGACGCGGAGCCCTAAAATGTTATTTTATTTTATTTTATCTATAACTAACTATAATTTAAATCATAGAAAAAGAAAATTACAGTTATCGAATTATGTCCAGGTTTTGCTAATTTTATGCGATAATTATATACTTTAGGAGCGCGCGTTGCCTACTTTTCCTGAGCGCACAGGGTTGTCCCACAAATTTGTTGGATAACAATATGGTAACAATTACTTATACTAATTTTGAATGTCAGGTGTTATTAAACAATATGTAGTTGAAATTAAGTAACATGCTAGTAATAGTCGATAGGTACCATATTAGTCAGTACATAAACGAATTATTATACTTAACGTACCTATTTCATTGAATTGATACTCTATACACTTGAATACGATACTATACGTGCTACGTAAATTGGAGTGTTAGGTATCTCTTACCACATGCGGCAACCTTTGATAGTACGGCGCGCAGCAGGACCCTCGCTCTACCTACCTTACATGAGGCGGCATCTTTTGACTGTCGGCGGCGCGGCACTTTACTAAGAACTCCATATAGACCAGCCCGGCTAGTATGATAGCTTATACCGTCACGTTATATGGCCAAAATGTACTGAAACATCACAGAAAACGTGACGGTTTAAGCTATCATACTAGCCGGGCAGGAACGTACTAACATTATAACGACTTTGTACAAATTGTGTATTGTGTTATCTATTTTATACGATAAACTTGTATACGGGTATATAGTTGTATGATAAAGTTGATATATATGTAATTGAAAATAATATATTAATGGACAAAACATTTTACACAACACTTACAAATTAGCTACACTAAAGTATTTCCGTCTATTTCTTGATGTACGGAACTCCTGGTTATTATTCTTTAGCGTAGAATAGATCCGCATCCTTACATATAATTAAAAAAAATATATTGTTTAGGAAAACAAGGGCAGGGTAATGTAAGCCCATTCACACAGATGTCATTTTTGTCGTTTCGAGCGACAACGCTCCAAACACGGCGACGGCGCAGCCCGGACTGATTCACGCAATTTCAGGCCACTCCGTTTCCATGTGACGCGGGCCGGGCGCGTACGTGCACGGCACGCACACAAGAAAACCGCGCGATGTACCTTTGTTCGATGTTTACCTACTGTCTATATACTGTGCCGCAAGTGTCAAGGATCTTTTCACTGAGCTGCTCATATGTTGGCGCGCTAACTATGAGGTTTCGTTGAATTTGTAATTAACCGTCTGGGCTGTGAATTTGGGCTGTGTGGCTTGCCTGGGGGCTTTTATCATTGAGTAAATAAGTTAAATTAAAATTAGGCTTATTAATACTCACGCCTGTATTTTCGAAAGGGGTAGACAGATCACATGTACTTTAACTTTAGTGCCACTGCTATCTTTTTGTTTATACAACGGCGGTGGCAAGCAAACTTACGGCCTGCCTGATGGTAAGCCAACACTGCATCCTATGGACGACTGTGACTGTAGAATAATCACGGGCGCATTGCCAACCCATTGTTAACTCAAGGATTCGTTATGTTGAAACTTAGAGACGTGAATGCCGATCCTTTACTCTCAAGCCAGCGCATCCGTACTCACCACGTACCTAAAGAGCAAAAGAGGGCGCTCGTGGCCCAATGGCGCCCGCGTATCGCGTGCGGTATGCGAGGTTAAGAAATGTGGGCGCAGGTCAGTTCTTGGATGGGTGACCGCTTTGAGTGGTTACTAACTGAGCGCTCTCGTGCTTTGGAAGGCACGTTAAGCCGTTGGTCCCGGCTGCTGTCTACGACAGCAGTCGTTAAGCCAAGTTAGAGGCCTTCGGGCGGCTTGAGAACTTCTAACAGTCAAGTTGCCCACTCACTTGACAAAGGGGGGTCGAAGTTGCACCACGTCCGTAGGGAGTACCCACCGTTACCCTACACGTGACCCCTGGGTGGTGCTAAAAGTGCAACAAAAACTGGCAACCGTACTTGTCTTCTCGAAGATCTCACGGTTCGTAAATAAATGCCATATGATTAAATAAATAAACCTAAAGAGCAAGTAGTGGCAGCTGCGGTCTTCTGTAAGATGGAGGTACTTCCTCAGTTGGGTCCCCGTGGCAGTGAATCACATTGTCTCAGCATTATACTGTGTGTCTGAACCAACAGCGATGATTTTCAGGCAGTACCGTTGATGTCTCACGGAGCTCCGTACAAATATACTACATAAAATACTTTTTCAAACCACATGCTCGACAATGCCGAATTATAGGTCATGTAAACCCTACCGAAAGCAAGACATTAAATCCCTTGGTATTAGCCGGGTTATAATGTTGTACTGAATTTCATTATAACCCGCTGGTTAATAATATGATTTCACTTTTCATAATTCTTATTACTATATGCATAAAGTTTAATTTTGCTAAACACAATTTGTCCTAGCCATGGCCTACTTGATTTGACAAAATAAATGAAGTTTGCCTCCGTGTGAACCCCGGTCCGGAGGAGCGCGGTGTTCGAAATTCGTATTTCGAATCTAGGACCACGGCTTGTGCTTTCGAATTTGGAACGTCGCGCGCCTTCATTTGTTCACGCGTGACGAACAAATCGAGTTCTTGTAGAATAATATTGAAAATGTCGAGTGATGAAAGTGTTTTGACTCCTGAGTTTATCAAATTAGATGCCATAGGCATTGTCAACAATCTGCTGCCAGAGAAGTCAAAGGAAAAATACCTAAAAGCCTACAACCTACTGCCTATTTATCTACTGAGCCTGTCTTTTTGTCTCGCATAAGGTGTGAAAAGTAGAGTATACACCTCGGGGATAAGACTGTTTTAGTCTTGGGCGGTTGAACCCCTCACTGCACTCAGGACTCAGTCTTAATTCCCTCGCTTCGCTCAGGAATTAACTTATAACTCCCTCGCTACGCTCAGGAGTTAAATTATGAGTCCTTCGTTACGTTCGGGATTCAATTCGCTCCCGTGACATAAAACAGTGCTTTATCCCCTTAGTGTATAATCTACTATTAAACGTTCACGAAAAAAATGTAAGGATACTAACACAAACACAAAATAAATATATAAATAGGACAAAAAGCTACTACAACTTACATACGAGTACATACACCATCTGTATCATAAAAACAAAGTGGCTGTAAATTAAATTACAAAACGGTTGGCATATTTTTGCTGCTATACTTAGTGCTGAATTAGGACTGGGATTTTTGGTGCGTCAACGAATATAGCCTTAAGGGTCAAAACGCACAGAGCGGGCGGGGCGCGGTACGGCACGGAGGCGGTTTTATATTTTTGATCTTTCTGAAACTAGCAACTGTCATTACTTGCTCCATATGTCACACACGCCGCCTCCGCTCTACTGTGCTACCGCATTCTGAGCGGATTTTTTGGTAGGACGTCCCAGACGGGCGCGGCGTCGAGCGGGGCGGAGGTGGTTTTGCATTTTGGATCTTTCCGAAACTGTCCACTGCGGTTACTGCTTCATATTTCACACACGCCACCTCCGCTCCGCGAATACCGCGCGTTTTTTTAAATTAAAAATGGGATTACTCTTTGCCAGCATCTAAAATAAGAAAATATTTTATTATTATTCCGTCTATCTCTTTTGGTGCGACATAGCCCGGTCCGCGTTCGCTTCTCGCAAAACCGCGCCGCGCTTACGCTTAATGGTATACTTGCTAGACGCCCACTGGATAGAAGGCGGAAGGTCATTCCAGACCACTTAAGACTCCGCAAACCTGACACATCACCGGCTACCGGGTTTTTAGTTTAATAGACCATTCATACCGCGTAACGTAATTTTTTTTAATGCCATTCTTGTGTAAATGGGCCTTAAGAGGAAGTAATCTTTTAATAGTCACGAGGTGGACCCTATGCTGGACTTCGAAGAAGTATAAAGGATTTTGGAATTGGTTAGTGAAGGAGCCATTGTAATTGGGTGTTTTCGAATCGTCTTGGTGAGCAATTAGGACTGGTATTACGAGGTGGACCCTATGCTGGCATTCGAAGAAGTATAAAGGATCTCGGAATTGGTTAGAGATGGTGCCATTGCAATTGGGTTTTTTCGAATCGTCTTAATGAGCAATAAGGACTAGTGTCAACGAAGATTGCCAATGTAACTTATATTTGTGGCATTACTTTACTTATTGATATAGATAAACAAATATTTAAATAGAAAACTTCCAAGACTCAGGAACAAGTATTCGTGTTCGTCCATCACACAAATAAATGCTATGACCAGGATTCGAGCCCGGGACCTCCACCTACGTAGGCAGGGCCACTACCAACTAAGCCAAAGTGATCGTCAAAATATTCCGCAATTTTTTAACATTTACCAGTGCTTTAGCCATACTACATTACACTATGTAATATTTTATTAACAGTCATTTGTGTCCCACTGCTGGGCAAAGGCCTCCCTCCTTTTTTTCCACATATCCCTGTCCAGGGCAGTCTCCCACCAGTCTTGCTCAAAGACGTCGATTTCATTTCGCCATCTCCGGCGAGGTCGGCCTCGACGCCGTGTTCGATTTTGTAGGACCCACTTGGTGGTGATTTTAGCCCACAAGTCTTTCGGCTTACGGCAGACGTGCCCGGCCCAGTCCCATTTAAGTTTGGCGGCTTTGTGAGCTACATCAGCAATCTGGGTTTTGGAACGCACTGGGTTTATACATGTGTTCCAAAACACTAAGTATGTATAAACATGCCTAAAATATTATTCTAGATACCAAGTCAATAAATGAGCATATACGCTATGTAAAATTGTTAACCTAAAATAAATGGCATTACCGGTAAAAGCCGGTAATAAACAACGCGTCCCATCCCTACACCGCGAGCGCCATGTTGAACCAAAGCGCGCGCTCTATGAAACAGCCAATGGCAGCGACGTTACCGACCTCCCCGCGACTCGCACATACCGCTTACTTTGGTGACTTTTGATTCGAACTAATTCGTCCATAGAGGCTATCTAGAGGGGGTTATCTATGCCATAAACTTATATGTATAACCAGGTCCCTGATGAGTTTAAAAACCTTCAAACTGGTCAATTTGAGAGAATTTTTTTAAATGGTTACTAGATAAGTGTTTTTATTGTATAACTTTAATATCAAGTACCTAATTATTTCTACGCCGTAGTTGCCGGCAGAATATGCAGAACTCACTAATAATATCCTACTAACCAAAATTGTACCATATTCTTGGAAATAAATCATTGATTGATTGATATTTACCAAATTTTACACACTGTCGGAATTAAAAGTAAGTATGTATAGGCAAAAAGTTTTAAAGGCCTGGTATTTCACGCGCTCTCTTATTTACGAGTTTACGCAAACCAAGCCTAGTGTTTTAAACAAGCGCACGCCATATTCCAAACCGATTCCAATGAAAACATACCTAGTAATGCACTTTTATGAGATTTATTCAGCCCACGCAGGCATACCAAAACAACGTTGGAGAATACCACTATATAAGCCGAAGGACGTCCACTGTTGGACATAGGCCTCCCCCAAATTCATGGGGGGTAAATGCCATAATCGCTACGCTTGGTATGCGGATTGGCGATCGCACTCCAGGGATGCTGCTGCCCATCCCCCGGTGGTTGTGGTCGTAGTTTTAGGACATACCCGGGTCGAATGCACTTACATGAGATTTATTCAGCCCATGCAGGCAGAACAAAACAACCTTGGAGAGTACGATATATCTATGTAACCTCTTTGTCCATTTACACAACTAACGCTTACGAACAAGAAAAAAAATCTGCCCGAGTTTAGATGAGATTTCACTCGGTTAAATAAGTTTTTACTCTAAAAAGTCGTTCATTGAATTTGCCGGCGCAGCGCAGTAATTTCAACTTTTTCCTATTGTTAATAAGTGTAATGTGGGTTGCACTAAACCGTTTGTAATCGTAAGCGGTGTTCGTTAAAATCTGATTGTATGAAAAGTTTGACAAAAACTATGCGTTAAAATGGTCCTGAAATGCTGGGAGTTACGAGTAGGTCATTAAATAGGTCTTTATGGCCTTTTTCAAATTTGGCATTCTCAGCCTAATTGCCACGACTGTTTTTCTCCCCTGGTTATTTCTATATAATATGACCGAAAATAGAATTAATACTCATCAATGATCAATTTAATCACTTTGGCAATGTAAAATCAGAAGCGGTTTTTGAGTTATTAAGATCTGAAATATTCGATAGTTCTGGCAATTAGAAAGCAGAAATTTATCATGACAAGGCAAAAAAAATGAAATTTAACTATTGTGTTTACATATTAAAAGTTTCAAATGACCACTACAGTTGATGAAACATTATAGTCTAAATGTATAAAAGCAGTTTTATCACTGTAGGTATATGTAAAGATGTCAACTCTTAACGTTTTTGCAATCCATAGAAAGACAACGGAAAGTGAAGAACAAATTAATAATCTCATCATATCAGTCTAAGGACATTCACTGCTGGATCCACTCGCATCCAGCGGACTCCCGCGACCTTTACTAGGTCATCAATCCACCTTGTGGAGAATATGCCTACGCTGCGCCTTCCGCTACGTGGTCGCCACTCGAGAACCTTTCCATTCCAACGGCCATCGGTTCTATGTGCTACGTGCTCCGACAACTGCCACTGAAGTTTATAGCATAGCCCTCTCCATTGCTTTTTGGTTGTCATTGAGCGTTCTTTTGAGGCCCATAGTAAGCGACCACGTTTCATATGTCATCACTGGCAACACACACTGGTCAAAGACTCTCGGCTTGAGACACTGCGGAATATAGGACAGTCTGTCATAGGTATATGTAATCGTCTACAACTTCGAGCGTGAAGTGTTCGATTGTAACGGGAGTTAGTGCTTCATGAGTATTGATATGATCTTCTTCTTATCCATGTTTATCATTAGACCAACTTGCTCGGAGGCCCTACTGAGGTCATCAAACATCGCACTCGAATCCTCCATTGTCTCAGCCAAAACTACTATATCGTCAGCAAACCGTGTAGTACTTGTCGTTTATGTTAGTGCCTAGCCTTGTGCAGTGCAGAGTCTTAAAAACTTCCAGTGCAGTGGACAATAGTTCAAGAAAAATAACATCTCCTTGCCTGATTCCCCGCAGCAACGGAATAGGTTTCGAGTTCTGGCCCCGAAGCTCGTACAAACACTTTAGCATTTCGATATAGCGGTAGTCCACTTGGCGCCGCTGGAGAGATTGTAGTACAGCCCAGTTTTCGATCAAATCGAAGGCTTTCTTGAAGTCCACGAACCCTAAACAGAGGGTAGGTTATACTCCTCAGGTTTACGGTACTAAAGCCTCTTCGGAAACCAGTTTGTTTGAGAGGCTAGAAGACATGTAGCCTACGAGGGAGATGGTTCGTAATGACTCTTGAAAACAGCTTATAGAAATGGTTTAAAAAGTGAGATTGGTCGGTAATTTATTTATTCAGCGCCCCAATCCGTATATACCTTACATACATGTTTAAGTGGTTCATATTATTTTTATTATTTATTTATTTATCAAAAAAATTTGACAAAATCTTAAAAATAAATACATCGTCCCACAAAACTGTTTGCACAGTTTGACTGTGGGATCCATGAGTCTATTTAATTTGTGGTTAAGTCTTAATGTACGAGTATACAAACATAAAATATCTACGGTATATTGTATTTAAATACTGTCGAGGTAGTATTTGAGCAATGCTCTTTTGAATTTATTTTTGTTTGCCTCCTTTCTAATAGCCGCAGGTAAGGCGTTAAGTAAATATGGTAAGCGCTTTTCGATGAACCTATCCCCATAGTAATTGCTTACTCTGAGGACAGCATACTTACCCGCAGCTACAGACCTGGTGTCATGTTTTTGGCTCATTTGAGATAAGTAACTCTCTTGATTGCCGTGTTGATTAACTAATAATAAATATTTAAGTCTTAGAGTTGCCGGAAGAATTTTACATATTTTAAATAACTTGTAATAATCATTTTTATATTTATTTTTAGTTTTATTGTTTACTAATAGTTTGAGAAATCTAATTTGCAGCTTTTCTAATTTTTCTAAATTCGTTTTAAAAGTGAGGCCGTAGCGATCCAGAGAGTAACCTATAATTGATTCCACTAGTGATATATAAATACATTTTAGGATGCGTGTAGGGACTCTATAGCTTAGGTGGTAAAATCTATTAAGTAAGACTCTTAATTTACTACATATATACTCTATATGAGATGACCATGAAAAGTTTTCATCTATTTTCATGCCAAGGTAAGTTATGCATTTAACACGTTCAATCGGCTTACATTAATTACTAAATATATAAACATATATTTAGTAATTAACCGATATATTAAAATATGCCGCAACAAGCTTATAACGTGCGGGCAATTAGAAAAGTCCTGGCAACTAGCGTCGTGGCACTTGGGGAGAAAGACATTATCTCCAAAAAAAAGCAACTTAATAAAGAGATTGCTTATATGTAAACATCACAAACCATAGAGCCTAGAATTGTGCTTTCTTTTACTAAGCAGCAAGACTCTAATAATAACAGGTGTCTTATTAGGCAAGACAACAAGAATTAGAAATTTTGAAAACCAAAGTCTTGGCAATTAGATACTTACATGCATTACCTACAGTTATAATATATTCACTAACACCACGGACGTCCCCACTCGTCGAGCGCTTAGACAGAACTGCTGGCTCATGGCCCGCACTGTAGTGATGTGTCAAATATCGTTAAATAGGGATCTGCACTAATGATTGTAACTGGTTAAGGCAATTATACTTTTAGGTAGGACAAATCTTCGAGTGATTGTTTTCTTAAACATAATTTGATGTATCTCATGCTAATTTTCGTACGTCGCGTGGCTAATGTATTCCTCAATTTAAAAAAGTGATATAAAACTATGAAAATATCTGCTCTCAAGAAGTTTGGGATAAATTTGTAAACCGAGGGAGCGCGTCGTGGCAATTATGATAACAGGGGTTTAAAAAAATAAACTGATAAACAATTAATCACAGGGCTCTGTTTATAGGTGTTACATATAGGCATGGACGTAAATTATCTCAAAAAAAATAACGATTAATTATAATTTCATGTACGTGAAAATTTTGGCCCAGACACGCAAAATTTAACTCTCTGAGAATGGCCGTTTAAATATACTATTAGCCGTAGCCGATATTTAACGTGTTCAATACTCGTAAATTTGTAAAGGGTCGGCAACGCGCATGTGACACCCCTGGAGTTGCAGGCGTCAATGGGCTGCCGTGACCGCTTACCATCAGGCGGACCGTAAGCTTGTTTGCCACCGACGTGGTATAAAAAAATCACAAACGGAATACATATTGCGTCGAGATGGTCCTAAAACAACAAAGCGGAGAGTTGGGTCATTGAAGAGGTCTTTAAATCTACTATAAGATTAGCTCGCATTCACTCAGATTAAAATATTGATATCTCAGTTCCGTAATAATAATCAGCTTGGTGCCCATAGAACGAAGTAGATATAACCCATGGCATGCCGGGTGGATGAAAGTTACACCGTGTGCCTGGTGGGTCTGACAAACCCGTAAATGTAAAAAAATATAAGTATATTGATATGTGATATATTTTTAACACGTTGATTTGTGTGTTTTTGTTTTATTTGTATATTATATTTACTGGAAATAAACACAGAATTCCAGAAACTACATAAGTATTTATTACAGAAATAATAACGCTGCATATTTTCATCATCTAAAAATAGACTCATGTATACAAACATGTATATATGCCTGATTTGGTCTCTCAGGCACTTTACGCACGTACAACTCAAGCACATGAGTAAATTTACTCATGTGACTTAAGATTTTGCTCGCGGCCGACGCCGGGAGCAGCCTAGCGTCAAAATGACGGCTAATTAATGACGCGAAGCTATGAGAGACGCAACGCGGTAAATTAAGATATGTCAACAGATTTTTAACATCCTGGGTCTGTCAAACCCTACCGGGCATGCGAAGGGTTATCTTGTAGGTTTTAGGACACGACTCCATACCAAGTTGCCCATGATCCTTTGTATCAATCGGTCTGTCATCGTAAGTTGGTGCAACTGACACTAAATGTCGAGTTTATCGCTTGGCCTTATGTAAGTGGCGGGGTTTAATAGATCGATGTAACTCAGAATACCTTGGTAACGTCATAATAGTACATTACGATACAAGGGTTGTAAAACAAAGAAAGACCGATGTCGCAGATGTTTGAGGCCCGAGCCGCAGGCGAGTTTTACGACCCGTGTTTTGTACACAATTTTACGTCACCACTTGGCCAAAAAGAAAAACGCGCTTTTTGGCAAGGTGTGGTGTAAAATATACTTTGTACTAAAAGTAAATCTTAAGACTGATTTACACACGTAAAAGATTTCGCGTGAGAGAGGCAAAAGGGATATCCTGATCATGTCCCTTTGTGCCAATTAAGACAAATAGAATGGCGGCTCTGTCGGTACAAAGCCGCCATTCTATTTGTCTTTAGGATATCTTTAGGATATCACTTTTGGTTTATTACAGGTACTTGAAAGTGAGAATATGATTAGGACATGCCGGAGACGTCCCATATGATCATTTAGAATTGGATACATGTCTATCGGATCATTATGAAATAAGGAACTGATTCAATAGTCTTTGACATAGATATGTTTGTTGGTATACAAATGATGGAGTCATTCTTACAGATAATTTTATGGAATATCAATTGACAACATATCAATGAGCATATGTAAAAAAATATTAGATTTTTACATATTCGCTAGTTCTTCAAGATCAAGAAAATTTCGTTACATGGCTTATGTTTATGTATCCTATATAAATGTTAAAAAATATCTATGGATGCGACATTGAACATATTGTCATTGACACTTGACAGTTGCGGGGTCTATCTTATCAAGAGAAGTAACTGGGTTAAAATATTTCTAATTTTTTTTTGAGGGACAATCTTACACAAATCGACATTGTCCCAAACTAAGCAAAGCTTATACTATGGGTACTAGACGACGATATACATACTTACATGGACTTAAATAGGTACATAAGAAATATCCAAGACCCGGGACCAATCAGCCGAACAATATCGTGGTAAATGCACAAATAATGCCCTGACTGGGACTCGTACCCGAGACCTCCGGCTTCGTAGGCAGGGTCACTGTCACTACCAACTAAGCCAAAGTGGTCGTCATCATATCTCCATCTCTATCGCGATAATTATTCGAAGCTCTGTCATCAGGCGTTCAGGGTAGCCCCCCATGAAAACCGTCACAGATACAGTAATGACAGTATACTTTTTAATTGAATATGTTGACAACAGTGTCGCCTTATTTATCCTTTTAATGTACGTATTATCGTATGTACCTACGAATGCAGGAGTTTAAAAAACCAACAAGAGAGATATGTACACTAAAAATAGATTGAAATGTTTTTTTTTTCGAAAATTATTCACTCAAAGGCTACATTTTGGAATTAAAATTAACTATATTGAAACCGTATTTGGTTGATGTGGTCTGGTTTGCGCCAAAGCAAAAATATGTTACAGCAAAAACATTGCGAATAGGGGGTTCTAAGTAAATGGTCTTGGACAAGCGAATATTGTCAATTTAATACTTTTTCTTTGAGCTATACAAAAACTAATCATACGACGAAATAACTTCTTTGATGCCAAAACGGGGACATAGAAATATTAAATCACTTTCATATGCCAGTGATTATAAAGAAGGTAATTTCCACTGCTTCTAGAATCTACGTTTATTACATACACGACATCTTAGGTGATGATGGTTGCCTTTTTTAACCGACTTCAAAAATGGAGGAGGTTTTCAATTCGTCGGTTTTTTTTAATGTATGTACACTCGGAGATTAGTGGACCAATTTGAAAAATTCTTTTTTTGTTTGAAGGGTATGTTTTCTAGTTGGTCCCATTGTCACCAAGTCTGGATCTGATGACGGGATCTTGGAAAAATCGAGGGAACTCCTAAAATTATATAGTAGGAGGATGGGATCTGGAAAAGTTTGGAGTCGGTGTTTTTTTGTTAAATTCCAAATTTGAAATCTGCTCGGACCACATTTTTTATTTTCAATTTTTCTGTATAATTTCAAATTTGGAATGATGTATTGTTTTTTTTTTAATACCACGTCGGTGGCAAATAAGCGTACGGCCCGCCTGATGGTAAGCGGTCACCGCAGCCTATGGACGCCTGCAACTCCCAGGGGTGTCACATGCGCGTTGCCGACCCTTTAAGAATACCGCCGAACTGATCTGTTATGGCCATAGCAACTATTAAACTATATACACAAGTAGATACAGTCGGCAATAGAAACATGTTCCAATATTTTTTGACAGGTATATACTCATGTTAATATTGTATCAATGATCTAAATACAGTATGTATTCAAGAACAGAGTGTGAAGCTTGAAAAGTCGTAACGTCGTTGCGGGGCGGTGGCGGTTTTGCGGCAAAGCGAACGCAGTCCGGGGGACGTCGTACCAAAAAACCGCGCGGGATAGCGGAGCAGAGGCGGCGTGTGTAACATATGAAGCAGTAATCGACACTATCGAAAGTCGACAGAGTCGAAAAATCAAAAATGCAAAACGCCTCCACCCCGCACCGCGCCGCGACCGCTCTGTGCGTTTCGAGCTTAAGAAACACTGATGTTGCAAGCGTCCATAGTCTGGTGTGATCGTTGACCATTTCGTAGAATGTAGGTACGCTTGTTTGCTACCGCCGTGGTATAAAGAAATAAAATAAAATCGTCATTGTGTTTGTGTTTTGAATTTTAAAGCGCATCAAACAGATAAGATTATACTTATATATAAACAAAAAATAGTTTGTGGAAATTCACAGGTAGTAAAACCACAGTATAAAGAACTACTACCAGTAGGCAATCTTCATTCATCTCTCGAAATTACGCACGCGCGTAGCGTAACTGCTCTAGGGTAAGGGTTGTCAAAAAAATTAAGAAAGTTATTAATTGTGTTTTTACTCTTCCATTCCTACATTTTTAAATTGAACTAATTTAAATTGCACTTATTTTTATTTTAGAGGTCTTTTTATACAAATATGAGGTCAGATGTGAAAAAACAGGCGGCCATATTGATTTTCTTTAAACAAGTTCTGATTTCATTCAAAATCCATATCTGAGCGTCCGAGAGGTCTCTAAATACGAATATGAGGTCAGATTTGAAAAAAGTGGCGGCCATATTGATTTTCTGTAAAAACGTTCTGATTTCGTTCAAAATCGATATCTGAGCCTCCGAGAGGTCTCTTTACGAATATGACGCCAAAATTGAAAAAAAGTGGCGTCCATATTAATTTACTTTATTAACGGTCTGATTTTGTATAAAAGCCGTGATATGTCCGAGAGGTCTCTTAATACAAAGCAGCGGTCTGATTAGAGAAAGGTTGCTGCCATTATGAACTTCATTGTTTATTGTTTGATTTTGTTCGTTACCGATATCCGAAAGTTTGTAAGGTACGGTCGGCCTCACAAGGGGCTGAAACCTGTTGTTCTTTGCCGCTTTAAAGTCATGTTAAAATTGTTCTACATTTAGTCCAACAGGTGAAAGCGACAAAGTCGCAAAGTGTCGTCCAGCTACTTATGAGGCCGATTGTACCTACTTTTTTGTAAAAGATAAGTAAAAACAAGTTTTGGTTAACTTGTATATTTACATTCATATTATTTTTGTTAAGTACATGTGTTTAAAATATTTACTATTTTTTTCCATACTTGGTTTTAGCTATTTATTTACACATTGATAAAACTTCTAACTTGTATTGTGGTAAAAATATGTGTTTCAGTTTTTCATGTTAATTAACACATTTTTTACCATATAGTTGCTGTCGTTAGGGTGTGACAAAAATGGATTCGTTTAAGATATCCATCGGCATCATTTTATGACTATAAATAAGATTAAAAAACCGGCCAAGTGCGAGTCGGACTCGCTCACGAAGGGTTCCGTACCGCATGATCTATAAAAAGAGTCCAACTCGTACTTGGCAGGTTTTTAATATTTGTTTTTATTGCGGCAACAGAAATACATAATCTGTACAAAATTTCAACTGTCTAGCTATTACGGTTCTTGAGATCTATCTCGGCGAGTGGTAGCCATGAAAAATGGCTATTATATCACGTTTTTTGTATGGGAGCCCCCTTTAATCATTATTATTTTGTTTTTAGTATTTGTTGTTATAGCAGCAACAGAAATACACAATCTGTGAAAATTTCAACTGTCTAGCTATTACGGTTCTTGAGATACATTGAAACACAGCGAAGTCTTAGTAATAAGGTCTCGTTTTTACCCTTTGGGTACGGAGCCCTAAAAATCAACTACAAACAATAGTCGTTTCTATGTGCGGAATTAACCCTCTTTACAAAACTAGTTTTTTTTAAACTGTTGAGTAACTTATTTGTTGGCTATTTTCGGTAGTAACCATCTCATTTTCTGTCGGAAAACAGTTCATGTGGTACGTAAGTAAACTGGATAGGATACACAAATTGGTGCTTATTTTCATAAATCAAATTCTTTCGTCAAAAAAAAATTATAACTTCTAACTGTTCTAATCAGTTACGTTTATGAAAGCATACAAGTAAATTTAACCAACTTCCTTGTTCACAGTTTTTATTAGCATACGAACTGATACAAATTTATTCTGAAATAAAGCCATTAGTTGTAGAAACTTACGCCATTGTCGTCCGGTTTATTCAATACAATATTTGTTTAAAAACACACGATTTTTACGAGACCTGACATAAATGTCCGCTAATTTGATGTATTTGTGGGGCATTTATGGACACGACATTGAGAAGAGCGAGTGCCCTCGCAGTGAGCGTTAAAATAATAATTAGGTATAGTGTAAAAACGGTGCCGTCTTAATCGCTAATCAGAGGCTGTGTGGCAGACCTGATGTGGTCCAGTCGGAATTTAGCTAAGCGCATAGCTTACCCACCAGAGTAGCGGAAGGTAAAAGGCATTTGAAGAAAATATAAAGCGGTTACTAGTAGTAGCGGTTGAGAATTCAAGACAAAGATTCACCGTGATGACACTAGCCCAAGGTGACCAAGTGGTAAGGACACTAGTACATCAAACCAGAAGCATGGGTTTGATTTTTGTCTTAGGCTAGCTTTTGGACGTTCAGGTGTCGATTTTAATCAAAATCAGAAAAACGTTAATGAAGAAAAACAACATGGCCGTTACTTTTTTCAAATTTTCCCTCAAATTCGTATTAGGAGACCTTTCGGACGCTCAAATATCGATTTTGAGCGAAATCAGGACGTAAATAAGGGAAATAAATAAGGCGGCCACTTATTCCAAATTTTGCTTTAGATTCGTTATAAAAGTCCTCTCGGGCGCTCACATATCCATATTGAACGAAATTGGGATGTATATGAGAAAAATCAATATGGCCGCCACTTTTTCCAAATTTTACCTTAGATTCGTTGTAAGAGTCCTCTCGGACGCTCAGATATCGATTTTGAACGAAATCGGGACGAATATAAGGAAAATTAATTTTGCCGCCACTTTTTCCAAATTTTACCTCGGAATCGTATTAAAAGGCCTCTCGGACGCGCAGATATCGATTTTGAACGAAATCGGGACGTTTATGAGGAAAATCAATATGGCCGCCACTTTTTCCAAATTTACCTCGGTTTCGTATAAGGGGACCACTCGGACGCTCAGATATCGATTTTTATCCAAATCGTTTCGGATCGGCACTGGTTTAAAAATAAAACCTATAACCTTATTTTAACCGAACCTTTCATGAAGTCAGAATTTCAATTTCTCAAACTTGACAGCCCTTCAAAATATAATGCGCAAACTCAATGAGTTTGCGCTTTTTTTCCATGCCACCCAACTCCTGGCGTACCCCCCATCGTTGGCCCAAAAAGAGCCGAGTCGGTAGACTGTATGTAGTAAGACTGTGGTAAAACAGCGCCAGAAATAAAAAGGTCTAAGTCTGTATTAAAACAGAAGCATCGTACATCTAGACAGGTTTTAGACATCGTCAAGTAACAATATTCTGAGGTTATAAGAGTTTTCGAGGAATACAACGAATCAGTTTTTTTTATGTTATGCGGACTTAACTCTAAAATATATTCCAAGCTTTTATGCAATAGGATCACAACTCCGAAAAAGCATGCAAGCATGCGATCGCCGCGGGATTATTTGGCTGAGTGGCCGTGTTTCAGGGAAGGGTTAGTATTTTTTTATTTGCGGAAGGCCACGAGTGTGCTCGCAGGCTTTGTAGGATACTGTTTGGAAAAAAAAACTTAAATGCTTACTGCGGTATGCGATATTCGGTGTGGCAATGGCCCTGACAACTTAGACCTACAAAAAAAGTTACACTTACCATAGACAAGCGCTATTTCGCGCCAAAGTTACAGTTAGACTAGTAATACCGATTTCGAGATCTCGCGAGATCGAGACTGCATTCCCTACTTGGTATAGCCCCGAGTCAACTTGTCAGAATAAGTTACCCCCCGAGTTTTTTCAAGACGGCTTAAAATAATTTTCCCTAAATTTAAAATATTCAAACCTTTTGTAGTCTGTTTCATCTTTTATCTTTCAAATTGTAAAAATAAGCCCAAAAATTGATATCCTAGAAAATATTAAAGTGGTTCTTAAAAGTTCTTTTAACGGAATTCCTCCGCCGCTAATTGGATTTTATCTTAAACACACAGTCTTGGTCGGTTTTTTGTTAGCTTTAATGAACTTGAAAGAAAAGTCTTGAAATGGACGTAAAAATAAGCGCTTGTCAAGTGATCAAACGGGTTAAGTCACTATTCAACGTTTTTTGAGGTAAGTAATTATTTTTAATGGCCACGGATTGGATGACGGATTATTTTTATATCACAGTATTTTTATATCATAGTAGTGCACCCGCCAAGTCGGTCAAAACAAATACGGCCGTAGGTACTGTCAGCGTCATATAGTATATAGCAGACAAAGTGGCCGAAGGTTCGGTACACCATATATTTTGTACTGTGTCACCAACTATTTGGCCACTTTGGCTGCTACGTATTATATGACGCTGACCGTACCATCCCCGGACCCGGGCATGTCCTAAAACTACGACCAAGATATAAGACCACCGGGGGATGGGCAGCGGCATCCCTGGATTGCGGTGGAGATACTGCGATCGCCAACCCGCATGCCAAGCGTGGCGATTATGGCATATACCCTCCGTGGATTTGGGGGAGGCCCGTGTCCAGTAGTGGACGTCTTTTGGCTGATATGGTGGTGGTGGTGGACCGTACCATTATTTTCTCTAAGTCTTTCAGTAGCAGATAATTTTCAACCCCTGTAACGTTGGTTGTGCACCCTCAAACTGCACTCCCAATTTTTCAGGAACCCAAATTTTCAGGAACTCGTCCTTGATGCATGAATATAAGGTACTCGTAATGTCGTATCGCACAATGGCCAAACTGCGTAGTGACGAATAGCAAAATTGATAAATGACATTGTGGACGAACTGCGTAGTAGACGAATGGCGAAATGCGATTAAGACGAATTGCGTATTGGACCAGCGGGTAACAAAATAAATAAGTTGAGAAATGCGACCTGTAGAGGACAACAGCGGGAAATCCGGCAATCCGCCGGTCGGTCATACGTAAGCTTTTTTTTACTACGACGGTCGCAAACAAGCTTACGGCCTGCCTGATGATAAGCAGACGCCGTAGCCTATGGAAACTTGCGACTCCAGAGCTGAAACGGAGGCTTTCCATACACTCGGACCTCGGTCAATTACAAAAATTATAAATCCGAGAGTAAATCTATGCTCTTATTTCTACACGCTTAAAACTCCGGTCCGATTTATATTGAATTTGGTAGAGACATCGTTTGGTGGGAGGACCGGGGAAGGATATAGGATCATTTTTATCCCAAGGGAGTAAAAGGGGGGGATTTGTATGGAGGTACGGTAGAAACGAGTACCACGTGAACGAAGTAATCCTTTTGTACCTGTTCGGAATGGAATACTAAAAATAGTCCATATAATAACCGGTCATCTGCGAGTCCGACTCGGGCACCGAGGGTTCCGTACAACGATCGTGTACCCGTCCCGACCCCATAAATTCAGGAGAAATTTAACGCTACAAAGCCATCTATCGGAGAATTATACAACCACAGGTTAAAAATATTTTGGATGACAAAAATACACAATCTATAAGATATATAGTGGTCGGGGTGGTCAATCCTGACATGAAAATGAAATTAAATGAAAATCATTTATTCATGACAAACAAACCAAGGTATTTGTTACACAAAAGAAAAGAAACAGAATGAACCAATAGCATATATATAAAACTTATAAACTATATTATATAATAAGTATAATAAGTATATTACTTTATATTTTACTGTATTATTAAAAAAACTAAATATATGGCCTTTTCTATGAGAAAATCTGTACAACCATCACACAATGACACAATCCGTGCACACCACTGCTTTATTACTAATCAACTGGTATGTAATACATGTCCTGTTCTATCAAAAGCTCATACCATAAAATACCTAGGCATAATGATTGATTCGAATCTGAATTTCCGATCCCACATAGACATTCTTGCTTCTAGGGTACGTAAACTTATCTTTGTCTTTAAAAAGCTAACAAGTGTCGCTAACAAAGAATTGTTACATCAGATATATCTGGCTTTGTGCCAATCTATACTAACGTACTGTATAACGTCATGGGGTGGGGCTGCTCTAGAGTTTAAAAGAAAATTATTTAACTGGCTTATCGATCAATGCTTTTATAACATCTCTGAATTTTTAAATACCTAATGTTGTGTATAATAATGTGATTTATTGTTAGTGTATCTAGGATTAAGCAAATATTGTACGCCTCTCTGAGGCAGGACATGAAGGCCTGTAAATTTGTTGAACATCATTGTATAACTCATGACCATGCAATAAATATTTTGATTGATTGATTGATTGATTGAAAGACCATTCTATTGACACTTGAACGTGCACAAAGAGCCATTTTGAAAGTGACTACTTTTCGCCCGTTTTATTTTCCGACCACGGAATTGTACCAATCATATAAAGTACTAACAGTTAGGCAGCTATTCATTAGGAGCGTAATTCTAAAACAGCACAAGTTGGCTTGCTATAACCCTAATATGCACACCAAAAGACGTATGGATATAATATTTAAACAATATCGCACTAAACACGCTTTTACTAACAGATTCTTCGCTTTCCTTGGGCCTTTTATATATAATAAAATAAATAAACAATGCTCCGTGTACGATCAAAATAGCTAAGTATGCCAAACAAAAGTAACAACATGGTTGCTAACCCTGACCTACGATGAGACAGAAAATTTGATACTATCTATATTAATAATTTCGTGCAGGGGTACGGTAGACCCGAACGAGACCTGTCTCAAATTGAAGAACGTATAAAAATAACGATTTTTGAGTTGAACATATGTATCCGCAAAATTCGGATTGTAGCGTATTTTGCATTTAAAAGTGTTAATTTGATGACAAAACGTCGGCCATATTGCCCACAGACTATATTGCTATATTAAATTTGTTGGTTGACAGTGTCGGCTACGTTCGAAAATCGTGAACTATTTTTGCGTCCGGTATGTTGGCCAGGTTGCTGGGCTGCGTTCTGGGTGATGGGCCATCATCGCCCATTGTGTGGATTCGGCTAGCCGCGTCTGCAGCGTTTTGTTTTTGTAGTTTTCAAGCGTTCTATACACCTATCAGCCTAGCTAGCACGATAACTTATACCGTCACGTTATATGGGCGAAATGTATTAAAACGTCACATAAAACGTAACGGTATAATCTATCGTGCTAGCTAGACTGATTGTCACAACAACCGCCTTCAAAGCGAATGTATGGGGCCTGTTACATGGATTCATATCACGATAAGTATCACGTGAATATTAAAGCAGAATCCATACAAATTTGAAAACTGCTATAATATTGACACCCCAGTATTGTGATAATATTAATCGTGTAAAGGACACCACTTGAAAGTTTGCTGAGTCTGTCCGCCATCTTAAAGCTGCGTCTCTATTTTGTTTGTGACAAACTACTAGGTGACTTATGGCTTTTAAACGTCTAGCAAAATTCTATCCCTATCTCGCTCTATCTTATAACTTAGTGGTACTGGGGGACTACTCCGAAATTCGAAATCCGAACTTCGTATGGCGAACCGAAAACGAAGTATCTGCCTCTCTCGCACATGTATATTCGAACGACAGAGAGGAAGATAGTTCGTTTTTGGTTCGCGGTAGGCCCTCAGGCGTCAACTTTAAAACGAATAGGGTATTTTACTATAAGAGAAATAAAATTCAAAATGTAATAAAAACCAGCCAAGTGCGTCGGAGTCGCACACTGCGGGTTCCGTACAACTAAAAAACAAATGTGATTTATCAATATATTGATATTTTTCGTAAAATATACTTCATAATAAACATTATCACTTAATTTCAAGTTCATAGGTCGATGAGAAGCTAAAAAATTATATGTGTGACAGACAACACACGGAATGTTCTTTGACTTTCTTCGACCGTCCGCCACGCTCGGACTAAGGTGCTACCAACCGAAAACTAAATATATATGCCTCTCTGTCGCACTTGCATATTCGAGCGCGGAGAGGGAAATACTTCGTTTTCAGATCGTGGTAGGCCCTCTGGTCTGACGGCTCCTATTCCTGGATGGTGCGCGTATCGGAATGTGAAATACCTTTGGCAAAACGGAACAAGTTGTTAAATAGCTTCCATTAATTGGAGAAAATATTACCAACTGTTATTATTATCACGTGAAACACTGAATATTGAAGCAACATTCATAGGGGCCTGTTACATGGTTATTATTATCACGCGATATACTCATATCACGATCCGTATCACGTGCAATGAATATTGAAGAAAAATCCATACGATTTTGAAAACCACGATAATATTGACACACCAGTATTGTGATAGTATTAAGCGTTTAACAGACCCCATACAATTTTAAAAATCACGATAATATTGAGTGTAAAGGGCCCCACTAAATAGAATTTGGCGGAGCTTCTATCGCGAAACGAAAACGAACGAACATCGTGTATTTCCCTCTGTGTCGCTCGAATTTGCAAGTGCGACAGAGAGGGAGATACACGAACTTCATTTGTTTTTCGCGTTAGCAGCTCTGACTTCGCACCAAAAATACTGACTGGCACATCAATATTTAACAATGCACATCTGAATTGAATTTTAATGAACGATTAGTATTTTAGCTATACAAATCAGTACTGATTACGGTGTCAAATTTTTTATGTGCCTTTAAATACTACCCTTATAAAAATGCTTAGGATTAACTTGCAAAGATACTAGCCTTTGCCCGTGACGTCGTTTGCGTAATCTTTTACTCCCAATTCCATATAATTCCATTCCATACTTTTATTCCCAATCCAGACTACAGACTATATTTTTATACGATTCGAAGTTTCATCATAATCCGTTGTTGTAATGTTTTTATTTTATACATTTTTGTACACTATTTCTTTCGTCGTTTGCATAACTGTCACGAATAAATGTTTTGTTTATTTCTTTCTTATCTATTTCACCCGAGCGAAGCCGGGCTTTCATCTAGTATTAAAATAGTTCTGCAATCGCAAGCATTATTTTTTGTCAAAGTTTCAAATATTATCGTTTTTCTGATGCGAGGTAACAAATAATTAGATAAGCAAACTATGTATGATTAAGGCCATTCATGCCTAAAACACAGATTACAACTGTAACCTAGTTTAGGCAACAATGTGTATATTAGCCCCGTAAGAACATTTATCTTAGACGCATTGGCGCATTAATATTGTATCCTAATTAACTTAAAACCTGCTTTGTTGTTAATAGCTTATTAAGATTTGAAGCCACTTATTGTACTATTTTACTCTGAATAAATAATTTATTATTATATTATTATATTATATTATATTATTATATATTATATTATATTACTTAGTTTGGCATGAAATGGTCCCGCCTCAGCATGATGCTGGCTCAGGCGCCAGCGCTGGTCTTCTGGTGAGACTTTGAGAATATAAAATGTATGGAAATGACAGGTATCAGGATTGATATCTTAACCGCCGACTACTCTAATTATATTTTTCCTGTATAATTTATATTGATATTAACCATGCCATGTTCCGGCTGCCGCGCTGGTGCAGCGCGAGCGCCATGTTCGCGGAGGGCCGCGCGCCGGGTTGGGACGCGGTTATAGCTTCACCATGGCCGTCTGTCTGTCTTTCCGATGCTTTGCTCTGTGATTGTTAGCGCTAGAAAGCTGCAATTTGGTATGGATATATAAATCAATAAATCTTACATAGTGGTAAAATATAATCTGAAAAAGTTTTTATGGGTACCCCTACACCTAAAGTGGTGATGTTTTTTTTTTTTGAAAACCATCTGATTTTACTTTCTTTATACCCATTCCATATCCATGGCCTACTAATGCCAGAGATTCTTGAGATATTTAGTAATATGACAGGAGAACAGGCAGAGCGGCACCAAAAGGGTTCCTTTTTACCATGTTGGTACGGAACCCTAATGATTACGCGTGTTGAAATGAAACACGAGGCACATCGCGTAACTTATCAATCTTTTGAAGGTTACATTGACAATTGATTTTACGAGTATGCTAAAGGCAATTTATATCACTCCTTTTTTATCCCGTTTTGATCTTTAAAAGTGACTTCTATGTCGAACTTCAATTGTAAAAGGTGGAAAATAAGATTATATGTATTACTTTCAGTACCTAAACCTTTTTACAATCAGGCATATAACCAGACATACGATACAGCAAATTGGATCTAGCCTTAGGTGTCTAGACTATTTTTAATGTGAGTGAAATATAGCTTTAAGATAGTCGGACACGTAAATGAAAATGTGACTACTTCTTTAAATACTCGTAGAGATGTATCCTTTAAGAGGGGCAAAAAATAAATTGATGCCTCTTAAAGGGCCTTATTGTACGCAGGTGTATAGAACAGCTATAGCCGAGTTACCTCCCGAAGGAGTCATGGTTTTTCATTACTCCCCAGGGAGTTATAAGTGTGTGTGTGATCTGATTGGTTTAAAAAAAAATTAGTAGGACGCGCTCCACAAGAATACTGCTTTGTGACTGGTTAAAATATTGATACAGCGCGCTCCTTTTTTTTTGTTTAGGGGGGGAATGCTTTACGCATACCACCCGGGTGCATGGGGTGACCCGAGTGGTTATGTGGGACTCCCGTATAGGCTGATGAGACCCACGGTATACCCACTAAAACCCCCCCATCTGCCGCGTCGCCTTGTGACGAAGTCACGGGAACGCTTGCGCACACATCCGTGACCCCGCCGGCGGCAGCCGTTCCCAAGCGGCTCCACAGTGGATGCCCAGAGGCCTTCCACGTCAGGCACGCCAGATGTTTTGGCGTGCCTTCCTCCTCGACTTCATCTTGTACAGTAACGAATCCCTCCGAGTCCGCTATGAGAAGGTCATGGGTGCATGGGGGGTCAGGTCAGTGGTTCCGCCACGAACCACACCTCGACCCGAACCACACCCCACCAAAACCGTTTCCGCGAAACTTCCCCACCAATTTCGCAAGGGGTAGGGAGAGTGGCGCACCGAAATACCAACACGCCTTTCCCCCTGCGATCCCAACTCAGCCACAGAAGATAGGGAGAACGGTGAACCGTAATACCAGCACTCCTCTTCTTCTGCGGCCCCATCTCAACACATCCTCAGCGGGCTAAGCTAAGCCCGCTGGGAGCGCCCTCGTCGGGCCAGCCGGCAGCCCAAACAGGCCGGCCCTGGGTGCCTCTTAGCTTCACCGTGGATGACCCAGTCCACGGTTACTAAGCCCCCTCCCGCCCCGGAGGTGAAGTTGTCGATTTCGTCAATTCGGATTGTCGTTATCTTTTTTTTATTAGGTACACTAAACAGACGTCGTACAATATCATGTTTAACAAACATATGCATATTATGGCTTATGAAGTAGCAAGAGATCCAAAACAAGTATACACAGCATATCTTACAATCAGTGAACGAAAAAAGCATAGAACGCGAGCTTCCTACGAAAGTTCACCTTAAAACGGGGCATTTATTCTAAATACGCACGTGCAGTGTTATACCAATAAGAATTGGCAAACATATCAGCCGATTTCCTATTACCAAAACAAATAAACGTGATTGGTAAATTTCAAAATGACTGGCTGTGATTGATATCCTAGCGCTGACGTTTTATGTGTCAAAATGGCGGCGACAACGACAACGCTTAGCGGGTGGATAGTTGCATGCAACAAAAAGTCATCTTCGTACGCAAAACCGCCGTATTATTTAAATTTGATTTTAAGCTTTATTTTATTTTTAAATATCATAGGATAACCTTACGAAAATCTAAATAGTCGCTAATTAAGCTGTACCAGACTTATATTATGCATATTGGACGACCATGTACATAATTTACTGTTAGAAATAGAGAACAGCAACCACTCGTAATCGAAACCACCACCACCACCACCATATCAGCCCTATGACGTCCACTGCTGGACATAGGGCTCCCCCAATTTCATGGGGGGTAAATGTCATAATCGCCACGCTTGGCATGCGGGTTGGCGATCGCAGTATCTCCACCACACTCAAGGAATGCTGCTGCCCATTCCCCGGTGGTCTTGGTCGTAGTTTTAGGACATACCCGGGTCATAATCGAAACGTTTACAGTATATTCAGACAACGCAAACATTTAACATACGTACGTTAACTCCTTTTTTACAAGTGTTTATTTAACTTGCCGTGTCAGTACTTATATCTTTTTTGTTTGTGTGGGTCAAATCTTAGAAGCTAAATTAGATCCACTTCTCGATTTCCGATTGAGCTAATATTTGACGTTAACGACATATATGTAAATTCATTGACAAGTAATTCAATATTATTATCGTGCTGATCTGATGATGGAACCGGAAACTGGTCATAGGAACTCTGTAATAAGTTAACACAATCATACCGAGTTTGGGCTCTTTAAATTTACTCTTTGAGTAGTAGTTAATAATTGTATATAATATATTATATATATAGCCCTTCGAATCGCCAAACTTAAGTGGCAGTGGGCGGGGCACATAGCACGCAGAACCGATGGCCGTTGGGGCGGAAAGGTTCTCGAGTGGCGACCACGTACCGGAAGGCGTAGCGTGGGCAGGCCCCCACACGGTGTACTGATGACCTGGTAAGGGTCGCGGGTGTCCGCTGGATGCGGGTGGCGCAGGACCGGTCATTGTGGAAGTCTTTGGGGGAGGCCTATGTCCAGCAGTGGACGTCATTCGGCTGAATGATGATGATGATGATGATGATGAATATATTGTATGTATAGCGTAGTTGCACACTTATTCTTTTATTTTTATTTCCGTTTTAGTTCTTGTTAAAAATATATTTATTTCTCGCTTCGCTCATAGTCTTATTAGAATCAATAGTCTAGTTGTTATTTTACTAAATGTCCACACAAATAAATGCCCTGGCCGGGATTTGAACCCGGGACCTCTAGCTTCGGAGGTAGAGTCACTACCAACTAGGCTAAACAGGTCGTATTATAGGTTGGGATAGGTTACATAAACTTTTTATGAGATGACCAGTATAATTACTACCTACCTACTAACTATACGAGTATACCTATTCGACATGCCTTTTCGTAAGAAAAATCCTAACAAATAAAATACATTCAGATATTTCTTTCAAACAACGAACGTTCAAGCACTTTTTAAGAAATACAAATAAGCTACAATTACGACTGATAAGAACGGGTTATGGCAAGAGTAGTGTAATATATGCTGGAGCACAGATGTATAACGAGCTACCAAATAATGTAAAAGACTGTGAATCCCTCAATTTATATAAAACCAATCTGAAGAAATATATACACACTAATATAAAATAAACCTGTTGCGATCATGCTAAATATGTTAATTTTAAGGATATGTATGTAAGCTCATTTAAGTGAACTGTATTGTTCTTTTGAGTAAATAAAGAATCTCTAACTTGAATTCTGTTGCATTCTATTCCATGTTAACCAGTGTTCAAGAACTGGAACTGTATAACACACGAATCCGGTGAATGAACGGGGGTGTTCATTCACTAGAATTAAGGAAATATTAATTTTAAGCGTTTTCGAAAATTATACTGATTGAAATAAGTTTGCAATTACAGAAATGAAACCACAAACATATAATAAATCTTGTAGCCAGTGTTCAAACAGCACTTAAAAATACTTAATAACGTCAACTATGGCCAAAAAATTTAAGTTTATTCACTGGTTTCTTAATTTCAGTAATTGAACAGTTGAAAACTTAAACTAATTACCGGAAAAACTGGAATAGTATAAATAATTATTAAATTTGAGCAACTTAAGTACTCACGGCTAATTCTTAATATATTTTTGTTTCGGCTATATGGAATTAGATACTTAGGAGACTTAAAAAATGACAAATATTCATCCAGAATCTTGGCTCATAGGATATTCAAACAGTTGGAACTTATCATAAAACTTTTTCGCTTATATCATCATCAGCCTGTGTCAGTCTACTGCTGGACATAGGCCTCTCTCATGGCACGCCACTGAGCAGTCTGCCCCAACGGCCGACGGTTCTGCGACATATTCGACCTGGCCACTGCCACTTCAGCTTGCTGATTCGCCGAGCAATATCTTTCCGGGTTTTGAAACTCTTCGAGTCTTCGTGCAAAACGGTTCGTGAAGACCCTCAAGGGTCACCACTGGGACGAAGAGGAAATTCGATTCATTGTAGTACGATTATCGAACTAACAGGAACAAAATTGTCCAGATAGATCGATCACTCGGATGAGGCAGAATTGCCATTCCTTGCAGTTCGACTAGTCGGACCAACAGAAAAAAAAAGTCCACGTCGTCCGATCAGTCGGACAAAGCAGTCGGACCACGTAGCCACAAGGGTAGATTTAATATCAACAGTAAATTATTAGTTAAAATGACGAATTTATTCGTAAATTAATGTTATCTAGCTAAGTAACATACATATTACGAACCACACCATTTGTTACGAAATAGGTTGGTACTTATTTTATTTTGATTGCAAATATAAATGTGATTATTCTACTTTGAAGTTTACATGCCAGACACGTTTTTATAATTACTTTTGATTTAATAAAACAAGACATTAAGTTAGTTCATTCACTGGTTTTATTTCGTTCATTTACTAGATAATTGAGTTCATTCACTGGGGTTTTTGGCTGTTTTCCCATTTTTTCATCTGAAAGGTAATTTTTTTTTAAATTGTGCAAATGTACCACAAATCTCAAAGTGTGTATACCAATCTAAATAGTTCCTTGAGTGATGCTGATAGTCATCACCTGTATTCAAAAATGTTTTCATAGTAAATTTATTTTTTGAGTATGAAATATGCTTAACCGTTGATTTACTGGAGCCATTACCCTAGGCCGCGGACAGACGGACGGACGGACGGACATAGCAAAACTATAAGGGTTCCTTGTTTACTACATAACCCTAAAAAAAACGCACGTTAGCTAAACTAAATAAACGAGTGCTCTAAATCTTTCACGGCGGGCGCTGTGAAGCTGTGGAACGCGTTACCTCTGTCAATAAGACAGTGACAGTCTGTCGCGTCACTCAAGAGTAATTTGAAGAAATTATGGTTCTCCAACGACCTGTGATTTGGTTGAGTGAGTACCTACTGTAAGTATATTGTAGTTTGAATATCCATATATTTATAATCTGTATTTGTTATAGGTACATGTATTTTTATCCATTATATATGTTTATTTATACAATACAATACAATACAAATCCTCTTTATTGCACACCTCACACAAATGAATTAGTTACAAACAGAAGAAAAAAAAGAACAGCAACATGTAAGTAGGTAGAGGTAGACAACAGGCGGTCTTATCGCTAACGAGCGATCTCTTCCAGACAACCTTTGGGTAGCGGGAAAAGAGAAAAATAATATATGCAGTAGGTGGTGCAGAGATTTATATGAATCATGTAAATTAATTTGTAAAATTCATACTTATATACTTTTATATATAAACATTGTTCCGTACAGGAACACTATTTTTGTCTGTTTTTTTATACCTCTAATGTTGTATGACTGAAGACACAATATTGTAGGTTGATTTATTATGTTTTCTATTATGTATGGTATCCCTACGAGCTTCTGGCGATTTACTGCTTCTTATCTTGAAGCCGTCATCCCTCTGGGATGGCAGCACCAGCGCGCCAACAGCGCCACCGTCGGAAGCGGAAATACGAATGTGCAGTGAAATGCACACCGTCAAAGTCAGTTACTTAATTAGCGGCGCCGCGAGAGCATCCTTTTTCACATTAATATTCGGTGTGCGTTGAGGACCTTTCCCCCTTGGAAGAGTGCGCTTATCAGTGACCTAGGAACCTGTGTACGTCATATTCAGCTGGACGACAACCCCTGGAACTTCAGCCTAGCCCTTGGGACCCGAGGCGGTGGATGGATACAGTAGCGGTGAGTCGTTTGATGCTGTGGGAATATCGTACATATATATAATTTGGTCCTTCGAGCCGGATTGTACCGTCCAAGTTGTGTCTTCTTGTCTCGTCACATTAAATTTTAAATACCTATGAATACGCCGATAAATTCGCCAAACGCTAGCGGAGAACCGCCATCTTTGTCGAACAAAATGTCTGACGGCGATAATCCGTGCGAACAAGATATTTTCGAAAGAGAACTCATCCTCGATGACCTCAAACGCACTATTCAGTTCGCAGCAACTGATCAAGAACAGTTTCGCTCGCGAACTACCGATTTAATTTCTTGTCAGAGAAAATTCATTAAAGTTCAGAGTAAAATCGAAAAAACGTTCATTAAGTTAAAATGTTTCAACAAAGAGGAACAGATTAAAATTCGTAACGATTTTAACGATCTGTATTATGCAATAGTAACGCATTTGTCAAATTTAAAGAAGGAGGAAGAAGAGCAAAGACGCATGAGCCGTCCCTCATTGCCTTTCATGGCTGCACAGCCTGAGATGTTTAAAAAACTCCCCACATTACCTTTGCCTACTTTCAGTGGTGAACAAACTGATTGGCCGTCATTTTACGATTTATTTCGTTCGCTTGTACACGGCAATGACGCCTATACTGACGCCGAAAAGTTTAGGTACCTACTTCTCACAGTTAAAAATGAACCGCATAACCTCATAAAATCGATCCCAATAACTGACTCTAATTACTCAATCGCGTTAGAAATTTTAGTCTCCCGCTACGACAACAAAAGGGTTATCGCATCAAAACATCTCGACAAAATTCTAGATATCGATTCATGTTGCGATAAATCCACTCAGAGTATGCGAAATTTACTTAATATCTATCAAGAAAACATTAAAGCACTCGAAGTTATGGAGTTTCCCGTGAAACAGTGGAGTTTCATACTACTGAATATTTTACTACGTAAAATTCCTCATAATACTCGACGTTTATTCGAACGGTCAATAAAAACATCTGACATTCCCGATGTAGACACATTAATCTTATTTCTAGAACGGGAAATATCCGCGGAAGAAATAATTTCTGTTCGCGGGCAGTCCGCTAAAGGTATAAATTCAGATGTGGGTAGCAGTCGCGGAAAGTATTGGAACCGCGCGAGTAGCTCAGGCGCAGGCGCCGCGCCGGCATCTCCCGCCAAGCGATCTTTTGTTGCTAACGTCACTTCCACGACGGGCTCACTTGTAAATCGAACGAGTGACCAAGGTTCAAACAAAATCAAACCTAAATGCGTCTGTTGTGAAGCTCAACATCCGTTGACAAAATGTTCGAAGTTTTTAAACTTGTCACCGCGCGATAGGTATTCGGAAGTTCAAAATAAAAACATTTGTTACAATTGTTTGAATATTGGTCACGATGTTAGAAGTTGTAAATCAAACTTTGCATGTCGGACATGTCACAAAAGACATCATACTTTAATTCATTATTATTCGCCATCTATGCCGACCACAGATATCAGAGAAAAGCAGATAAGCGCTAATAAGTTGAACGTTTTCTATACTTCCGATCTATTCCCACTAACGTACTTATCAGTAAGTAAGAAAGAAATAGATATCATGTAGTCTGACAGGTCTTCAACTGTCATTGTCTCAACTATTCATCGCTTCGTGACGAGAGTTAGTGCAGTGAAAGATAATTTACTACGAAATATCGACATCGATATTCAATTACTGTTGATATTCTTAAGTCGTATATGTTACTCCTGTAGTATTCTCAAATAAAAGATGTCTTGAGGTCTTCAGTGTTGTATTTCTTAATATAATAATATTTAACAATATGATTTGTACAGCGATATGTGTTACTCGTCCGAAGGATCCGAGCTAAGAGAAATGTCAAAAAGTGACATTTAAAAACATAGATATTTTTAAGAGGTGCATACACACAGTATTACATTGTTAAGGTTCGTTCAAACTCTATTACATCATCCCCTTTTTAAAAGAAAATTTAGCTTTGATACAAACAGAGATGCATATAAATTTACTATATATTTATGTACACTTATACAGATTTACCACTTATTTAAATTTCATTCAAGGTTATTGCTCTTCATCCCCTTTTAAAAAGAATTCATAGAGCTAAAGTTATCTATTACCAATATCCAATAAACAGTCTTAGGTAAATACAGGTTACACCAGGTAAGTATATACCCACTCATACAATTACAACATTCGACCAGTGTTGAGCCCACTGCAGGGCCCAATGAAGCACTAAGTCCAGCTAAGGAGATCTGATGTGAAAAGATGTTCTTCTATAATTTACATTATTTATGTCAGCTACGCTGTATGCTCTATTGCCATTGTAACTAACAATTTTACCTTGCACCCAAACATTTTTATTAGGATCTTTTTTAAACCAAATATTCTGACCGACATAAAATGGTGCTTTGACTCGCTTATTTTTATTATAATTGTTAATATTTCTACTTCTTATCTTATTAAATTGCTCTTTTACATTAGCATTGATTTTTGGCTGCAGGTACTGTGTGTTGACAATTAATTTTGTTTTCAGGTTTCTGTTAAACATTAATTGACTAGGTGACAAATTAGTGCCTGAGACGGGCGAGGCCCTGTACTGCAAGAGTGCTAATCTAAAATCAGTCTTATCTTCATTACACTTGAGTAATATTTTCTTAGCTACCTGTACCCCTCTTTCAGCCATTCCGTTAGATTGAGCATACCTGGGGCTTGTGTAGTTAAAATGGAATCCATTGTCACGAGCGAAATCTCGACATTCTTTGGAATCAAATGGAACATGATCAGATACTATTTCTTTTGGAAAGCCAAGAATGGAAAAAATGTCAGTTAATATCTCAATAATAGCTTTAGCACTTTTATTGCGTATCAGTCTAATATCTAGCCATTTGGAATAGTAGTCATAGACCACAAGGTAACTTTTCCCTTTAAAATCCATGATGTCAGTAGCAATTTTTGCAAAGGGCAAGTTTGGTACGCTATGGGGCATCAATGGCTCTTTAATATTATTATTCTGATAAGTCTGACATGGGAAACATCGCTTGACATATTCTTCAATATGAGTGTCTATATGAGGCCAATAATATAATTTTCTAGCTAGTTGTTTCATTTTTGATATACCCATGTGGCCATCATGTAATGTTTTAATGAATGATGATCTTAAGTTTTTAGGTACTATTAATCTGTCATTAAAAAAGACTAAGCTGTTATCTACTGAAAGTTCAGTTCTTAATTTGTGGTAATCATGCAAGCCATTAGGAATATTCTTATTATTAGTAGGCCACCCATCTTTTATGAAATTTCGTAATTGTTGTAACTCATTGTCTACTGAGCTTTCTGTTATTAGCATATTTTTTTGCTCTTCTGTACACTCTAAGTTTTGTGCTAAACCTATGCAATGAATTACCTCATACATATATGACTCATCAATGTCATTGTTGTCAGTTTGATAAGAGCGTGACAATAGATCAGCAATAAACATTAATTTTCCTTGCAAATACTTGAAATCTAGATCATATCTTAATAATTTTAGTTTTAGTCTTTGTAATCTAGGTGATGGAACTTCATGAAGATGTTTTTTTAACAGACTTTCTAGAGGTTTGTGGTCATTCAAAACTGTGACTGGACGCCCATAGATGTAATAGTGAAATTTTCGCGTTGACCAGACAACACTTAATAATTCTTTCTCTATTTGTGAAAAATTGCGTTCCGCTGGGGTAAGGCTCCGTGATGCGAAACACACCGGTTTGCCTTCTTGGAGTAAACAACAACCAAGGCCATCTTTTGATGCGTCACATTGGATGGTAATGGGCAGATTAACATCAAAATTCTGTAATACCGGGGCTTGACTAATTTTATTTTTAATATTAGTATAAACATTTTCATGAACTTCCGTCCAAAGCCAATCCACATTTTTTTTTAACAATAATTGCAGGGGCGATGCAATGTCAGCCAAGTGTGGTATGAATTTTCTTAAATAATTAACCATTCCTAGGAAGATTTGCAATTCTTTTTTACTATTTGGACTTTTCATATTAACAATGGCAGTTACTCTATCGGGATCAATTTGCATGCCTTGTTCTGAAAAAATATGGCCAAAATACTTTACTTGCTTTAATTTATATTGAAATTTATCTTTATTGAAGCGAACATTATGCTCTCTGGCTCTACTAAAGACCTTGTCTAAAATTGCATCGTGTTCCTGCTCAGTGTCAGCACATATCATTAAGTCGTCACAATACACAATAACACCAGGAATGTCTCCGAAGGCTCTCTCACTGTATTTCTGAAAGATTTCTGGTGCTATGGACAATCCGAAAGGCAATCTTAAGAACTTATAGCAGCCTAAGGGGCTATTAAATGTACACAAGTTGCTCGAGTCTTCATTTAACTTGATATTATAAAATCCATCTGACAAGTCAAGAACAGAAAAATATTTTTTATTACATAATTTTGTCACTATTTCATCTAACGTGGGTATTAAATGATGTTCTCTTATCAGTGCTTGATTAAGATCTTTAGGATCAAGGCAAATTCTTAAAGAACCATTTTTCTTTTCAATTATTACAAGATTACTAACAAAACTATCAGGGTGATCTACCTTAGCTATGACTTCATGCTTCACCAGAGCCTCCAGCTTGTCCGCGAGGCGGTTCAGGAGCGCGTTTGGCACTCTGCGTGGGGGTCTCACTACCGGCTCCACACCAGGTCGAATGCGCAGCTGCAGTGGGTTACTGAACTCCCCGACACCCTGGAATAGTTCAATGTTCTTATTAATAATACAGTCTTTATTTTTACTCTTAGTTTCCATTTTATCTGCTATGGGTTTGATTGTTACTGTCTCAATCTTAGTATTATTTAACAATTTAAGTTTCACTAATGAAGCCAACCCCAAAATTGGTCTGACTTTTTCTTTAATAATTAAAAACTCAGTATTAATTCCTTCACAGTTTTTAGTATTATTATTACCATACAGCGTTAATGTGACCTTACCTACTGGGATTAATTTACCCCCTCCGAAGACCTCAATTAATGTTTTTGTCTCAGTCATTTTTATATTTTTATCATCATTGACAATCATCTTCAGAGTACTTAAACTGATCACATTAATCTGGGCTCCTGTATCACATTTGAACTGAACCCTCTTATTCTGTACCTGTAATGACTCAGTCCACTCATTATTGCCAAGATTAATAGAATAGACTAGTCACAAGTCCTGTACATTATTGCAAGTCTCATCACTGTCCCCATTATTATTCATGCAATGAACATGGCCTTTCCTAACAGTACATCCCACACTGAAATGGTTGTATCGGTTACACGTGGAGCATATTTTGCCATAGGCGGGACACTGCCTTGGTCCATGCTCAGTGTTACATTTTTTGCAATTATAAAAAGTTTTATTATAATTTACATTATTATGTTTACCACTTGAGGAGTAGACCTGTCCATATTTATTATTATTATCATAATACTTAGCTTTACTAGATGTCTGCCCACGCTGCATTGGCCTCCTCGACTGCACCACATGGACCTCCGGGTTGATCAGCGTCTTGACAAATTCCCTTGAGAGCTCCGCAGACCGGCAAATGTCGACAGCCCTCTCCAGTGTCAGGTCCTTCACTTCCAGGAGCTTCTGCTGCACCCTTTGATCCCGAACCCCCATGACAATTTTGTCCCTGATCATCCGGTTCTTTAGGTCTCCGAAATTGCAGTTCTCCGCTAGCTTTCTGATTTCAGTGTAGTATGCATCGAACGTTTCTCCGTCTTGTTGATGGCGTTTGTTAAGATTATAGCTGTTAATAACTTCATTTTGCTTCGGCTTGAAATAGTCGTCGAATATCGTAATCACATCTTCTAACTTGTCTTTGTCTTCGGTCTTGAGAACATTAAAATACAATTCTTGCGCTTGTTGTCCGATGCAGTTGATTAATATTGCGGCTTTCCTCACGTCCGACAACTTTTCCAAGCCCGCCGCCAGGACAAAATTCCTGAATGATAGTTTAAATCGCTGCCATTGTGGCCAGCAATTTTCAATGTCGTCCAAATTAAGACTTTGCGGCATTTTGTACTCCACGGCACACATGTTATTAACTTTTACTTCCGCGTTGTTCTCCAATCCAGTCATAATACACGTATGCGTTCTTTGTTCATACAAGGTTCTTCTTAGTATTTAGTATTAGAAATAATTACAATCGATGCAATGCCGGGTCGGTGCAAAACGTGTTCAGGAAATACCTTTTTTTTAATCTTCGCGGATCTTCGTGATCTTGGTTCTTTTACGACTGCGCCATGTAGTATTCTCAAATAAAAGATGTCTTGAGGTCTTCAGTGTTGTATTTCTTAATATAATAATATTTAACAATATGATTTGTACAGCGATATGTGTTACTCGTCCGAAGGATCCGAGCTAAGAGAAATGTCAAAAAGTGACATTTAAAAACATAGATATTTTTAAGAGGTGCATACACACAGTATTACATTGTTAAGGTTCGTTCAAACTCTATTACAACTCCTATACTTTGTTGAAATATTTATTAAATTAAAAACACAAACTGCATTCAATATCAATAATAAATATAAATAAATATTAGGGGACAATCTTATACAAATCGACCTTATACCCAAACTAAGCAAAGCTTGTACTAACCATGGGTACTAGACGACGATATACATACTTATATAGATAAATGCATAGAAAACATCCAAGACCCAGGATAAATGCACAAATCGCGATAAATGCACAAATAATGTCCTGACCGGGATTCGAACCCTGTCATATGCAAGGTCACTACCAACTAAGCCAAAGTGGTCGCCAAACGTCAAAAGATTCTAATATATCCTACAAATTAAAATTATGTAGTTATGTAGGTAATGACTAATGATTTTAAGCATTTTATACTCAAATGTTTATTTGAAACTTTAGGTTATGGTTGCCTCCAGGGCGCACCGGCCAGAACCATTTCCCTTCCCCCAGACCCGCGAAGGTCCAGAGGAACTGGAAGAGCCCAGACACTCGTGGAGGTTACCCGACTAGGGCCCCATCGTCGTCTAGACCATAACACAAGCCTTATTGAGCTTACTATGGGACTAGTTTGATTTTTGTAAGAAATTGTCCCCTAATATATATTTATTTATTTATATATGCGTTCATAATCCAGTTTTGTCATAAAACAAATTATCTTAGCTCATTTAGATCAAAATATTTCTCTCAGATAAAAAAAAATATTAATGTATGCAACGTCTTAACATATAATGCCTAAACCTAAACCAAACCAACTCATCTGAAGCGGTCTCTGAAAATTCAATAAATAAACATTGCTCTTTCCCAACTTACCTCAAGGGGCCTCTGGAATATTGTAGGTATTGCATCTGGCAATAATAATCTTTTATTGTTCTTAGTAACATAAAAATCACTTTTAAAATGTTTGGAGCAGATTCTGTGATGTTTGGTCGGCGTCCAATTATTGCGTCCTACTGCGTCAATTCATTTTTGAAGTAAATTATTATTCGGAAATCTAAAGTTGACAAATAACCATGTAACTAATAATTTAACGCAATAATATCTCGTCGAAATGCTTACGTAAATAATTCATATCGATAAATTGTCGACATATATTTTTTTCATTAAGTAACAGCACTAGCCTAGTTCACAACAGATGAATTTTTACCAAAAAAACCTTTCTGAAATGAATTTGGAACTACGCAAAAGGTACATTTTGTAGTATCCAGCATCTGTAGTCTGTCTCAGACTATTATGTTGCATAATGTTCGTGCAATTTTTGAAATAATAGCAAAAGTTTCTTACCGATGAAAACTGATATTTTCTCGGGACTTTTTCACTGATTTTAAACTGCTCCGGCACCATGGCACTACGCACCACATTTCTGCTTACTTGTAAATAAAGATTGTTCAGTTTTGATACATATATTTTCGTAATTTTCACAATATCTATTGCACTTTCGGTACCGTTTTGTTTTTGACGTATCGTTGTGATGTTTACTAAATTCACTGTGGTGTGCCATGGTGTGTTTTTTAAATCGGGACAATTCGTTAATATCGTACTAGTTGTCCCATTCTAACTCATTTTGGTGTGCCATAAGGATTAACGAGACAACTATATGAAAAATCGTCTGGCTTAATACTGCGAGTCTGCTTTTATATGATGTCTGTGATGCCGACGGAGTTAAGCGCATCCGTGCAGTCTACGGCCGTCTCGCTCCCTCCTGCGGAGGAGCGCGCGCGCTCGGTCTCACTCTCTCCTACGGAGAAGTGCAACGCCGATACGGTCGCGGATCCGTTGGCAAATAGCGAAGTTTTGCTTGGTAACTGTGCGGCGCGCGCGCCGATTACGGCATCGAGCGCTAGGGCGAATACTGTTTTATTGTCCACTGCACTCGTAGACGTATGTTTGGGTGATTTGAAGTTGTCAACTGTCCGATGCCTGGTTGACACGGGTAGTCAAGCGACTTTTATGAGCGAGGCCTGCGCACAACGATTACAATTACAACGTAATCACGCGAATATTCCGGTGTTCGGAATAGGTGATACGGAACCCGTACAACCTAAAGGTGTCGTCTCGTGTTTTATTACGCCTAGGGGTAAACAAAATCCTGCGATACTCGTAGAGGCACTAGTTTTACCTAATTTAACAACGCGTATGCCGAGTGTACCATTATCTCAAACGGGGTGGTCACACTTAAATAATTTAACTCTGGCGGATCCCGATTTTGGCACTCCCCAGCCGGTGGAGATGTTATTAGGAGCGGATATACTATCCCAAATTTTATTAGATAATGTAATAACAGGTGTGCTGGGTTCGCCTATTGCTATGAATGGCATATTCGGATATCTGTTATTAGGTAGGGTTGCCGTCAATAACCCGATGCCGACTGCACTCCAGGCCTGTTTTAGCTCATTCGACGATGACAATTTGCAGAGGTTCTGGGAGCTGGAGTCGCTTCCTGAAAAACGGATTTACACTCCAGACGAAAATATATGCGAATCCTTTTTCCAAAAGACGCATACCCGAGACGAGACCGGGCGGTACGTCGTCGCGCTTCCGTTCAAGCCTGCCGCGCCCCCTCTCGGCGAGTCGCGACAAATCGCACTCGCACGTTTCAGAAAACTTGAGTACCGACTTGAGCGTAATCCTCAATTAAAAGCTGATTATCACGCGTGCCTTCAAGAGTATCTCGATTTAAATCATATGGAGGCCGTGGAGTGCAATACGCCAAGTCCGAGCTACTGGATACCGCACCACTCTGTGGTCAAAGATTCGAGTGAGACAACCCGCACGAGGGTCGTATTTGATGCTGGATGCAAATCATCCAGTGGTTACTCGCTGAACGATATTTTATTAACAGGTCCGAAACTTCACCAGGACATCATTGATGTGCTCTTAAAATTCCGCATCAATTCTATCGCGTTTACAGCTGACATTAAACAAATGTATCGCAATATTTTAATGAGAGAATGCGACCGGGATTATCAACGCATTGTTTGGCGCAAATCACCGGAGGAACCTATACGCGATTATCGACTGCGTACAGTAACTTTCGGTGTAAGTGCCTCTAGCTATCTCGCTTTGCGTACGATTCACCAATTAGCGCGTGACGAGGCAACACGTTTTAAGCTTGCCGCTCCGGTTCTTTTAGACTCTGTGTTTGTTGACGACGTAGTTTCAGGTGAAAGCACGGAGTCGAAGGCTCTAGCTTTACAACAGGAGCTGATCGAAATTTGTCGTACCGCCGGATTCGAACTCCGCAAGTGGCATAGCAACTCGCCAGCGATACTCGCTGCGGTGCTGCCGCCAGGTTATCATGGTGAGCGGCTGGAAAATGTTCCGTTCGCAGAAATGGAGAGCGATAAAAAAACCAAGGTTCTCGGCCTTCAGTGGAACCCTAGCTCCGATACATTCAACTTCAAGGTGCAAGTCACCACTGCTATATGCACAAAGAGGGCTATTCTCTCCGAGATAGCCAAATGGTACGACCCTTTAGGTCTGCTATCGCCTGTCACTTTATATGGGAAGTACTTAGTACAACTATTATGGATAGCTAAGGTGGATTGGGATGCGGCCCCGCCGGCCGACATTGTTAACGCATGGGCGGCCTTTACAAACGAGTTACCACTCTTGTCCAAAGTGTCCTTCCCTCGCCACATTTTCACACCTTCGCATTCCATACAAATTCATGGGTACGGAGATGCCTCGGAACGCAGTTTTGCCGCGTGCGTTTACATACGTCTGACGGATGGAGATGGTGCCGTCACCACACATCTCGTCATCGCGAAAACTCGCGTCGCACCTTTACGTGTTCGTTTGACCGTACCACGTCTCGAGCTTCTAGCCTCGGGGCTTTTAGCACGCCTCATAGATAAGGTTATGCAAACGTATAGTGGCCGCATAGATCGCGACCAGATTTATGCGTGGTCTGACTCTGCTATCGTGCTGGCATGGCTCCGCTCGCCGCCACACGAGTGGAAAACGTTCGTATCAAACCGGACTAGCGAAATTTTATCCATTGTGCCCGCCGAGTGCTGGCGACATGTGCCTTCGGCTGACAATCCGGCCGACTCAGCCTCGCGAGGCATGCTTCCCTCTGCCTTTCTACAGCACGACATGTGGTTTCACGGACCTGCTTGGCTAAAAAAAGATCAAGCCGCGTGGCCCGTTTCAAAACATATTCCTACAACGGAAGAAGAAAAACGCACTATCACACCGCTTTTGTCAAACGCGTCTACTACTGACGAAATACAGGATGTAGAAATCATTTCGCGATATTCGACATTAGGTAAAGTTACGTCGTATGTCTTTCGATTCTACCAACTTTTAAAAGGGACTATAGTGTCGTTTCCAAATTATATTACTGTGCCCGAATATAATTTCGCATTAACGCGACTTATCCACATCGTGCAACGTTCCGTTTTCGCGGACGATATAAAAAAGATTTCAGGAGGTAAATTACCTTCACATTGCCTACAGCGTCTAACGCCTTTCCTGGACAAAGACAACCTCTTAAGAGTCGGGGGGAGAATTCATAAGTCTCTTTTACCGTTCGAATCGAAACATCAACTAATCCTCCCTAAAAAACACCCTTTAACTGACCTCATCGTCTCCCCCGTCAGTCTGCCCCGCGTAGCCGAGGTAAACGGACGCGGTCCCTGATTTTAAAGTGCGAACGGCAGTGTATTACAAGTGTCCAGTGAAGTTGACCCATAGCTTACGGAGATTAACGTGCGTATCCAGTGTCTCGCACGACTGGCCACGGCGAAGCCGGCAGCGCCTACGCAAGGAATCGGACCCTCCTGCTCGCACCCCTAGGGACAGGCCGTATGGTGCCCCCCTAGCGGGTTCTAGAGCGAGATAGCAACGGGGCCTACGAGTGCTACGGCCACGGCTACGCAATTGCTACGCAGAACACAGACACGAAAAGCGCTTGGATTTATAATAAAAATATCTAATGCTTCTTATCTGCTAAAAGCCTGCTAAATAAAAAAAATAATAATACTAACAACTGCAAAAATGGTTAAATGCGCTAAATGCACTAAAGCTATAAATAAAAAAATGCCTGGGGCACAATGCAGCAAGTGTAACAAATGGCTGCACGGCTCGTGCGCTTCTCTAACTACCGAGCAACTCGGAACACTGTCATCGACAGATTCAATCGACTGGAAATGCCGCGCATGTGCAACAACAGCGGGAGGAAAGCCGAAGCGTATCTCTGTTATTCTTCCGGATTTAGAAGACGAAGAATCGGAAGCAGAGGCCCCCGGACAGAGGGAACAAGAGAAAGTGCTTTATGAAATACGGAATGAGGTGCGCGAAATGAGACAGAACGTGCGTGACATTATTCGGGACGAGCTGCAAAGTACCCTAAAATTTTATTCCGATAAGATTGATGACTACGAAGAAAAGATGAATGCGCACGAAACGAAAGTTAAACTACTGGAAAACCAAGTAAAACATCTCTCAAACGTGAATAAAAACCTAGAATTAAAATGTGATGCTATGGAACAAAAAGTCAATCAAATGGAACAAAGGCAATACGAAAACTTGGTAGAAATTTGCGGCGTCCCTGAAACCAACGATGAGGACGTAAAACAAATTGTTCTATCCGTATGCCACCAGCTTCAACAAAATACTGAGGACGTCATAAAGGCCCAAAGAAAAAAGCGACCAGTGCGGCCGGGAGCTGCACAAGCAGCGCGCGTGGCTAAAGACTCGCCAATCAGTGTAACCTTAAAAGATGGATGCCGTGACTCCTGGGTGAGTGCATCGAAGAAAAATAACATCACGACAGATGATATTGGACAGTCCGGCTGCAGTGGCCTTGAACAGGGAAATAGCGATAAAAGGACGACTGCTAAAAAAATAAACGTACGAGCTGCGCTTACACCGCACACTGCTCACTTGTTATGGAAATCCAAAACCGAGTTAAAAGACAAGCACTTCTGCAAACATGTGTGGTACCAAAACGGTCAAATTATGGCGCGTACAGACGACGAAGCTAAAAAAATATACTATGTGCGCTCGATAAGAGACATAGAAGTAATTAAAACCTCTATAAGTAGCGTCGCCGAACGTAGTAAACATACTATACCTAAAGGCTAAAATATGTGGACAGCGACCTGGCAAACTAATACACTAAAAATAAGTACATGGAATACGGAATAATAGAACACATACACGGTACGTGGAGGGAATTTACTGCAAACATAACCCCTAATCAAAATAAATTACTCTTATTCCATGTCAACATAAGATCGCTAATCAAAAACAACTCGCGGCTGGAAGTTATTATCAAATCGAGCCCTGTAACCATACATTTCATTGTCTTAACTGAGGTGAACATAAATGAACAGATAGAAGATTTGTTTCACATTGAAAACTATATAATGTACACGGAGCTAAGAAAAAAACGACGAGGAGGTGGAATAGTTGTGTACTCGCATAAAAGTGTCACTTTTCTACGACAAAATATAAATTCAGTGTTTTTTGAGTGCTTACTTGGTGAAGTGATTACAGATAGTGGTCATAAAACATATCTATGTGCTATATATCGCCCCCCAAGGTCGGACGCAAGTGCTTTTATCGGTGAGCTGTATCGTTTACTATCTTTATATCCACAAAATACTAACTTTCTGATGTGTGGTGATATAAATATAGACACTAGTGTTTCTAGTCATTTGACAAGCACCTATCTCAATATGCTAGCTGAGATGGGCCTCATGTCTTGTATCACACATCACACAAGAGTTGAAACCACGGCCAGGGGCACATCTAAGTCGTGTATTGACCACATATGCATCCGTGATGCTATTGGAAATGGGCGCTGTGCACAATCACATTCCATCAGTGCCACAGTGGTCCGGGATGCCATAGCGGATCATTTTATAACTGGAATTGCTCTTGTTGGACAAACAGCAATAACTAAAACTATGGTTAATATGTTAGATAACAGACAGGTGAGACAGGAGCTTGTCAAAATTGATTGGAGACCTGCGCTTGAAATGCATAATCCGAACGACATATACAACTCCATAGCCAATCAATTTAACAATGTATATAAGCAATGTACTACACTAAAAACGTTTCCTAGTCTCAGACAAGAAAATTGTAACTGGATCACAGATAAATTGAAACAAATGTCTGACAAAAAACATCAGCTGCTACAAATTCATCTACAAAATCCAGGTAACAAGCAGAATGAACTATTGTATAAAAAGTATAGAAACAAAACGAATAAATATATAAGTAAAGCTAAGAACAACTCAATTAAAAGAGAAATATGTGATAACTATAGGAACCCCAAAAAGTTATGGCAAATAATTAATAAATTAACAGGAAGAATAATAAAAGCAGTCGATGATATGCTATTAAAGTCTTTTAAAATTAAAGCCAGTGAATTATGTAATAAATTTGCTAAAGATTTTGAATATAATGTAACAAAAATATTAAGCACATGTGATGAACCATTGATTGACGAGAATACCTATATAAAAATCCCCAATGTAACACTAAAAATAAATAAAATTAACCAGTATACAATGAGAAAAATAATAAACAATATGAATGAAAAAAAAAGTGCTGGCTATGATAATATAAGAGCAAGGGACATAAAATTTATTACCAATGAAATGACACCAGTACTTACACATCTAGTCAACCAGTGTATAAAACACTCAGTTTATCCTGACAATCTTAAAATTGGATTAATCCGACCGATACACAAAAAAGGCTGCCATTCAGACACAAATAATTACCGGCCCATCACAATCTTGCCTGTCATTGACAAAATAATAGAAAAATTACTCGGCAAAACCATTAATGAATTCTTGTCAAACAATGGGATCATACATAACAGACAATTTGGTTTCCAAAAAGGGAAAAGTGCTCCACAGTTACTGGCACACTTTACTGACGAGGTCAACCAGCACTTAAATGATAAAAAATATGTAGTTGCAGTGATGGTTGACTTCAGCAAAGCCTTCGATGTGCTTAATCATGTAAAGCTTTTCAATAAGTTGCAGCAGAATGGTATACAGGGCCCTACCCTGAAATGGATAGTCGACTATCACACAGAAAGGTACAACACTGTTAGCATTGCAGGAGAGAAAAGCGAGCTGCTGCATTCACTACAAGGCACAGCACAAGGCTCCATAATCGGTCCGACCGAGTACCTTATTTATGTGAACGATATGTGTAACATCTTTAGGGATGCCTCCGTATACCAGTTTGCTGATGACACTTGCCTAATCACGGCACATAAAGATGAACATACAGCTGAAGCTATGATGCAAGCTGAATTCAACATACTATGTAAATGGGCGCATGATGCTGGACTATCTCTTAATTACCAAAAAACCAAAGTTATGTATATCCACTCACCATACATTAAGTCATCATTACAACCAACAATCATAGCCCATAAACACTCTTGTCTACATGCCTCATATTCTAACTGTAACTGTGACCCCCTAGAACTAGTAACTCATCACACCTATCTTGGTCTAATAATTGATAATAAATTTAACTGGGGCACCCACATTGATCATGTTTGCAAAAAGCTCAGAGCCATCCTCTGTAATATTACTATATTAAAGCACAAAATGCCATATAGCACACTGCGCCTACTATATATGGCTATGGCCCACTCAGTAATAAGCTATGGTATTTCAAGCTATGGAAGAACATATAAGACATATTTACAGCGCATATATAACATACAAGTAAGGTTATTAAAAACTATAGTACCACTAAAAATTAAATATAAGCATAGACATAACTATGATAAATTGTTTAAGCACTGTAGAATCTTAAATGTATATGATCAAGTTAAACTGGCCATAATATTAGAATATAAAGACAGAATGGGAAAACTAAGTAGGTATGAGAGGCCAGCTGGTCTGAGAAGTCTAACAAACCAGAAAAACTACATCTTACCTAGAAATACTAATAATATGTATGGCAAGAGAATATGGTCTTACTACCTACCTCATACACTAAATGGTTTCCCATTACATGTTATCAATAGATTAGTAAATAAGCCAAAGCAAGCCAAAAGTATTATCAAAAAATCAATAATGTAATACAAGTCAAAACTAACAATAGCAGACTAAAAAAAAAAATACTAGGCTTAGCACCACAATCTTAGAATATTAAGATTTAGCTAAGAAATTTAACTAAATGTGAAATATTAAAAAAAAGAAATTTGAAATAAACAGTTGAAATTTTAAAAAAAAATTTAATTTTTTTTTTTTTTCATTATCGACGATGCTCACGTGAGTAATTTGCATGCCGGACCTCAGTCGGTGCAATATCTGCTGCGACAGCGGTTTTGGATTCTGTCGAGCCGAGACATCGTCCGTCAGCGCGTACACCGCTGCGTGCCATGCTTCCGTGCCCGGCCCGCGCGCCTGCAGCCGCGAATGGGCCCGTTGCCCGCGCCGCGCCTCCGGCCCGCGCGCCCCTTCATTAAGACGGCGGTTGACTACGCCGGCGCCTTCTACGTGCGCGCAAACAATGTGCGCAATGCTAAGATAGTTAAATGTTACGTCGCCGTATTTGTATGTATGAGCGTAAAAGCAATACATCTCGAAATCGTTTCAGATCTTAGCACTGAAGCGTTCCTCGCGGCCCTACGACGTTTCACATCCCGTCGAGGTTTGTGTACTGACATTTATTCCGATTGCGGCCGAAATTTCGTAGGTTGCAGTAATTACCTCAAAGACTTATACGCTTTTTTGCGCAACGATGTCGTGCAAAACGAACTACAAAATCAAACTCTTCAACAGGGCATAACCTGGAGATTTCAACCTCCCTATGCGAGCCACTTCGGTGGTCTATTTGAATCCGGTGTAAAGAGTTTTAAACACCATTTACATCGGGTGATCGGCACGCGTACGCAATCATACGATGAGATGCATACGCTGCTATGCCAAATCGAAGCCGTACTTAATTCACGGCCTCTGTGTTTGATAAGCGCGCATGCGGCCGATCCCCTCCCCTTATGTCCGGCTCATTTTCTCGTGGGCGAGCCGTTAACGGCCCTTCCAGACGTTCCCTTAACGGACGAAAACCCAAGTCGCCTTAGTCGCTGGCGTTGGATCCAGCAGTGTACTCAGCATTTCTGGAAAAGGTGGAGTCGGGAGTACCTCCACGAGCTCCAGCAAAGCCAGAAGTGGCTTCAGAGCCGCGGCCCGTCCGTGCGCGAGGGCGCAGTCGTCGTGGTATGTGACGATCAGCTCCCGCCCCTGCAGTGGCGGCTCGCGCGCATCCATGCTCTTCATCCTGGCTCAGATAACGTTACACGGGTAGTAACTTTAAAATCAGGGAACTCGTTTTATAAACGCCCTGTCGTCAAGATTTGCCCGCTTCCCTTAGAATAATTTGTAATCGTTACAACTTAATCTTAGTACTTAAGTTAGTTTTTAAAAATATCTTTACTTTATTGTACTTTGTCGTTAAAAGCACCCTTGTCCTTTTAAGGTGAGCGGCATGTTCCGTACAGGAACACTATTTTTGTCTGTTTTTTTATACCTCTAATGTTGTATGACTGAAGACACAATATTGTAGGTTGATTTATTATGTTTTCTATTATGTATGGTATCCCTACGAGCTTCTGGCGATTTACTGCTTCTTATCTTGAAGCCGTCATCCCTCTGGGATGGCAGCACCAGCGCGCCAACAGCGCCACCGTCGGAAGCGGAAATACGAATGTGCAGTGAAATGCACACCGTCAAAGTTAGTTACTTAATTAGCGGCGCCGCGAGAGCATCCTTTTTCACATTAATATTCGGTGTGCGTTGAGGACCTTTCCCCCTTGGAAGAGTGCGCTTATCAGTGACCTAGGAACCTGTGTACGTCATATTCAGCTGGACGACAACCCCTGGAACTTCAGCCTAGCCCTTGGGACCCGAGGCGGTGGATGGATACAGTAGCGGTGAGTCGTTTGATGCTGTGGGAATATCGTACAAACATACATACACAATCTTACATATATATAATAATATTACATAACAAATAAGAAAAAGAAAGTATATATACATATTTGTAAAGTCAGCCGAACTTTATAGGTAGTTGATATTAAGGGAGAGACAAATAATGTTTTTTAAGTAAGGTTTTGAAAATATCAATAGATTTTGCCCGTCTTATGTCAAGCGGTAGAGAGTTCCACAGTAGAATGGCTTTAAAAGTGAACGAACAGTTGTAAAATTTGGAAGAGGACGATGGCACTGCTAAAAGAAAATTATTTGAAGATCTGAGCGAATTTAAATAGCTGAAACGCTCCTTGAGATAGCGGGGAGTCGCAGGGTTGAAAAGAACATTATACAGAAGAGAGAGAATGTGAGAGTTACGGCGATAACGGATTGGGAGCCACTTGAGTTTAGAACGGAAACTAGAAACATGGTCATATTTGCGTAACCCAAATATGAACCGAATGCAGACATTTTGGAGACGCTCAAGCTTATTAAGTTGCTCCACTGAAAGGTCAAGGTAGGAGATATCAGCATAATCAAGAAGAGGAAGAAGTAACGTTTGAGCAAGCGCAATCTTAGTGGCGATAGGTAGAAAATTACGAAGCCGCCTTAGAGACCCCACTGCAGCAAACACCTTCCTGCTCACTTCACTCACTTGAGGCACCCAAGACAAAGTACAGTCCATAATGATCCCAAGATTTTTTACTGTTTTAGAGTACGCAATTTGAATCCTATCAAAAAATATAGGTGAGAGATTAACAAAATTTATGCTGGAAATCAGTTTGCTGCTGCCAATTATAATGACTTGGGTCTTTGCTGGGTTCACGTTCAGACCGAATCTTTGACTCCACTTCAGAATGCAAGCCAAGTCATCATTTGTTCTCTGAATGGCAGAAGGAAGATCGCCAAGCATGGAATGTGAATAAATCTGAAGATCGTCGGCATAAAGATGATAACGAGAAGAAATGTTGTGCGTAATGGAATTAATGAAAATGGAAAACAAGAGGGGAGATAGCACACCGCCTTGGGGAACGCCGGCCAGCGTATTGCACCAAGAAGAGCGAGGAGTATCCACCTTTATTCTTTGCCTGCGACCAATTAAATAGCTATAAACCAGTCGATTACTGCAGGAGATATGTTAAGAGAGCGTAAAACAGCGAGCAAAATGTCAAAGTCGACAGTATTGAAGGCATTACTGAAATCAAGTAGAGTTAACACAGTAAGCTTTCTATCAGTCATGCCCAACCGAATGTCATCTGTGATCTTGACCAGAGCTGTAGTAGTACTGTGTCCAGAACGGAAACCCGACTGGAACTGGTTTAATAGCTCGTTTTTGTTCAGGAAGGAAGTTAGTTGTTGATGCACCAGTCGTTCCAACACTTTGGATAGGAAAGGAAGAATGGATATGGGACGATAGTCGGAAAAGGAACCGGGATTGGACTTTTTAGGTAAAGGGATAATATCAGCGTCCTTCCACTGAGCAGGATACACACCAGTCGAAATTGAGGAATTTAGTATGCCGGTAATGACAGGGAGTAATAGATCAAGGAGAGGAACTATCATTTTACGACTGATGCAATCAACACCCATAGCATTTGAAGTGATGCTCAGTACGCTCCTCTTAACATCACTGTCAGTGAATTGACAAAAAGAAAAAGGAGAGAAATCAGGACGTTGGGAAGATGACAGATAGTTAAGAGTATCTACCTTAACAGGGCCGCTAAAAGAAGCAGATGAAGAGAAATGCTGATTAAGCTGATCGAAGTCAGTGTTGATTGGATGAGATGATTGCTGAGATTTCCCAACTCCTAAAGATTTAAAAAAATTCCACACTTTGGCTGGTTCTCCATTTTCAACAGAAGCATGTATGTGGCGCCTCTGGGCATCACGACATATGGTACTGCAACGATTTCGCAGAGACTGATATCTAGCTTTGTTTTTATCCGAGCTATCGTGTTTGTACCTGGACTTAGCCACATTTTTCTTTTCAATCAGAGCCTTTATATCTGCAGTGAGCCAAGGAGCAGGCAAGTGCTTGACTTTTATAGCACGAATTGGAGCATGAATATCAAAGAGTTGTATGAGGAAGGAGTTGAAGAGAGAAACTTGATCATTTACTGAACTAGCTCCAGAGATAACGCTCCAATCAATTTTGGAGGCATCTTCACGCAGCTTTGCCATATCTAGCCGACTAAAATTGCGCTGCAAAAGGATTTTTGATTTGGACTTGGGTGGACGAATCTTGTAAGATAAAAAAGTAAGTAAAAGTAAAAAAAAGTATTTATTTATTATATATGTATTTATATTACTTTATTTTATTTTATTATTTATTATTTAGTTATGGTTTAGCTACATATTATATTCACTCATTGAAATGTGGTTGTACATGGTGTAAGTTTGTCTATCTCATCTTTTAAATCTCCACTTAATCCCTCAAAGGTTAGCTGAAAGAGCTCCCGCATAGGGATAAGTTCGCCTTTGTACGTTAGTCTAATGTGACATGTATATTTTTTTAACCTGTTATTGTGTACCATAAAGTGCTTACATACAAGTTTCTGATCTTGGTTATTCAGTCAAAGTTTATATCGATATACTAACTATATTTATTAAGTAATTTGCTCAATCGTGGTAAAGGGGAGGGAAAGACTAACTGCTTGCCGCAGGGGACAAGACATTGACTTGGTAGCAAAACGCGACCTAAACCTTTTTAAGGCACGAGTGAATAGTCTTCTTCTGGGTTAGCTCGCTTCATCGTCGGCCTCATCTTTACCCCCTGGCTAGATGTTGGCCAAGAGCAATCCCATTTTTAATTAAAAAAAACGTAGTATTCTACGAGGCACTAAATTTGCAATAAATCTTGGTTCAAAAAGGGCAGTCAATCTTGCTTCCAACTAGTTTAAATAGAAGATCCAGGAGATCTCTACGACTCTCTAGTGATATTATTTTAAAATGTTTTAGGTAATTTGTTCGCGTATGAGAAAGATCTCCTCGCAAGGCTTGCAAAGCGAGCCACTTAAATCTTCTTTGACACCTTTCGATGCATAATGAGTATGTACTTGATGGCTGAGATACGTGTAATACTCGTGATCGGGTGCTGTTTGTGGAGTCCGGTCTAGTCATGCTTGCAAGGGCATAGTATATACCTTAAGTAATTTCATTGTAGATTGACGAGAGACATAACCCTGTTTTAAATTAGTTTTATTGTTAATGACGCTAAGAGACCTTATACATCTCAAACAATATTAAATTAGTACTGTTTTATTAAAGGCCATTTACATCTTTAATATTAGAATTAATTGTTATTAATCGTATTTGGACGCTCAGAGACCATATACATCTCTGAGATATTAAATTAATTGCACACAGATCGTATTCAATATACGTCCTTAATATTACCTTGTAAATTTATTTTCATTGAAGCGTTAATCAGTATATTTTTTAAATCATTATTATGAAGTAAGATTGTCAATTTTTTAAATTGTATAATCACGCTTTGACATGTAAAAGTGCCCTTGTGGCCTATTTGCAGAATAAATTAAAAAAAACCCTGGATTTTCTAAACAGTTGACAACCACTTTCGTTTACTCGTAGTTGGTAGTGACCCTGCCCACGATGCCGGTATTCTCGGGTTTGAATCCCGGTAAAGGCATTTATTTGTGTAATGAGCAGGACTGTTATTTCAATATATCTTCGTCAAGTACATATAAAACAAATCCTATCCTACAGCTAATTTGGTTTATGTAAGATCCACCTACCTAGACCTACTATTTATTAAATCCACGAAATCGCTAAATCCACGAATTTAATATAGGGTCGCTATCGCGCTTGTGATCCATCTGTCGCAATGTCTGCTTACCATCAAGCAGGCCGCAAGCATGTTTTTCCATTGCCGTTGTATAAAAAAAATTTAAACATGCATATTAAATAGGTTTCTCAATTGCCCTCTACGGCTCCCGGACTATGCAAGATGCAACTTGGCACTTGAAAATTATGAGCAACCTTATCTTGGCAACAAACTGCACGCCTTGTTTGCATTTTTTCTCTAATGAGGTAATATTTCAACAAAATGAGCGTTTACAAAGATGCGTACTCACGAGCTTCACCTTTAGTTAAAGTAAAAAGCGTTATGCTAATATATGATTACTATAAATTTACTTCAGTAAACATTTCGCCGGAATATTTGTTTTGATATCTTATTTTTCACGCATCTTTGAATTTCACCAATTTTTTTTAGTAAAATATAAAAAGCGTTATGTTAATTTATGATTACTATAAATTTACTTCAATAAACCTTTCGCCTGAATATTTGTTTTGATATCTTATTTTTTACGGATTTTTGAACTTCACCGTTTTATTTTAATTGACAAGTTATGTTCATCCAAGTTATCATCTTTGAGAAATGTCGCACAATCTGTGAGATGTGAAATATTTTTATTTGATTTGAAATTCGTTTAATAAACTTATCTCGTTCTGTTTTTTCGCGGTGGCGGTTTTTAAATTAACTTTGTATACTATTTGTTATAAATGTTATAATAATGCTTTGATACTACCATATCAGCCGAAGGACATCCACTGCTGGACGTAGGCCTCTCTCAATTTCTTGGGGGATAAATGCCATAATCGCCACGCTTGACATGCGGATTTGCGATCGCAGTATCTCCTCCAGGGATGCAGCTGCGCATCCCCCGTAGGTCTTGGTCGTAGTTTTAGGACATACCCACTCCATAAAATATTGGAAGCCGATATGCGGCGTTTGGTAATCGAGCTACCTATGTCCTTTCGCCGGATTGTTCCTTACAAGCCTAGTAAAAGATTAAACCCCTTTTTAAAGTTTACTATCAAGTAGGTATATTGCGCAGAATTAATAATAATTCATTCAGCCGTTTTCTACCTACATGAGCCCAAACTTGGTATATTACGAAAATGTTTTAAACAAGTAGGTGTAATAATAAAATAGGTATATGAATTCTTTTAATCCGCTCAAAAAAAAAAAACAACAAAAATCATCACATCAAAAATCGTGATACCTCCCCTTCTTAAATATTTACTTGGGTTGTAATGAAAAATGCAGCAAAAGGATATTGCTGGATCACCGAACGCCGTACATTTTATCGTAGAGCTGCTACAGAACTTACGAGTATTTCAGATGGAATACTAGTATCTAACTCAGTTCATTTGTTGCAAACCAATCTATTTTTATATTGGATTTTTATAAAACCATAAGGAAGTTAGTAGTAGTCATAGTGGATTCCACCCACACTAGCCACAGACAGACTGCAAACCCAACAAACGCGTGAACGCTGCCGGACAGTAATCGGTAATAAAACTGTTGTCAACTGCTGTGTTGCTTTGCAAGTCCTACTTGTCACTTTCTACACACTCGATCTTCAGTTTAATTTAATTTGAAAACACCCTTTGTTCCACCCAGACAACCAAGTTTGATAACTGGTTAACTAGACGCACTATTTCTTCCGCGGAGATAACCAGTTATGTGAGTGGAAGTCTAATTCCATATTCTTAACCGGGTTGGATTACTGGAGATACATTCTACATATTCTACGTAAGGCAGGTCAGTGTAGGTACGACGACGAGCGAAGCGAGGAGGAGTGTTAGTTGAACTGCGACCCTACCGCGCGCGAGCCGAGCGAGCGAAGCGAGCGTGCCGCGGTAGCGGCCGGCGAAGCGCCAGTACCTAACTAACGTGTTAGCCTCAATAAATTCGTATTCATAATTTTATATTGTTACTTATAATTTTTATTCACCACTTCTTAAATCTAATTAAAACGTTTCTTTGACCAGTTTCATAACAAAATAGATACATATAACCACAATAAACAAAGCACGCTTTTAGGGCCTACCGTACACTTAAACTAGAATTACCAAGTAATTACCTAGGCAAGACTAAACCGTAAGTTAATATCCTATGTTTGTTGGAAATGTATGTACATCACTTACGATTTTTTAATCTTTGATTATTTAATCGATTTACTAATATTTGTTAATGATATTTACTAATGCAATTACTGATATGATGTGTGTGATATTTACTGTTCTTTTGACGATGCACTTAATCGTAGCTGAATAATTTACCATGTTACTTATAAGAAGCTTTAATTTTAAAATATAATCACATGTAAACATGCTCGTATATTTATATTAGTATTATACTTGATGTAATTTTGATAGTTTTAAATTTTACAGACCTTAATGTACCTATTTGAGATTGTTGTGGTTGATGACGTTGTTCTTCCACTGAGGTTCCAATACAGTATGATTGGGTTAACAGGTAGAAGCTCAAAAGTTACAATTGTAGGGCACTTATACCCTTTTTTACTAGGATCACAGAGTTAAACTTTAGTGGCCAGTAGCCTGTTGCATGTTCTAATAATATACAGGATATGGCCTGTAATGTAATAGAAGCAAAAAATTTTTAGGACGCTTCCGTAGAGCTCTGCTGAAACCACTTTTTTACTTTTGTAAAGTAATGGTCTATTTGACAAAAAATCTTGTTTCATGCTGATTTTCTCTAGTGGAAACCTGTAAAAATTGCGCTCAGGCAACGCATCTGCTGCAACCTCCTTTTTTAATTTTGTATAATAATGGTCTATTTTGAAAAAAAAACATCTTGTTTCATGCTGATTTTCACTAGTGGAAACCTGCAAAAGTTGTGCTCAGGCAACGAGTTAAGGGCCCATATATCAGTTAAAATCTATTTAGGCTGTTTTTTATTTGAATTGACACGTATCATGATATTTTCTCTTCGCTACTACATACCTAGTAGAATTTTCATTACGAAATACCGTTTCAAACATCAGTCCAAGTCGACACATTTCAAGCTAAAAACTAGTATTTTCTGTTTAATTCTTATTAAACAAAATGAAAGCAAAATTGGCCCTGTTACTGTCTATAACTTTACCTAAAGCATCGTATGTTTAATCAATATCAATTTATTGGAATTTGCTCCCTCGGACGCTCCGGATTTGGAATGAGCTCCCAGCCGAGGTTTTCCTGAGGGACTACAGTATGGGATTCTTCGAGAAAGGAGTATTACATTTTTAAAGAATCAGCAACGCGCATGTGTTACCCCTGTAGTTTCAGGCGTCCATAGGCTACGGTGACCGCTTACCATCAGGCGGGTCGTACGCTTGTTTGCCACTGACGTGGTATAAAAAAAATATCGATACTTATGTCATAATTTGAGTTCAAAACATCGTAAAATTGGTAAGGCTCTTAACACTAGCAAGCGAACATTTTGGCGACAGCCGCGGACCGCGACAGACTGTTTAGGATGCAAAACCGTGCCATTCGCATAATTGACGGGAAACCTGTCGATCACCCAGCTAAATCGTTGTTTATAAAACATAAAATTTTGACTTTACCCTGTATATATAGGTATATACTGGCAGCTTGTACGTATGTTAAAAAGAACGTACACCTATATAAAACTACCGCACAAACTTCTGATCGTCCGTCCCGTCGGCGACCCCTGCTGCTCGCTCCAAGGCGCCGGCTCGCCAAGTCACGGTGGTCGCTCAGCATCATGGGACCGGCTATATACAACTCAGTGCCAGCTGAAATAATGGACTTGGAAAGTGACACAATATTTAAAAACAAGCTCAGATTGTTGCTCACTGAGAAAGCCTGTTACTCAATTGATGAGTTTACGCATATACGAAAGGATCATTGACCCATGCAATATGTGTAGTGTATAATGTTTTTGGAACATCATGATTGAATATTCTTTGTAACCTGACTTGTAAAATGCTTATGTTTTACCAATAAATCCTGTATCCTGTATCCTGTAGTCGAGCCTTAAATTGGAAAGTGTTTTAGATAACGGCACCTATGAAACTAACGAGTGAGCAAACAGCGACAGCCAACAACAATTTACAAGGCGACGTTCTTTGTTTGATTTGCAAATGTGTTCAAGGGCAAACAAAAGGATAGGCTTTTGAGGACGCGTCAGAGAACTAGGCAAATTTGTCATACAATTTATATGGGTAACATTCGTGTCACAACGGAATCAATTAAATTGTTGGCGAATTTAATGCCTTAACTTTGGTCCAAAAATTTGGTCCTCACCCATTTATGTTACACTTTACCTATCTAATTCGTGTTTCTGTGAGCTGTAGACCTCGTGAAACGATAGTTATATAGATCTTTTGTCGGTTACCACGCCAGGCGGAGCCATTGTGAAAAACTGATAAACTGACTCGACAGCAAATTTAGCGAACCTGCTCACAAAATTTTACGACAATCAGTTGAGAAATGCGTCCTGTAGAGGAGAACAGCTGGATAGACATACAAAAGCATTTTTGCCCAAGCTGAAACGGAGATGCTTCGCTCGCTCGGACAATCAGTGGTGTTACAACATGGGCCAAACAAAATATCGATCGGCCTTTTTTTAACCTTTTGAGCGCAAGACACGATAAACCACGCCGTCAGATATTTACGCTACTGACGCCAACGACGTTGAGGTTCGTCCAAAAACTATGAAATACGTACACTCCTAGAACCTTTGTTTTTTCGCCATTATTACTTAGCTGTAGTTATAACGTAGTGACTAGGATTGAAAAAGGTATGCTTCGGTGGTTTGGGCATGTTGAGACGATGTGTGAAAGCAGACTGACTAAGAGGATTTACGTTCAGAAGATAGATGGAAAGGTTGGAAGGGCGAGTATCTTGATCATATTTCTACGATACCGAAAAAGGGCGAAGTCAGAAGTACCCGCAACCGACGAGCATTTATGAGATGTTGGCATTCTCTGGTCTCTGCCTACCCCAATAAGATACGGGTGTGACTATATGTAAGTATATGTATTACTTAGCTGACTTTTATTTTACGGCTCTGGCATTAGGGGCATGTTGTAGGTATTACTTCGCGCTCAAAAGGTTAAATTTGTATTACTCTAATAGTCTTTAATAAGTACTCTTTATAAAATTGTCAAACTGTACTCGGAAAAGTAAAAAAACTTAATCGCAAGGTCGTCTCGTCTGTTAACAAAAAAGAAAATTTGAGAAATTCCTTTCCCGTTATACTAATACGGGATTATTCGCAAACCCTTGTCCGACCTTTGACTATTGAAAGGTTAGACACAGTGCAAAGAAATACCGGCACTGTTGCGTCCCTTTCTATAATAAAGAATCTCAGATTAACCACTCGACATACGAGTGCGGATATGATGGACGGAAAAGCTCTTATTCAGGTAAATTGAGGGCTTACCCTCAGCCGTTCTAAACGAGTTCTCAATTGCCATAAACTAGGTATATGGCAATGAGATGGTAAGCCATATCCAATCTAAGGTAGGTTACTTCTGCTGCAAAATTTTCAGTATAAGGTGACGTCCTGACTTGGCGGGGCGTAAGCGATATGTGATTGGTATTTTTCTCAAACATGTAATCAAATTTCGTCATTACGCACGTTATAGAGTGCGGTGGAGATACTGCGATCGCCAATCCGCATGCCAAGCGTGGCGATTATAGCAGTGGACGTCCTTCGGCTGATATGGTGGTGGTCGTGGTACGTTACAGATTTCAAAGTATCACGTTGCAGGCGGAACAACTCGGAAGAACTGTAAAGGAATTTCTAGGCCGGGAAGTTTTTTTTTTTATTTTAATGTCAAACATGGCTTCTGTTAAATTTGATTTTGAGAGGTGTATTTTTTTATTTCATTGCTTATGTTTGAGAAAAGCACTATACAAATCTCGGCGAGAAAATGGAGTCTATATCTACTTCGCCTCCAACCCTTCGTTTCTCGGCCTCTATATTTTTGTTATTTGAATTTTGATGTGAGTTTACTGATGTGAAATTTCCTCACTCTGTCAGTACTATGTTGGTGTAGTAGTAATACCATGCGGAGCGGGGCAGTACTGCATTCGTATCCTTGTACTAGTGTCAAAGGATACGAATGTACTAATATAGGTACTAGTTATTTACATTGCCCTATTGTCTTGTTTATCCTTTTGTTTTTATTGCTTCCGTTTTATTTTGTCCTTTTCTGTATGTGTCTATTTGTTTTCAGTTTGTCGTGTTACCCCATTGCCTTCACCAAATGGACTCTGCGGAAAACCAGCGCTGGCTTTAAGCCAGCAACATGCTGAGCAGGGTCCATTTCGTGACACCTACACTGTTTTTTTTTTCTTTTGTCTGTGAATAATTGTATTTTCCCCTCACTAGCTCGGAAAGCCGTCTTTTATCCTTTGAAACAAGCGGGTAAAAACGCATTTTATCCACAAGTGGTAAAGTAATTTGACCTTGGAGCGTGTTTGAGTAGCTTTTGACAGATAACAAAACGTAAAACGCTCATATTAATGGTTCGTTTGATATCAATTATCATTAAATAAATGGTTTGAGAATTTAATAAAAAATACCAAATATAGCTTTATTTAATGATTTAAGTCGTAAACCTTAAAATTCTATAAGTAAAATTATTTTTATAATGACTTTAAGTATAATTGTAAACGCACAAGTTGAGTCGATGCAATTTCAAAACGCATCATCCGAAATGTCATCATTGTCAATGTCAACTAAAATATACACAACTTGTCACCGACTCCGACTCGCGTAAATATTAACACAACTTTCAGAGTTTTCTGTTATAATATCGTAATAAAATCAGTGATTCCAGTGATGAAAATCATGCCTGTGGTACTGTGTTTTTTTGCATGTTGCACTTTCCTCGCTATAGTGAGGAGAAAAGATTTGTGTTACACACGGGTGCAAAGTTGTATTTTACTTCTCGTGTGTTGAAACACTCGCTACGCTCAGGATTCTATTTTAGAACCACTCGCTTCGCTCGTGGTTCAACTATAGAATCCTTTCGCTGGCTCGTGTTTCAATTCCACACTCGCGGGTAAAATACAACTTTGCACCCTTGTATAACAAATAACTATTTCTCAAACATGCAATGAAATAAACAACAAAAAAAAACAAAGTTTTATTTTTAATACGCATAGTGGCGGAATGTCATGATGCCTGTGCCACAAATTTAGGTGGAAAAATTAAAAAAGAAGACTTTGCCGGCCTAGTCCTGCAAGATTTGTATGAAATTCCATTAACGACCTCTTGTCCTAGCCGCACCTAAAATGTCATTCTTCGCAACCTATTTTATAAGGAACATTACATCAATATTTCATTGCATGTTTGAGAAAATTATTTTAATTATATACGACATAACAGAGTTGTTTATTGTACCGGGTCACCACGTAGTGCAGTTAAGCATTGGTAGTGGAATGAGGCGCAGCATATGAAGAACACTAGCACTACCGCCACTGGAACAAAAATACGATTATGGAATTTGCTAACCTCTATTTAGTTTGTTAGCTACGCACCTCACACACAGCACCACCGTACGGCTACGTTATCGGTATACCGTCAGCATACGTCATCGCGCAACGTCATCAGTACCACGTCGTGTCTACGTATGCCCTACGTCACTCCATTACGTTGTCCGCGCCGCAGCGCATCATCAATATTGGGCAATCACTCTGATCGCCTTAATAAAACGGAAGCACACGTTCGCCGCGCGCCTTTTAGATACCTAACATCGGGTCTTAGGACACATGAAATCGTTCGTGTTAGATTAAGTTAATTATTGTAACTTTATTCGCCAATTTCAATATTCAAAAACTTCATTTATTCGCCATCTGAATATTATTTATCTCCTCCACTGCTGCCTCCAACTAATTATATAATTAGTTTGTTAAAATTATCGGGATTAGGATCGGATAATTCAGCAAAATTGGCAGTTGATCGCCTTAGATTAGAGGTAACCTATGTTTTCGATTTATCGTGCCCGCTCTTATCGCGCACATGCTAAGCCAAGCTTATTTCGCGTGGTCTCAAGTGCGCGCAATAAATACAAACTAACTACGATGGCTCACCGACCCAAAGTGAGTCTTGGCCTCCGACACGAGTTTTCGCCTCCTAACCCGATCCTGCGCCACTTCCCGCCAGTTGGTTGGCGATTTGGAGACTGCGAAGGTCCGGCTCAACAGCAACGTTCCACCGAAGACAGGCCAATCTGAGCCAAACAGTAGGGAAGCAACCAGTCGGGCGTCCCAGGTATCAAATACAAAACCGACTTCAATTCCACACGTTTAGTACAATATTCTGAAGGACTTTAGAATATGCAACATCACGCCTTTCACCCCTTTGCCTTTGGGTGACGGGAGCTGGGGAGCGGGAGCTGGGAGGTGTCCCAACGGAGATGCTTCGATATGGCAGTAATAAAAGTTCAATTTGGTCGCATTTTTGACTTGAGTACGATCTCCGCAGTCTGACTCCGCTTTAACTCCAGCGCTGCGGGATGAGCAGCCCTTCCAAAGTTTCATATCTCATAATTTGAAAATCTAAGGTTTTCCTAATGGCCTCTTAACTCTTTTTCTGCCCCTTGTGTGATGAATTTTGATGAAAACGCAATTAACAATTATCATGTTTATTAATAAACAACGTAATATATACGAACTTACGAATTTCTAAAGTTTCCAAATGAACATTTACTTTTCAACGGTACAACCCTATTTCACCCCTTCATGGGGTACGTTTTACAAAATATATTTCTTGATAGATCTATATATATTTTAAAAGAATCCAGCTCCCCTAGTTTATGGTTAAAATGACACATGGCCCATGTGCATGTCATTAATCATTATTTTGTTTATATACGTATATAATAATTTATCGTGTAAGTGCTTTGGTGTGATTGTATCTTTATTTCAACTTGCATTGTATATATATTTCAATAAATAATTCAATTTGAACTTTCAACCCCTGCTTACCACCTTCAGGGGATGATTTTTTTTACAAATACTTTTGTCTTTTTTTAATTTACATTAGGAGTTTTTGACAGAAGTTTTTAACTACTAAATGTTTCCCATACATTTTTTGACTCCCTTATTTGTTTTTTACTAAGAAAACTTCAAATAAAGATCAATTATATAATTTTCCAAATAAATGATTTCTATACAACAGTTCAACCACTATTTCACCCCCTTAAGGTTTAAATTTCGAAAAATCCTATCTTAGTCTATATACTTTAGAGAATTATATATATTTCATGCTTGTATCTTCAGCGGTTTAGGCTGTGCGCTGTCTGTTAATCCTTGTCTAAGTAACGCAAGAGTTTCATAATATGTATAGAATACGATTACAAGTGGCTCCGTGAACTCTAAACCCCGCGAGCCAGGATGGCTCCGCGATTTTGGAGAACTTGACAATTCTAACTAATTATATATAATTATTGAATCTGCTGCACTGGAGGATGTTTTCAAGACTCTGGACTGGAGAAGGCTAGGCATCAACATAAACGGCGACTACCTCACTCACCTTCGATTTGCTGACGATATAGTAGTCTTGGCTGAGACCATGGAGGATTTAAGTACAATGCTCAACGACCTCAGTAAAGCCTCCGAGCGAGTTGGTCTAAGGATGAACATGGACAAGACGAAGATCATGTCAAATGTCCATGTCGCACCAACTCCCTTAACAATCGGACACTTTACGCTCGAAGTTGTAGACGATTACATATACCTAGGACAGACTGTCCAGTTAGGTAGGTCCAACTTCGAGAAAGAGGTTAATCGTCGAATCCGACTCGGCTGGGCAGCGTTCGGGAAGCTACGGCACATCTTTTCGTCCAATATTCCGCAGTGTCTCAAGACAAAAGTCTTTGACCAGTGCGTGTGTGTTGCCAGTGATGACATACGGCACTGAAACGTGGTCGCTTACTATGGGCCTCATAAGAAGGCTCGAGTGGCGACCACGTACCGGAAGGCGTAGCGTGGGGAGGCCCCCCACACGGTGGACTGATGACCTGGTGAAGATCGCGGGTGTCCGCTGGGTGCGGGTGGCGCAGGACCGGTCAATGTGGAAGTCTTTGGGGGAGGCCTATGTCCAGCAGTGGACGTCTTTCGGCAGACATATGATTGAATCTGCTCGCAAAATTTCACGAAACTTTTGAGATTAGTCTAATTTACTCGTAAGACAACAAGGCTAAATCAAATGATTTTGACTAGCTAGCGCAATAGCTTACGAGTATATTGTCACATATTATGTAACGTTTTAGGACATTTCGGTCATAAAACGAGGCGGTATAAGCTATCGTGCTAGATAGGCTATAGTGAATATTCACTCCAAGACTAAGCCTGTTTCTACTTATAGAGATTTGAACCCAAGACTGCCAGTGTTGCAGGCGGGGTCAATGACAACATGACTTGTCGAGTCTCTGACTGAAAAAATATATTGAATTTATTTTGTCGAACACCGGTGCCATCTTAACGTTAATATTGGAAATGTTTTGAGTGCGTCCAATTTAATAATATTGTCACTTTGTCACTTTTCATCCTGGCAAATGAAAAAAGTGTCAGCAAAATGGATGTAATATTTTGTGATTTACTTTCATCTTAGGCTTTATGCAACTGTACTACAAAATTACATTAAGTTGAGAGAAAAATCCGGAGCATTATTTATTACTATTGTTGGTTATTGGTTCTCTTGAAACCGCCAAGGTAGGCTAACTTTTTGTTAGTAGCTATATTTTGTATTTTTATTTTTAGTATCTATTGACTACCGGTAGAAGACGGCTAGGGCGTTCTCAGATCACATGGGGGCGATCAGTTGAGAAGGAGGCTGGCTCAATTGGTCTCGGCTGGAAAGAGTTGGAAGACGCCGCGCAAGATCGAGACAAATGCAGTACTCTTCTGCGAGCCCTATGTTCACATCAGGGACAGCAGGAACACATCATCATTATCATCTACTACATACTATGTCAAGTAAACAATCACGTAGAATACATAGCGATTGATGTCGAAATAAATATTATAATTTAAAACGCAATAAAGTTAATACTAAGTTAAAAAATTGAAATATTATTGTGATATGGGTGCATACCTAAAATAAAGAATTTTATTATTATTATTATTATTAAATAATGGTGAGTAGAATAAATCCGAGGCAAGTAAATTACTTTTTGAACGTACGATATGTAACTCTGTCATTTTTACAATAGAAAGTGACATCAAAGTGAGTGGTGAGTGATTTGTCGGCCTGTTTAGCCTAGTTGGTAGTGGCACTGCCTCCGAAGCTAGAGGTCCCAGTTTTGAATTCCGAGAAGGGCATTTGTTTCTGTGGTTTGCAGAAACATTTGTTCCTGAGATTTTTTCTATGTATTTAAGTATATATCTATTAGATATATCTTCATCTTGTACTCATAACACTATCCTTATTGAGCTTACTATGGAACTATACTATTTGCTTGAAAACGTTGCATAACTACCACGCAGTCTCTAATATTCCACCTGACCAAACGTATTGATATGATATTGATTGGTATGATATTTTTTTTCTTTCACTCTGACTGCTCGCTGGAAGCGAATACGGGCTATAATAGTATTTTCTCAAACATGCAATAAAATATTGACGTTATGTTCCTCATAACAGGCTGCGAAGTATGACGTTTCAGGTGCGGCTAGGACAAGAGGTCGTTAATGCAATTTCATACAAATGTTGCAGGCCTAGGCCGGCAAAGTCCTCTTTTTAGGGTTCCGTAGTCAACTAGGAACCCTTATAGTTTCGCCATGTCTGTCCGTCCGTCTGTCCGTCCGTCCGCGGATAATCTCAGTGACCGTTAGCACTAGAAAGCTGAAATTTGGTACTAATATGTATATCAATTACGCCGACAAAGTGGTAAAATAAAAAGTGGAAAAAAATATTTTATTAGGGTTCCTCCCCTATACGTAAAGTGGAGAGTGATTTTTTTTTTTCATTTTAATCCTAACGTGTGATATATTGTTAGATAGGTATTTAAAAATAAATAGGGGTTTTCTAAAATCATTTTTGATAATGTTAATATTTTCGGAAATAATCGCTCCAGAAGTAAAAAAAAATGTGTCCCCCCCCCCTCTAACATTTGAACCATAAGTTTTAAAAATATGAAAAAAATCTCAAAAGTAGAACTTTATAAAAACTTTGTAGGAAAATAATTTTGAACTTGATAGGTTGAATAGTTTTTGAAAAAAATACAAAAATAATTTCTGAACTAAGTTTGTAATTTAACCGTATAAACAGGTGTTTATTGTACCTGTCATTTCTACAAAATCACAATGAAATGACGTGCTTTTTAGGGTTTTGTGTTTCTGTACTTAATATGTCAACTTAATGTGACGGACGGAAAACTACGGAACCCTACACTGAGCGTGGCCCGACACGCTCTTGGCCGGTTTTTAATTTCCATTCCACATAAATTTGTGGCACAGGCATCATGACATTCTGCCACTATGCGTATTAAAAATAAAACTTTGTTTTTTTGTTGTTTATTTCATTACATGTTTGAGAAAAGCACTATACATACCTCGGCGGGAAACATGGGGTTGCCCGCCTGAGACCTATCCGACCTCGCTTCGCTCGGCCGTCTATATGTCTTCGGCCGGCAACCCCTTTCGTCCCGGCCTCTGTAGTAATGTACTATTTATGCCACACCTGGCCAAAAAGTGGCTTTTACCGCACGCTACGCGTAAAAGCCGCTTTCTGGCCAAGTGTAGTAATAAAATGATGTACACAACACGGGAAGTAATTAATAAGTAAAAAAAAAGTAAAAGTAGTTTCTTCGTCTAATTAGGCATATTACATGCACCTATGAACGTCAATAAAGCCCTCGATCACGTATATATATACGTCCCTCGCCTACATAACAGCTCGGGCCGCAAAATCTGCAACCTCAGCCTTTCTTTGCTTTACCACCCTAGTTTTGTAATGTACTATTATGCAACAGTTACATAATAAGGGTTCTTAAAATTCGAGTCACTGTAATAAAACGAAGAATCTGTAACAAAAAAAAGAAAGGCCTAATCATGTAACGTTGCGTACAATATTTTTTAATACAGTTGCTCAAAAAGTGCTACTTTGCGTAGCTGTTTAGCGTGCGGAAAGTTGGTTTTCGCGCACTAGTGCTTTTCACTTTTCCAATTTTTTTAAATTTATGCTTGTTCCAATGCATGACTCCTTATTGCTGGGTGTTAAATATTAGTTTCCTTTAAACGTCGTAATCAACATAAAAACCTACTGTTAATATCAGAATACGAAAAATATACACATTTCATATTTTATTACTTACCTCTTCATCATTATAACACGTTTATTTTTTAATATTGAATATTGAAAAACCGTTCTTAATAAGTTGTCTGAGTGGAACGGAATAGCTGCCGAAACGCCTGTCAAAGAAGAGGCGTTTTTACTTACTGCAAGCATGTTTTAAGTTTCTAAAGGCAACATTCGATATTGTTTTTATAAATATTACTTGTTGTTTTTCTTATTTTTTCGCAACTGTATTAAAAAACGTCGTTCAATACACGTGCGGAAATGTCATTCTTCACTCGTCCCGAGTGTTGCCACTCGCCTGCGGCTCGTGGCATCCCTCGGTACTCGTGAAGAAATGTCATACTTTCCGCACTAGCATCGAAATGTACTATATTCTACGACGGCAAAATAATTTGATTTAAATTAAAAATCAATATGGCGGCGGAATGCGGGCATTGACGTGTACCTCTTTTAAAAATAAAAAAAATAAAGTTTATAATAATGTATGGAAATCCATTTTGATTCTCCCACCAGTCATATAATGACTTGTCTATGGTATAGACTTGCACGTGGAAAGAGGATAATAATAGAACAAGCCATAGCGTATTACCGAAAGGGCTGGAAGATAGTTTGACAGCTAGTTCCTCTGGCGATACCACATGAAGAATATTGTCCCCATTTATATTGACAGAATTAGGTTGTTATTGAGTTCCAAATTTCAAACGAAACTCTAAATAAATATTAGGGGACAGTAAAAAATCCTCAGACCAAGAAGAAAAGATAGTCGGAGCATTACAATCTAGTGACGTCAGATTAATAAACATGCCCAGCGTTAGTGTACAATGCATGCCTGACCTTGTGTTTTGTTATTGGTAATTGTTAAAAATCGGGTTGACTGAGTTTGTTTTAATGCTCCTTCTTTCTTTCTTCTTTCCTAAGGGCAATTATACACAAATCGACTGGTGGTACGGATATATGCGTAGTTGGCGTCCAAATAATCGCGAATTAATGAAAACTTTGTAATTTATATAACCTTTGGGCTGGATTACCTAACATTATGGGTAAAATATATTTTTATTCGCTGGGCACCCTGAACCTGGTTATGGTAACCTGACTAAATTGAGAAGTATCGGGTGACTGATACATCCTTTAACACGTAAGTTTGAGAGTCATATTTAAGTGATATTTGATAGGTCTTCATCTGTCCGTGTCTCCGTTATCAAAACTAAAAATTGTACTGAACTGACGTTTGTAACATTTTGAATTATACAGGATTTAACATTTTGGTGTGCTTTTAAACGGAGACAATTCGTTAACAACGAAAATGATCGTACTGTCTGTATCGTTCTAACTCATCTTATTAAGGACTACTATATGAAAAAACATCTTGCTTATCACTCCTGATCTGTTGTTATTATTAAACTAAGGCGAGTTGTTAACTTAAAGCTACTTGCTCATCCGGTCCTCGGGTGATCGTAGGGCTGGTTCGTTCCTCGCTCAGCGAATTTTTATTGCCATTCAGCGAGGCAACGCGGCCAGCCTTTTGGGCACCCTGCCCAGTGGCAGCGACCTGGGCGACATAGGTTCTTTTAACCTAGGTTAAAATAATCTAAGTGAGTTTAGTTTAGTTAGTAAGTTTTGTTTATGTTTTTTTTTATTATCATATGATGCTTAAATAAAATTTACCTGAGAAAAAAAATATACAAGAATAAACATAAAATGTCAAATTTAGGTATATCGAACTGTCAATTTTACTATGGAAAAGTTGCACGCTCGAAAACGTCAACTTATCATCCCTCTGGTCTAAATTTGCTATACATTAAATTCTGAAATAATGTTAGGGTGAATTGGGTGAAGCCCAGATACAACATTAATTCCAAAACATTGGGCACACGTATCACGGCCAATATAATCCCAAGACGAGCATGCGAAGGCAGAAAATTGGTACTTGACTAAATGATAACAAGTAGGTCATTAAATTTAAACCAGCTGATATATTAATATTAACTCTTAATAAACAGTTGAGCCTCACGCTCATTAGTGCCTCTTAGATCGTTAATTGAAAATCGTTGGTACTCGTAAGCTGTGTTCGTTAAAATCATTGAGGTATATAATTATAGAGCAGACATCATCTACCGTCTGTTTGCGCATATCACTAAGGCCAAGTGACATCAGTTTGTCAGTGTCATAGGACTCATTAAGGAAGGGTAGGGCAAGGCATTCTCCATACAAAGGTTGTGCAAGTTTTATTTGTTAGTTTTGGCGCTACAGCATTTGATTTTAATTTTTGCTTGTTAATATTGGATATACGCCGAACTTGAAGTTGAAATTATGCTTTCAAAGAAATAAAAAATCCAAAAAATATTAAAATTAAAAAAATAACTAGAAGAAATAGCTAACAGAAAAATAAGCATATTGACACAAAATCATAACTGTAGCGCCCACACAAATGAAAAAAACGTACACAAAGTTTGTATGGATAGAGCTTGCCTAACACCTTCGCCTTAACCGCCGCGGACAGTGGAGTCTGTCACGGTCAAATCAGTGCAATTTGAAACGTAAACTTAATTAATAACAATGCAATGACTTCTTTCACCATTCGCTATTGCAGCAACCACTCCGGAAAAGATAGCAAAGGATAACAGCATAGGAATACTATTTACCGGTAAGTTTAAGGATATTTTTGAAAACATGTAGAATATTACGAGTATTTAAATGTTGTTAAAATTAAGTAAACGGATGCCGCCTGATGATACTCATACTCATATTCATACTCATTCATTTGCAATGATTTTATACATTACATCAAAAGAATTTCAAAATAATACTATATACAAAATAAGGAGCGCTCGTGGCCCAATGGCGCCCGCGTACCGCGTGCGGTATGCGAGGTTAAGCAATGTCGGGAGAGGTCAGTCCCGTGCTTTGGAAGGCAAGTTAAGCCGTTGATCCCGGTTTGCTGTCTATGATAGCAGTCGTTAAGCCAAGTTAGAGGCCTCCGGGTGGCTTGAGAACTTCTAACAGTCAAGATGCCCACTCACTTGACAAGCCTAATCCCAAATAAGGTCCGGTTTCCCCCTCGGGTTGAAAGGTCAGATGGCAGTCGCTTCCGTAAAAAACTAGTGCCTACGCCAATTCTTGGGAGTAGGTAGCGGACCCCAGGTATCATTCAGGATGCAACTGTACTGGGAATAACGCTAGGAGGATGGATGGTACAAAATAATTACATCATACTATTTACATAAATATACTTAAAGGTCCAAAAAAAATACCGATTAAATATGTCAGTGTCTCTTACAGTTGGAGTACATGACACAGTCAATATCAATTATGTACAGGATATGCACTATAATTGATATTGAATTATTTATTTTTTTGTCAAAAAAACTTGTTGTATCCCGAGTTTTTGCGCACGGGCAAGGACAGCATATTGACCTAACCCTAACGATACGTGATATTTCATTGATATTTAAATAAGGAACTATGAAACGTCAAATATTGTAGTCTATCTATACATATAAATATAAATCATACTATCTATACTAATAATATTATAAAGCTGAAGAATTTGTTTGTTTGTTTGAACGCGCTAATCTCAGGAACTACTGGTTCGAATTGAAAAATTCTTTTTGTGTTGGATAGTCCTTTTATCGCGGAAGGCTTTAGGCTATATAATATCACGTTGCGGACAATAGGAGCGAAGACGGGGACGAAGTCGCGGGCAACAGCTAGTAAAGTATAAAGCTGAAGAGGTTCGAAAGTCTGTACATGGAAGATATTAGAAAAAAGTTGGCTAGGGATACTTCGAAATTAACTGAACACGTTCCAACAGTTTTTTAGAAGTTTGGTCTGTTTGTCTGTTTATGTTATCGCGCGTCACATAAAAACGGCTGAACGGATTTTGATGTAAGCTTTACTAATTTGGCGATAAAATTCCCGGCTGAGGAGGTGGAGGGGGGCGGACCTGAATCTTATGGCGCCACTTAAGAAGGAGGTGCTTTATTTCAAATATGTGCTATGACTATCGAGTATGCTGCTAAACTAACATATGGCGCTGAAATTAACACGCCGTGACATGAATAAGCCACTGCATGAGGAAGGATTTTGCCAAATTAACTCTACGTTTAGAAGAGGGGGTACTGAATGTCATTATTGACATTCAGTACGTCATTGAATAATTAACTTAATAATACAACAAAATTAAACGACATTAAATTGCAACACATTGCTCAGTGCCATCTTTTGGGGAACTAAATAAACATTAAGTAAACTAAAAATGAGTTTACAGTACATATAGTGCTACTTTACCGCACGAGTGCGGTAAACAACAGATTACGAGCATATGTCGAAAGTTTAAAGAGCCATATGTACTGTAAAGCGTTGTACGATACACGTGCGAATAGGTAATTCGCAACTCGTGTCGATTAAAATATTACAACAATTAAAATACTATTAAAAAATTAAATACTATTACAACATGCGTATTATTGCATAATTATTTAATAGAATTATTTTGTAGATAATAGAAAATTTAATTTTCTCCGTCAGGAATTATACTTCATCATCATCCTAGCGTTATTCCCAGTACAGTTGCATCCTGAAGGATGCCTGGGATCGACTACCTAATCCTAAGAATTGGCGCCGGCACTTGTTTTTACGGAAGCGACAACCATCTGCCCTTACAACCCAAGGGGGAAACTAGACCTTATTGGGATGAGGCTTTGTCAAGTGAGTGGGCAACTTGACTGTTAGAAGCTCTCAAGCCGCCCGAAGGCCTCTAACTTGGCTTAACTTAGCGTGCCTTCTAAAGCACGGGAGCGCTCAGTTAGTAACCACTCAAACGGTCAACCATCCAAGGACTGACCCCGCCCGACATTGCTTAACCTCGCGTACCGCGTCGAGGTACGCGGGCGCCGCTGGGCCACGAACGCTCCCGTCAGGAATTATATGTACCTAATCGTAATTATGTCGCATCCATATTTATAGGTATCGCCTCCTTTGAGCACTCACAATGGCCACAAAGGTGGGTACTTTAAAAAAGAATACATTTTTCTATGTCATTTTTGGAGTAAATGTCAAACGATATGGGGATATTATACGCGTTGCAATGTCTTTCCGAAATAAATTGAATCTTTCGCGGAGCTAAAAGAGGTACGCTCAGGAGCCTGACAAAAGATCGCGGTGAAGAACTCAGTGGCAATCTATCCAGGCAACAGGCAAGCTAGCGCGAGTCTCAATTGCGATTCTAAAGAAATCGTACTCAATCCTTGAGATCACTTGAAACTAGCGACGATCTTGGTTCTATACGTAGCCGCGACCGTGATCGACATTCTCTATCTTGTGCGTCGGAGACGTTCACGCAATGCGAAGAACGGTTGACCGCTTAGCGGATTCGCACGACAGACGCGCGCTCGACGGTAAGTACTTTTGAGAATTCTCTACAAAATCAAAATTATCGGCTTTCTTTATGTTTATAAAAAGCTGTGTTAACTGTCAAGAGTATTTAGTCGCGCATTCCCTACACTTATTGCATTTTATTTCAGGAAAACGAGGAGCGTGATCTCCGGCTGCCCGACGACCGATATTTTGGAGTGTAGTTTTTGACCGAGCGAGCGAAGCAAATGAAGCGTCTCCGTTTCAGCGTTCGACAAAAATTCTTTCGTATGTCTGTCTATCTGTCTGTCTGTCCGGATGTTCTACTCTACAGGTCGCATTTCTCAACCGATTCTCGTGAAAATTTGTGAGCGGGTTCGATAATTATATAGAAGTATTTTGTCGTGGCAGTTTTCGGAAATTTTTGAATTGGAAAATAAAAATTCGAGGTCTAGAACTCACAGAGCCACTAGTTTAGTAACGTAGTTATTGTAAAATATTTTACCTGGACTACAGTCCTCTGGCGTGTCCATCTGTCAGCTTTACTTCAAGTTCTGCCTCCAGAGAGCGAAGGAAATTAGGGGTGAATTATTCGCTAACCGACAGATACCGAATTCCACGCGGGCGCAGTAATATGAAATATGCAGGGAATTAGGAACTAGTTGCGTCATGATTTTCTATAGCCCAACATGGTCCGTACTTTTTAACTGATGGTTTTTTTTAATAACTGAAGTAAGACTGAAGCATAACGTTTGTCGAAAAAAATTATGGCATTAAGTCTCTTTATGTGTAATGTACAGTCACCGGCAATAATATCTTCCTACACGAAGGCCGCTTAAATATGTGACACGCTCTTATGATCCTACAAATAAGAGCGTGTCACATATTTTTGCGGCCTTCGTGTAGGAAGATACTATTGCCGGTGACTGTACTAATGTAAAAATAGGTGATTTATTTGATAGATAGATAGAAAACATTTTTATTTGATTGCTACAAGTCACACAGTAAACAAAAAATAACCAAAACAGAAAAATAGAACAAATATAGCATCCTAATACAAATATAACAAAGACTTAAAAATAAAAATACAATTACTGATTTTTACTTTTGTCAAGTATCAGGATCTAATTCTATATTTATGAGTGGAGATTGAATGTCGAAAGTAAATCTGTGTTACCAGTTCATCAGTATAATTCAAAATAACTATGAAGATAAAACGTCCTACCTTGTACGTACAATGAAGATAAAAACAGATTAAACTCCTGAATTACCAAAATTCCAGACTTGTTATTAGTTTTGTCTAGCCCTGAAATTCCGTACCGAAGCGTGGGCGAAAAACTTAAGGATTTGATGAAAAAAGTACAGAGATTACAGACTGTGACTTCATACGTACATAAATACACGTACATATAATCACGCCAGTTTCCCAGAGGGGTATGCAGAGATCACGGTTTTCTATTTGCTACGGTCCTGACATACAACTTTCGCTTCATGAACTCTCATAACGACGCGACCTGTAAAGAAAACAGCGGAAAATCCGAAAATCCACCGGCTGGACACACGAAAGCATTTTTGTCGAAGCTGAGACGGGGGACCTTCGTTTCGCTCGGTCAATTAATAATATCTTTAATCGAGCAAATCTTTTACATTTATTCAATTTATTTATTTTGCGGATCTTGGAAATGGCTGTAACTATTTCGATGAAATTACAGGTATTTACTGGGACGAAGAATCGATCTACCTAGGTCTCACGGGAAACCACGAGCAAACCTCAGCCCCCCAGGCACTTTATATTTATTCTCATATTCTCTCCCAAGGATCTTCACAATACTTCGCCCACTATGTTTAGCATAGCCATCAGTTCTTGCAACTCCCTATTCCTCCTACTTCTCCAGTTCCCGTGTTCATTCAAGGTTGGCTCCAGAATTTTCCGCCAGATCTTACCATCTACACTACAATCACCCATTTTCAAAAATGACGGAAATTATATTAGTCCAGTCATATTAGGGGCATAACCTCGGAATGAGAGACAATAAGCTGAAAACTGTACCTTAATTTTGGCGCTTTATAATGAAACACATATTTTTTAAAGCCCACACCCTACCTTTAATCAATTTACTTAAAAATCTAATTCAAAATCAATTTACTGGTTTTTATTTAAGTTGTTTTTAATCAATTTACTATGATCAATTAACGAATTTTACGACCATCGATTAGTCAAATGTTTAAGCCATTTCCTTCGCCCTATGCATGTTATCTAAGTTCAAAAATAATAATAAGTCCCAGGGTTGCCACTATCCAAAAGTCTCCCCCTATTTCGGTTTTAGTAAGCAGTTGGTGGTTATTTAAAGTCCGGTATCCTTTTAAATCGTTTGAGGAAGACGATTAAAATCTTTACTGCTATTCCGTAATGAACTTTTTAATCAATAGTGGGTTCGTGTTGTCGGGTCAGGATTTTTCGCAAACTTGCATCTGGCAAGGTTCATTTTTAAGTTGACGGCCGGAACTGTGATTTCTCAAAATCTTCGTTTATTGGACATATGTCCTAATTTTTAAACTCGGTTACATTGTAGAAATCCTAGTTCTGGGGAGTGACTGGAATTGGCCACCCGGTTACTGCTTTTAAGACCCTCCCAGATTGAAAGCTCTTCACGCGCTGTAAGCACGGATTACTGTCTCCGGAGGCGAATAACCGAGTTTTCATTCATGAAGAAAATAACCAGAAATTGGTGAATTCTAACCATAAAATATTTATTATAGGGTTTTTATTTACCCACTAAGAACGTGGTTGACTATTCGCTGCGCTGTTGGTTCTACGGCGTGAGGCGAACTAGGGTTTGTTCCCTACTACTCACTGGAGACCGCCTCAGCCAATTGCTACGAAGCCAGGCATTGACCGGTAACTCGCTGACGTTGGAGGTCGGTAGTGTCTTTATTTCTATTACGGCGCCTAAGCTCTCTTAGTATAAGTACTTAAAAGCGATTCGAACAGAAAGCGACAGTAACAGGCCGGTTAACCAGCACCCCACATGCCCGTTTTGTTTTACCGCCCTAGCCGAGGCACGAAGCGTTTACAAATAATATAGCACATAAACATAAGCGACTAAATGTGTAGACAGCAAGTGAATAAACCACTTTTACTAACCAGCTGGTTTAAATTTACCACCCAATGTCACCCAAAAACAATGTTACAATAAGTTGCCTCATAAGCAGGGGTCGGAATTCTCGTAGCACTTCTGAGCTGTCATAGGGACTTCTCATTTATCGACTTCCGATATAAATATATATCGATAAATACAGAATATTAAAAGTGTAAATAAACAACAGGCAGTCTTATCGCGAATGAGCGATCTCTTCGAGATAACCTTTGGATGCGAACTTTTTGGAAATTTGAAATGGGAATTATTATAATAGTATTTTATGGTACCTTATAAATAATTTGTGGATTTCTTATTACGAGGCTTTAATTTTAGACATTTTTTCAAAACAAGAATTGCCATCGTACCTAATGATATCATGTTATGTAGGTACTGGCCATCAATCTGATGACCTTTGATTAGTAGTTTTATAGACATATGCAAACAAACAAACACAAACACTGAACTGAACTAATTAAATGTGAAATGGTTAACTATTAAATTGACATTGTTTTCATTGCATATCTCTATTTCACATTTTCAACTACTCAAGTTATCTGAAAGACATCGCTCTTTAGCGATAAGACCGCCTGTTGTTTACCTCTACTGTTAATCTTCATCAACATGTTGTGTTCTATAAAATCGATGTAACATGTAGATCGTCAGTCGATACATGAGAAGTCCCTATGACAGCTCAAAAGTGCTACGAGAATTCCGACCCCTGCTCATAAGTCTCATAAAATCTCGTATCTGGGTCATAAGTCACAAAAAACGGCGATTTCGTTTTCGATTGATTCGCGATTATCTCGGTTTGTATAGCTCCAATTAACATCTGTCAATAAATTGTAGATTAGTGAATTTGCTACAAATTTTGTTCCGACGTTTTTTCCATACACTTTTCGAGATAGCGGGCGGGGATCGCGCAATACTCAATTATACAATGCGGTGAATAAAGTTTAATTGCTTAAACGACAGGAGTTTATATGAATATATGTACTTACGTATGTACATAATGTACAGTGCGACACAAAAGAGTAGAAATTAAAAAGTGGCAACACTGTCGTGTCATCCCTTTCAAATCAATCTAGGAAAAAAGGGGCGACACTAAATTGTTCCCACTTTTTAATTTCTACTCTTTTGTGTCGCACTGTACACTACACGTACTTATCTCATTGCCTCTTAGTAAACAATCCACCCACGTGAATAGGGGGGAGGCCTATGTCCAGCAGTGGACGTTCTTTGGCTGATATTGTGGTGGTGGTAAACAATCCACAGTCAATTATATACCTACATAATGTATCATCACTGCTCCTTAGTAAACAATCGGTAAATATGTGAGAAATAACCAGGAATAGAAGGGTTTCAATACATTGACTTTGTAAAGATATCTACCTGATTCAAGTAGGTGCTCCGTTGAAGCGGCAATAAAGGAAAACTATGTAACCCGCCTAAGTAAAGTAGACATTTGGTACGAGGGAGAAAATTAGGTACACATTTTCTTTATATGATTTACTTGGTCGGCTAAGTGGTCTATGCTAATATACTACTCCTTCATTCGAGTAGGGAACGGCTTTGTTATTTCTACCCTTTGAACATGCTTATGTGAGTTCAATGGCATTTTAGTTGTAATGTGATTGTAAATTGTCTCCATCTGTTCTTTTAGGCTTTTACCGTCGCGATATGATTCAATTTATTAAAGAAACCATAACTCTTGAAAAATCTTAATAAAATGTTTACGCAATAGATGATTTCTATGTTATACCATTTAAGAAGAGAATACTGAATGGATTCCTATATTAATTTACTAGAGAGGCTGAAAAGGTACACGAACGAGCGAGTTTGAGGGCCGAGCCGTGGGTGAGGCCAACAAAAAGCCGAATCAATTATCCATTGTTTTGGGGGCTCATTACAGACCATATTTCGCCAAGTTTCTGAGCAGTGGCGTGTGCACAAATAATATAACTGGCTCATCCTTGAAAGTCACCATAAATGGATTTTTGTGATTCTTATTTTATTTTGTACTTGCACAAGCACGAGTAAATAACTCACCAGGACATAGTTTATTTTTTGAATTTGGTAAGTACATTAATTTAACACTTATACTATCTTGGTTTTAGGGTTCCGTAATAAACAAGGAATCCTTACAGTTTCGCCATGTCCGTCCGTCTGTCGTCGGCTTAACTCGGTAACCGTTATTACAAAAAAAAACTGTAATTTGAGATAGTAGGTATACATATTAGGGTGGTCCACTATTGTATGAAAAAAAAAATAGTATTTTTTTTGCTCCACTAGTCTCTTCTTGTTCGAATGATAACAAAAATGATATATACCAAAATTTAGCTTTCTAGTGCAACGTTTAGAGGTCGCTATGATTTGCAAAATAATCATTTAAGTAAAAGCGTATAGTACTACCTGCACTGTCAATTTTAAATATATCTCAAACGCGGTTCGGTTGTTTCTTTGTGGCTCATTACTTATTTTTACTTGCGTAGGTGTCATTAAGTAGTAACGTATTTTCTATTCACTTGCGTAATAATATAGGTAGTCAAAGTGGATGATACATAGATACATCTATATTGATTTACCTACGTAAATAATTGCATAGTTCAACATTTATGAATTAGTGAAATAAATATGGCATCGACTAGATCCGTGTCAACAAGAACTTCCGCAGAAATGTGGTTAATTCGTAAGCCTACTACAAAAAACATTGGATAAAGAACTTGTCTGGATTGCTGGCCGGCACCATGTTATGGAAGTTATCCTCTCCAATGTTTTTAAAGCGTTGTTCGGACCAAGCAGTGGACCGAATATTAGCTTGTTCAAACGCTTCCAAAAAAATGGCCCGTAAATAGATCCAAAGAAATTCACAGTGGGCAGTGAAAGTTTGTACAAAACTGCAGGACTTATTTCACTGCTTCAACAAATGACAGCGTACAGTGAAGCAATAAAAATTAACAACCCAGAGACTCGACTGGACTTACTGAACGTGTGTGATGTCTTCCTTGGAAGTGCTGAAGCGATTGCTGAAGCCAAGTTTCGTGCGCCCGGGGCCTTACATCATCAAGCTCGCTAAATGGCAAAAGCTATCTATTTCTATTGCGTAAATATGTATTTGTTTCAGGAACAAATTAAACTGACTGCAGCAGAGAAGCGATCTCTTACGGAACTATCATTGTTCGTTAGTCTTATTATTTACGGGCGATATTGGAACGAAGCTCCGATGGCAGAAAAAGCTCCTTAACAACCTTCTTAACACGGGCCAAATACTATCCAAATTAGATAATTAGCAACACCTCCGTGAAGGCAATTCGTCGTCATCTTTGATACTTTTCGGAGCATTTAGTTGGTCTTTCTTTATTCGATACGAGAATCACACCTGAGACTAAATAGCTATGGTTCGAAACCTTCAGAAATCATCAACAAAAAAGGCTTTGAAGAGACCGGATGGAAAAACCTTTAAATTAATTGAGCTCTTGCTGTTACAAGATTTTTTCACGCAGCGAACCAAATTAAACTTGCGCTAAATTAGACTTGCGTATATTTTTAGGGTACCTCCCCTAAACGTAAAGAGGGGATGTCACTTTTTTTCTTGCAAAATACATCATGGGGGGGGGGGGGTTAGCTTGATAAAAAAGGATGAAGATTACAAGCTTTTTAAAACCATTTTTAGATTAAGCTATCTGTTTCCGTGATAACAATTTTATAGTGCTTGTTTTTAATGGAGTCATGTGCCAAACTCCGCCAGCTAAATGGTTGCTAGAGTATGTGGGAAAAATCATGGTAATATTATACAATAATGAACGTTGTTATATTTTCATTGACATATAATTATTCTCTTCTGGTGACGATGGCAATTTCACCACTCATTTGCTCGACACGCGCGTAAGATTGGCATAGGTAAGCCAAGTGCTTACAACTTCCATTTTTGTTGCAGCGGCCGTGGTGGTGGCGTTCTTCGTGTGCTGGGCCCCGTTCCACATCCAACGCGTGTTTTACGTGTACGGCCGCATGCACCCGCAGTACGAGGTCATCAATGAACATCTGTTCAACATTGCCGGCGCGCTGTACTACGTGTCAGCCACGGTCAACCCGATCCTCTACAATGTGATGAGCGGCAGGTCAGTATTCTCTTCTTTTTTCTCGTCGAATCCTCATGGTTGAGGGTCGCGACAAACATAATTCGCTTCAGTCTGCATTGCTCTCCAGACAGCCTGATTTTTCACATTCCTCAAGGATCCTTGGAGTTTCAAGTGCGTTACTACCTCAATTGCAGCAAATTAACTGGTGGGACCGATGGCCGTTGGGGCGGAAAGGTTCTCCAGTGACGACCACGTACCGGAAGGCATAGCGTAGGCAGGCCCCCCATAAGGTGGACTGATGACTTGGTAAGGTCGCGGGTGTCCGCTGGATGCGGGTGGCGCAGGACCGGTCATTGTGGAAGTCTTTGGGGGCGGCTTATGTTCAGCAGTGGACGTCCTTCGGCTGACATGATCATGATGAACCGGTGGGTATTCTGCCTCTACTTCTCTTGCCTTCTACTTGGCCAGTATTACCACGGTTCAATCATAGTTCAGAACTAAGGCGTCTTCGTGATTTGTCGATGCGGAGGCGGTACGATATGAGAAAACTGTCAGCTGTCAGTGTCAATCGATACAAATACAGTAGTAATACCATGCGCAAAAATGGGGCCGCCATTTTTGCGCATGGTATTACTACTGCGCAACCGTAATACTGACAGTATTTCATCAAGTGAGGAAGTCTCATGCCAGTAAGTTCACTTCACAAGGAAAGGATTGATCTTAGTTACAGACTAAAGCACTGCGCCATCTATCTGTATGCTGATGATACCCAAGTCTACTTGTCGTTTGATCCTTAAGAAACCGTGCATCGCATCGCATCGCATTAATGAAGATTTAGAAATTATATCCCAGTGGGCTGCTTTGGACAGCAGTGCAGTGGACCCGGGTATGTCCTAAAACTACGACCAAGACCACCGGGGAATGGGCAGCAGCATTCCTTGAGTGCGGTGGAGATACTGCGATCGCCAACCCGCATGCCAAGCGTGGCGATTATGGCATTTACCCCCCATGAAATTGGGGGAGGCCTATGTCCAGCAGTGGACGTCCTAGGGCTGATATGGTGGTGGTATGGTGGGCTGCTTTTGTTAACTTAGTACTTAACCCCGCGAAATCTAGGTTTTTAGTCCTGGGTACAAAAAAACAGTGTGAACGTGAAATGAGGCATAAACTTAAATTGGTCATTAATGGACAGGAAGTCGAAAATGTACACTCGGCAAAAAACTTGGGACTTATATTGGATAGGTAAATGCGTTACACCGATCACGTAAATCTTAAACTCAGGAATGCATTCTACGAGTATAGGGTAGATGGATCAGGGTAGATGTCGCTAGCATCATGTAAACATTATGCTCTGCGTTTATATTATTTTAATAGTACATTACTACAGAGGCCGGGACGAAAGGGGTTGCCGGCCGAAGACATATATACGACGGATAGCTCTAAGGCGGGCAACCCCAAATTTCCCACCGAGGTATGTACAAGTATAGTGCTTTTCTCAAACATGCAATGAAATAAACAACAAAAAAAAATCATAATTTTATTTTTAATACGCATAGTGGCAGAATGTCATGATGCCTGTGCCACAAATTTATGTGGAATGGAATTAAAAAAGAGGACTTTGCCGGCCTAGGCCTGCAAGATTTGTATGAAATTCCATTAACGACCTCTTGTCCTAGCCGCACCTGAAACGTCGTACTTCGCAGCCTATTATAAGGAACATAACATCAATATTTCATTGCATGTTTGAGAAAAAATAGTTATACTCAATAGTTTTAGTCAAGTGTATAATAATTCAGTAAGAAATATGTTGACAGTGAGTGATGTGAAAGTTGAATGATTGAAACAGTTAAACCATAAAAAAGACAATTTATTACGACCCCTAACAGTGTTAAGAGACTATATATAGTGCACTTCGGACAAAGCGTGATAGTGAAATTACAAATCTTTAAATAAATAAAATAAATAAATAAATAATATTGGGGGACAATCTTACACAAATCGACCTAGTCCCAAACTAAGCAAAGCTTGTACTATGGGTACTAGACGACGATATACATACTTATTATAGATAAATACATACTTAAATACATAGAAAACTATCCAAGACCCAAGAACAAATATCCGTGAAAAATGCACAAATAAATGCCCTGGCCGGGATCTTTAAACGTAATAACCACCTTTCTTGCTGCGATTCTAGTGAATAAAAACATTTCTAAACCATATGGTTAGGCGCTTTCCTCATTTGTCGATGCGGAGGCGGTACGATATGAAAAAACTGTCAGCTGTCAGTGTCAACCGATATCAATGCAGTACTGCCCCACTTTTGCGCATCGTATTGCTACTGGGCAAACGTAAAACTGACAGTAATTCGTCAATTGAGGAAAATTCACATCAGTAAGCTTACGTCAAACCACAAAATACTTATGACATATCGCTCCCGCCCCGCTAAGTCAGGAAGTCGCCTTACGGTGCCGGATACTTCAATTCTAACAAAATTGAATATTCTCGGTGCTAGAGGTTCCATCCTCATCTTATGATTAAGTCGGCAATTAGCGTTTTTTTTTTGTTAAAAATGGTATTGCTCTTGGCCGGCATCTAGCCAGGGGGCAAAGATGAGGATGGAACGAACGTTAAAAATTTAGTCCCAAAAACCGACACTCTACTCGATCCGCCAATAGAAGAAATTCATAAAAATGCTATCGTTTCTAAGTCTAAAATAAATAAATAAATAAATAAATAAATAAACACAGCAATGAAAAAAAATTCTCAGACTTATTTGTATAGTTTTTTTTTTACTCTGGATAGGTTTGCACTTGACCACAAATCACCTGATGGTAAGCGATATTGCGGTCTAGGATGGAGCACGCTTACCTAGTAAAAACCGGTTCACTCTCGTCTTGAAGACCGTAAGGTTGTAGTTTCCAGGGAACAAGGATTCCGGCTAGGAGTTCCAGCTTGGCTGTTCTCACAATAAAAGAGGAAGCGAAACGCTTGGTGCGAGTTTTTGGAACTGCCACCGTAAAACGATGTCGCCTTGCCGTAACCCTGAAGATTATCCCTATAGAGTTTTCTTAAGCCAATTAAATGACCAGTGAAGGGATACCGAAATGAAACCAACTTTAGTTTAGGCCACAGATACTCTACAGTATATTTACTCTTTATACATTAGATATTAAATTACACAGGGTATCCCGTTATAAGTGGATCGACAAGGCAGAAAATTGAGGCTGTCGGCAACGAAATTTCGCCTGGATATGGTGCTACTTTACCGCACGAGTGCGGTAATCAGCAGATTACGTGCATATGTCGAAACTTTAAAGAGCCATATGTACTGTAAAACGTTGTACAATACACGTACGAAAAGGTTTTAGGGGATGATGATTGGGCAGAGTTTCCCCTAGTAAAAGATGTCTCGACTTGAAGATCGTATATTGGAATGTTTTGTATTTACAGAATGGCTTCTTATATACTAAAACTTAACTATTGCTATTTCACTATTTACATTTATACAAGACAAGGATAGCCATACAAGTTTTGGCGGGAAACTAACGCGCGCTGTAGATTCGTAGTGCGCATGCGTAGAACTCGCGAAGGCAGGCGGGAGCGACTGCGGCGCGTTGGCGCATGCGCAGACCAAAGGAATAAATACACCCTGTCGCGCGCGCAGTGCAGTCAGTATCGAGGAATCTTCGGTGGGAACGCACGTCTGTCGGCTGTTGTCACAGCCAAACAAAACTTCTGTTTCCTGGAGCACTGCGTCAATCGATTATATTTGATGTCAATCGAAAAACGTTCTTTTCAGAACGGTCAATCATTTTGTCGCTACGTCAATCGAAAGCGTTCTTTTCAGAACGGTCAATCAATTTGTAGTTGACGGGACTCGGCAGCTACATAGCTCCCTCCTTAGCGATAGCGTACGGGGAAATGTACGGTGCGTCCGCTGCGGGTCACTCGTGGTTGCTGTGCATGTGCAGGCGTCGGAGTGGTGTGTGCAGGCGGTGCAGGCGTCGGAGTGATGTGCGCAGGCGATGATGTCGGAGTCTGCGGCGGCGGCGACGATCTCGGAGTCTGCAGCGGCGATGGCGACAGCGGGGGCAGCGGCGGGGGCGGCGGCGACTGCGAGCGCGAGGGGCGCGGGGGCGGCGGGTGTATCGGCGGCGGCGGCGGCAAATTTGTGTAGTTGTAGTTAGTTATTGTTATTGGAGTATGCGCTGGTTCGGATGATTCGTTTTCGGCGATGGTGTATGCAGGCTTCAGTCGGTCGATGGATATGTTCGCTTGACGTGTAGGTAATTGGATGGTGAATATCTTGTCGTTGCGTTTCAGTACTTTGTAGGGTCCATCGTACGGTGCTTGCAGAGGTTTCCTAACTGCGTCGACACGTAGAAATACGTATTCGCACGTAGTTAGGTGAGGATGAACGAATATTGGCTTCTTGTTGCTATGGGGCTGGTTTGGTACTGGTTTCAGGTTTCGGATGGTTTCTCTCAGCTGTTCGACGTAGGTACTGTCCATTATGACGTCATTGTGTGATTCGGTAGCGAGGAAGTCTCCGGGCAGGCGAATGTTGCAACCGTAGGTAAGTTGTGCGGCGCTTACGCTCGTGTCGGTGCGTAATGCTGCGCGCACGCCGAGTAGCACTGTAGGCAGTTCGTTAATCCAGCTGTTGGCGGATAGGAGTCTAGCTTTCAGCGCACTCTTCATTACTCGGTGAGCGCGTTCAATGACCCCATTCGAGATTGGATGATATGGCGTCGTGCGTGTTTTTTTGATACCGAGTAATTGCGTTAGGTGAGCAAAAACTCGGCTTTCGAACTGTCGGCCTTGGTCGGTTGTTATTGTTGCTGGGCAACCGAATCTTGACATCCATCCTTCGTAGACGGCCTTGGCGATGTCTTCGGCGGTTATTTGCCTTAGCGGGATCGCTTCGGGCCAACGGGTCGCGCGGTCGATGATAGTCAGGCAGTAACGGTAACCGTCGGACGTAGTGGGCATCGGGCCGATGACGTCACAGTGTACGTGTTCAAAACGCGCTGTAGGTTTGAACGTTGATAAAGAACTTGTAGTGTGTTGCTGTATCTTCGCTCGTTGACATGAAATGCACGCTTTCGCCCATTTTCCGATGTCCGTATTCATTGCAGGCCAGAAGTATTTGCTTGTAATCATCTTGCGCGTAGTCCGTATACCGGGGTGACTGACCTTGTGCATAAGGTCGAAAATAGTGCGTCGGTAATCGGCAGGTAGGTATGGACGATTGGTATTGGTTGATGTTTCGCAGTATATCTTGTGATCGGTTCCGGGAATCGTAATTTGCTTCAGTGTGATATTATTCTGTTGCTGTAGTTGTGCGATGTTGCTATCTGTTTCTTGAGCGGCGGCCAATTCCTGGAAGTCGATCGGCGAAGGACAACTGATTGCTTCGACGCGTGAGAGTGCGTCCGCTACAGCGTTCTCTTTCCCACTTATGTAGCGTATATCGGTAGTGAATTCGCTTATATAAAGTAGGTGTCGGGTTCGTCGTGGAGATTCGCTGTCGTTTGATGGCTTCGTAAATGCAAATGTTAATGGCTTGTGGTCCGTAAATATTATTAGCGGTCTTCCTTCGAACATTTTTCTGAAGTGTTTCACGGCAAGGTAGGCAGCTAGAAGTTCGCGGTCGTACACGCTGTATTTCTTCTGGGCTTCTGTGAACTTGCGTGAGAAATATCCGAGCGGTTGCCATTGGTTACCGATGGATTGTTGTAACACGGCGCCGGCGGAGGAATTTGAGGCGTCGCAAAAGATAGCGAGCGAAGCGTTATGCAGTGGGTGTGCGAGTAGAGCGGCGTTTTGTATGCTCACTTTACACGCTTCGAAGGCTTGCGTAGCTTCGTCGGTCCATTCGATTTGCGACTTGTCTCTCTTCCGAGCGTTGTGTAGGTACTTGCAGAGCGGCGATTGAATGGTTGCGGCGTCCTTGATATTTTCCCGGTAAAAGTTAAGCATACCGAGAAAACGACGTAGTTCTTCTATTGTGTTAGGTTTAGGGTAATCGACTATTGCTTGAACTTTTTCTTTAGGTGGTTGGATTCCGTCTTTGTTTACTTCGTATCCGAGGAACTTCACCGATGGCTGGCCGAAAACACATTTGGCGGGATTTATAGTGATGCCATACTCGTCGAGTCGTTGTAAAATGGTGCGGAGATGTGTTCGGTGCTCCTCTTCGGTGGTTGAAGTGACTAGTAAATCATCGACGAATGGGAAAACGTAGTCCAGGCCTCTCAGTACTTCGTGTATAAAACGTTGAAATGTTTGACCGGCGTTCTTCAATCCCGGGCACATGCGCGGGAATTCGAATAATCCGAACGGTGTTATTATGGCTGATTTTTCGACGTCTTGCTCGCTGATAGGTAGTTGCTGATAAGCGCGGTTCAAGTCGAGTGTTGAAAATATTTTCTTGCCGGCGAGTTGGTAGGTGAAATCGCGTATCCGTGGTATGGGATAGCGGTCGGGTTTGGTGATAGCGTTGAGTCTTCGGTAGTCACCACATACGCGTAGATCTCCATTTTTCTTAGGTACCACGTGTAACGGTGAGGACCATGGGCTCTTGCTGGGACGACATAGGCCTTGCTCGATCATGTTCTGGAACTCTTTCTTGACTTGTTCATAGCGATGCGGTGCGATTGGGCGGGCTCGGCAGTGAACGGGTTGACCGGTGGTTTCGATAACGTGTTCGACGGAGTGTTTCGGGCTGAGCTTCATCGATGTGAGTCTTGTAATTCCAGGAAAGTCGGCTAGTATGTCGTGGTAAGTTTGGTGCTCGTCGATACTTCGAACTGTAGGTATATTTGAGCTGCATAGTTGTGCGTTGGTAGTTAGAAGCGTCTTGCCATCGATCAATCTTCGGTTCTTCACGTCGACTATCAGTTGGTGATGGTTGAGGAAATCTGCTCCGAGGATAGGTTTCGACACGGCGGCGACGATAAACTTCCATTTGAAGGGACGGCGTAAGTTGAAGTCGAGCTCGTAAGTCTTCTCGCCGTAGGTAGGTATAGTTGTATTGTTGGCAGCGTACAGTTGAAAAGGTAGCGGCGTTGCAGGTGTGCCTTTAGCTCTTGGTATGACGCTTATGTTGGCACCAGTATCTACCAAGAACGATAATTTCGTCTTCTTGTCGGTTACGAAAAGGCGGTATGAGTGTTGCAGTACGCTGGGTTCCGCCGCAGCCAGCGTTTTCTCTAGTTTTCCGGCGGCGACGGGAGAGATCGGAAACTGCACGGCGGGTTGCATTTCATTGCGTCCATTCCGAAGCGACGGTGGTAGTAGCAATATGGTGATGGTGATTTGCCTCTGTTATCGTCGGTCTTCGAATAGCTGCGGGAACGAGATTTCGAGCGATGGCGGCTAAAAGGGCGACTTTGGCGTGGCTCGGGATGCGGGCGAGCGCGTAGTTCGGCGACCTCTAGCGCGAGCTTTCGCATCTCGCTGATTAAATATTGGATGTCGGCGTTGCTTGCTTGTGATGTTGATGGTTGTGGTGCTTGCGGGTGATGTTGTGGCTGGCTATGCGAAGATGTGGACACGGCGGATATTTGATGTGAATTCGGCGATTCTTCCATCATTTTGTCGGCTAACTGCGCTATTTCGTCGAGTGTGGCTTTCTGGCTGAAGGTTTCGCTGACGACGAGGACTGAGCGGATGTACGGCGGCAGGAGATTCGTCCACATTATTCGGATAGTGCTGTCGGTGAATTTGTTGCGGGCGAGATCGAGCATTCTTCTTAGCAGCTGGCTAGGCTTTTGTTCGCCGAGTTCCATTTGCGAGAGTAGCTTCTGTATCTGCTGGTTGTCGGATTCTTCATAGACGGCGATCAGGCGTTCTTTGATGGCGTTGTAGTAGTTGTGCGCAGGTGGGTTGTACAAGATGTCGGTCAGTTGCTCGATGTCTTGCTTGTCTAACTGCGCGATTACCATCTGTGCGAGTTGGTTCTGGGTCTTCTTTAGTTCGTCGGTTGCGGACTCGAAGCTATAAAACCAGAGACGCGGCTTGTCGCGCCAAAAGGCTGGTATGCGTAGACTGAGGGAGATTCCGGCGACTTCGCGAGGTGCAGGCTCCGGCGTTGATGCAGCGGCAGGCGTACACGGGACTCGCGACGGATCTTCGGCTTGTTGGTTGACTCCATTATTTTCTGGATTTGGGCTCATGTTGTTGCTTGATGTTCTTCTTTCTTGGGTCACCACTTTAGGGGATGATGATTGGGCAGAGTTTCCCCTAGTAAAAGATGTCTCGACTTGAAGATCGTATATTGGAATGTTTTGTATTTACAGAATGTCTTCTTATATACTAAAACTTAACTATTGCTATTTCACTATTTACATTTATACAAGACAAGGATAGCCATACAAGTTTTGGCGGGAAACTAACGCGCGCTGTAGATTCGTAGTGCGCATGCGTAGAACTCGCGAAGGCAGGCGGGAGCGACTGCGGCGCGTTGGCGCATGCGCAGACCAAAGGAATAAATACACCCTGTCGCGCGCGCAGTGCAGTCAGTATCGAGGAATCTTCGGCGGGAACGCACGTCTGTCGGCTGTTGTCACAGCCAAACAAAACTTCTGTTTCCTGGAGCACTGCGTCAATCGATTATATTTGATGTCAATCGAAAAACGTTCTTTTCAGAACGGTCAATCATTTTGTCGCTACGTCAATCGAAAGCGTTCTTTTCAGAACGGTCAATCAATTTGTAGTTGACGGGACTCGGCAGCTACAAGGTAATTCGCAACTCGTGTCGATTTAAAACACTCCCTTCGGTCGTGTTTCAATATATTATATATATTGTACAGTTAAATTAAATTTTATTTTGCTATTTCTAAATACATACGGTACTAAAATTGATGAATTCAAGTTTAAGGGTAGGTTAAAAATACTACAACTTGAGTATAATAGAATAAGAATCATTTGTCGTATATAATTTAAACTAGCATTTGCCCGCGGCTTCGCCCGCGTACTAAGCGTAATTTTTAACCGTGTACAAAAAAGAGTTTCGTATGTTTGTCCACGATTGTCTCGCGTTTGGCTGAACCGATTTAGATGCGGTCTCCAGAAAAGTAGTTGTTACATTCTGGGGGTTTCGGTATACGAAGTTTGGTGACTGTGATTCATTAACAGATGAACAGATGAAAAGTCAGTAATATACATTCTGAGAACCGGCAAACTGTTGAATTTTATTATTTTTGGCAAAACTAAGGATTGAAAACTATTATCATACATTTCCGAGAGGCACAAGGGGAAAGGGCCGATGAAATAAAAGCATGTCTTAAATGGCCCGTGGTAAAAGTATAGATCTGTGTACTACAGTAACACCAATAGGCCTGATAACGACCAAGCAGCGCGCAGCGTTCATAAACTCTGGTCCTTTGAAGTACAGAAATGCGGCTAATTCAATATCACATGTAACCCTTATTTTTCCTAAAATTAGATTTATTAGGATGGTTTTGCCATTTTCCATTGGAGCATCCAAAAAGAAAATTTGGCCTCACTTCCATTCGCACTCCTTACTGTCAGTCCGTCTGTTACAACCGAGTTGGTTTTACTGGACCGATTGAATTGCAATTTGGCACAAACTATCAAGAATTTAGAGCGCTCGTGGCCCAGCGGCACCCGCCTACCGCGTGCGGTATGCGAGGTTAAGCAATGTGGGCGCAGGTCAGTTCTTGGATGGGTGACCGCTTTGAGTAGTTACTAACTGAGCGCTCTCGTGCTTTGGAAGGCACGCTAAGCCATTGATCCCGGCTGCTGTCTACGACAGCAATCGTTAAGCCAAGTTAGAAGCCTTCGAGCGGCATGTGAACTTCTAACAGTCAAGTTGCCCACTCACTTGACAAAGGGGGGTCGAAGTTGCACCACGTCCGTAGGGAGTACCCACCGTTACCCTACACGTGACCCCTGGGTGGTGCTAAAAGTGCAACAAAAACTGGCAACCGTACTTGTGTTCTCGAAGTTCTCACAGTTCGTAAATAAATGCCATAGGAAAAAAAATCTAAATTTAAATGGAAAAAAATATCGAAACCTCTATGTCATTTTTAAAAGCAATTTAAAAACATTTAACTTTTTTGCATGCTGGCATGTATGGAGTGCCAAATTTTACCTCAGATTCGTATTAAGAGACCTCTCGGACGCTCAGATATCGATTTTGAACGAAATCGGGACGAAAAAATACAAAATCAATAAGGCCACCATTTTCACAAATTTTACCTCGGATTCGTATTAAGAGACCTCTCGGACAGTCAAATATCGATTTTGAAAAAGAAAATCATTATAGCCGCCACTTTTTCCAAATATTACCTCAAATTCGTATTAAGAGACCTCTCGGACGCTCAGATTCATATCGATTTTGAACAAAATCGGGTTGAAAATGAAGAAAATCAATATGGCTGTTACTTTTTTCCAAATTTTACCTCGGGTTCGTATTAGGGGACCTCTCGGACGCTCGGATATCGATTTTGAACGAAATCGGGTTGGAAATGAAGAAAATCAATATGGCTGCCACTTTTTCCAAATTTTTACCTCAAATTCGTATTAAGAGACCTCTCGGACGCTCAGATATCGATTTTGAACGGAATCGGAATGGTAATGAAGAAAATCAATATGGCTGCCACTTTTTCCAAATTTTACCTCGGGTTCGTATTAGGGGACCTCTCGGACGCTCGTTAATTGATTTTTTTCCAACCCGGAAATGAAGAAAATTAATATGGCTGCCACTTTTTCCAAAGTTTATCTCGGATTCGTATTAAGAATTCTCTCGGACGCTCAGATATTGATTTTGAACAAAATCGGGACGGAAATGATAAAAATTAATATAGCCGCCACTTTTTCTAAATTTTACCTCGGATTCGTATTACGAGACTTCTCGGACGCTCAGATATCGATTATGAACGAAATCGGGACGAAAAAAAAGAAATCAATATGGCCACCACTTTCACAAATTTTACCTCGGATTCGTATTAAGAGACCTCTCGGACACTCAGACAATGATTTTGAACGAAATCGGGACGAAAATGAAGAAAATCAATATGGCCGCCACTTTTTCCAAATTTTACCTCAAATTCGTATTATGAGATCTCTCGGACGCTCAGATATCGATTTTGAACGAAATCGGGACGGAAATGAAGAAAATCAATATGGCCGTTACTTTATTCAAAGTTTAGGTACCTCGGATTCCTATTAAGAGTCCTATCGGACGCTCAAATATCGATTTATATTGAAATCGTATCGGACGGCACTGATTAATAAAACCACTTACAATACATTGAATCAAAAAAGGTTGTATCTTCGTAGGGAACTCACGTCACTTCATGCACCTTTAGACCTTATAAAGAACTTACATGCCAAATTTGGTATCTCTCGAACCAGCAGTTTGGGCTGTGCGTTGATATGTCACTCACTCAGTCAGTCAGTTTCTTCTTGCAATTTGGCACCTACTTTTAAAAGTTTTCGTGTCCGAAATATTAAATTTCAAAACCAATGCCATTTTCGAAATTAACGACCCAAAACCTGGTATATCATAATAACAATACCCATGTCGATTCTTAGAATTTGTCACCACCTTTTACCTTTTAGGGGTTGATTTCTCAAAAAACCTGAAACACGTATTTACTCATTTATCGTTAGAAATACTCCTGTTAAGTTTCGAATAAAATAGTCCAACTAATCTTGTTTCCCCATACAAACTTCGGACCCCCATTTCACCCCCTTAGGGGTTGAACCTACGTGCCAAATTTGGAATCTCTAGGACCAGCGGTTTGGGCTGTGCGTTGATATGTCAGTCAGTCAGTCAGTCAGTCAGTTTCTTCTTTTATATATTTAGATGATAAGACGACGGGAAGTTTGGAAAATGTGTGTATTCCTATTTGGGCAAGGCCCAAAAATTGGCCCAGTTTCATTACATACAAAATGTGCTCATATGTTTTTTATAAAAACTATTCATTCTAGTGTCATGCCTTGCCTGACCATGTATATCATAAAATATTATTATGAGTAACTTTGTGACACTTCAAAAAAATGGGAAGAATTACTATTAATTTTAATTTTATAATCGACAGAATAGATGATGTCGCTCTTCGAGGATTCAAGCTATTTCAAAAAAATATTTAGTTACTTTTTAAAATTATATTTAAAAAAAACAAACGGTTTTTTTTTTATTAAAAATGGGATTGCTCTTGGCCAGCATCTAGCCAGGGGGCAAAGATGAGGCCGACGATGAAGCGAGCTCACCCAGAAGATGCCTATTCACTCGTGCCTTAAAAAGGTCCAGGTTATATGAACTCGGAAATACAGACGCCGGCAGAGAATTCCAAACCTTAGAAGTGCGCATTATAAAAGAAGATGCAAAGCGCTTGGTTCGAATTAGAGGAATTTCGACCAGGTAAGGATGGTAGCCAGCCGTACGTCTGGATGTCCGATGGAAGAAGGGGGAAGGCGGTATGAGCTCATGGAGCTCCTGAGTACACTCACCGAAGTACAGTCACCTACAATAATGTGTACACATTAAGACTTAAAGCTCACTAAACTTACAGTTACTGTTATCGACCAGCCCGGCTAGTATGATAGCTTATACCGTCAAAATGTACTGAAACGTCACATAAAACGTGACGGTATAAGCTATCATACTAGCCGGGCAGTATTGCGTTTATAAGAATGACACCTTTGTAGCAAATATAAAATACTGCAGTCTGATTATGTTCCTGGCGTACATCAAAATTTGCAGTGTAAACTAACTAAAGACTTTTTATACTCGCTGCTGATTGTATTTTATCAGCCCAGTAAATTTTCAAATAGGACTGGTGCGCGTACATCACCTTAAATGAAATTCCAGTTTATTTTTAACTAGTGACCCGCCCCGTGCTTCGCACGGATTACAATATAATTCATATCTATACTATATACCTATAAATATCCTAATATTATAAAGCTGTAGAGTTTGTTTGTGTCAAATTAAAGGGAAAAATTTAATGCTCCGAGCAGGATTCGAATCTGCGACATCTGGCATACGCGGCCAATCGCTCTAGCTTCTGAGCCCTGCTCGGAGCACTAAAGTTTTTCAATTTTTCCCTTTAATTTGAAATTTTGGTTAGCAGCGTTACTGCTTAATACAAAATTAAGTTTGTTTGTTTGTTTCAACGCGCTAATTTCAGGAACTACAGGTTCGAATATAAAAAATATTTTTGTATTGGATAGTCCATTTATCGAGGAAGGCTTTAGGCTATATAACATCACGCTGCTACCAATAGGAGCGAAGACGCGGACGAAGTCTCGGGCAACAGCTAGTGAGAAATATACAAAAATTACACATTATAACCATCCGGAAGAATCAAGCTACACGTTAGTGAAAGCTGCATCTAAAACCATTAAGCCGTTTTCGAGTTTATTGCGAACATACAGACAGACAGACGCGGCGGGAGACTTTATTTTATATTATTATATGTAAAAGCAATATACGCCTATGTCCAGCAGCGGACGTCCTTTGGCTGATATGGTGGTGGTGGATGTAAAAGCAATAAATCTTATTTTCCTCGCTAGAGAGCTGCGATAAACGCGTGCGATCGCTGCTAATCATAAAGTGCTATAGGGCGAAGCGCGGCCTACGACGTCGGTCCCCCGGCCGGTACCTCCGCAATCGCTATGTCCCTGCATTTTAAATCTGTGATATCTTATCTAGATGATTGCCAAGAGCAATCCCATTTGTGAATAAAAAATTTTTTTCGAAAATATTTATTTAAATTAAATGCTGTAAAGGGCCATAATATTGATCTATATTAAATGCACAATGTATTTAAGGTACTTAATCGTATAAGGATTAATGCTGTATTGCTTAAAAACGCTTCGTAAATAAGTCATTATTTCTCGTAAAAAGTAAAGGAGAAAAAATGGTTATCGTGGGTTATCCCTAAGAGATAGAAATATACCACCACGGACTTTTTTGTAGACCTTTTGAAGGTGTACAATACTGTACTACATTATTTTGATCTATCTCGTAGGGGTCAGTCAGCGTTTGCAATGTAAGCGCAAAAAATGTAACACTTTAAACTCTCGCGGTTTGGACACATTCTTAAAATATTCGTATACGGGTCTAACACGAAATTTATTTATTTACCTTAATTACCGACGTTCCGACACGGGATGCACCGGTCATGGTCGCGGCAGACTGACGTCCCAGCAAGTTGTCAACGGAGATATGGATACACATTTAACTACCTACCTCACAATAGTTTCACAAATTTCAGCTTTCTAGGTCGCCTGTCAGTCAGTCAGTCAGTCAGTCAGTCAGTCAGTCAGTCAGTCAGTCAGTCAGTCAGTAAGTCAGTCAGTGGTAAAAATGCCGTTTTTCGGAATTTAATATTTCAATAACTATTAAACCTACATTTATGAAATTTGGGGTTCTAGTTGTCCTAAAGGATCTTAATACATGTACCAAATTTCATTTTTTTATGTTGTGTATGTTTAAAAATTAAATGTGAATGTTGTGTACAATAAACGACTATGATATCCTAGGTAATATCAAGAATCAAAATAAAAAGAATATGAAAAACCAGTAAAACAAAGAAAAACATTACGAATAAAGTCAAGTATCAATTAAATGTCATAAATAATTTGTTAATTTCAATATCCAATATAGGTACTATAAAACAGAATAACAATTGAATAAATACAATACAATACATACTTTTTCTAGGCTACTTAACACAAGGGCAATGTAATAACACAAGGGCAATGTAATAACACAAGGGCAATGTAAACGTATTTCCTGGATATGCAAATTGTTGTCATAGGTTCTATTATGGAGGAGAAAAGTCGCACCACGAATGTGCTGGATTTTGTATAGAATCGAATAGCGGCCAATTTCCTTATTACCCTTTGGAACCATGTCACGTCAACTTCTTTTCCATGAGAAATTGAATAGGAACTTTAGTTGAAAGCACCAAGGTCGTATAGACAACGTACACCATAACACCGATTATCGTATTTTGTACAATGGCCACGACACGCAACAGGAGTTCTTGTCGTTCAACAGGTGAAATATCCTTATAGAAATCTTGACGACGATACCTAATCGGGTTGAAATTCGTTTAGAAGTTTCATCAAGTCCGGAAAAGTTCAGAAACCAATTATTTCCTAAACGTTTTCCCTTCATCTTCAATTCCGGTAACCTTATCTTGCTTGAAAGATTTCGCTAAAGGTTGTTAAATTTTAAATTGACATTTTGACCTTGGATATTTTAATTTTATTAAGTTTCACCAATCCCGGTGTCTATGATCACATCAAAGATTCACTTCCCAATCTCCTATTTTAGCGTAGGTAATTATGTTAGGTCAGTGACAATACAATATTATATGTCGCACCACCGAAGTGATCTAATTAAGGACGCATATGGTGACTATAGCTGTAATACAAGAATGAATATGAAATCAAACAGCAACCATTAGTTTTTGTCCACGGCTGTTTGTGTTTATCTACGTATGTACAACGAAACGTGAACGATAACGCCACATTGTTTTAAAAAGATTTTGATAATTTGCCGGGCTGTGATTGGCTCCAGCCGTGGCTGCCATATTTGTTTATTTGACGTGTGTCAGTTCTGTGATTTGTCAAAGCGATAAATTTCCATTCTGTTTTTGAAAACTTTAACGCTGATTTGTCCACTAATAATTTAGAGCCGATTAGAAACCCTATAATATTAATATTGTACTAAAACATTTAAATTCTATTATTATTCACAAAAGCTCTGGCCTTGATGCTATTCATCCGCTATTTATTAGAAATTGTTCAAATTGTTTGGCAAAACCGCTATGTATTCTTTTTAACAAATCTCTAAGGGAAGGCTGTGTTCCAAAAATCTGGATAAAAGCTTGGATTACCCTAATACCTAAAGGAACAGTTACTAAAGAAGTAGAAAAGTACCGACCTATTTCCAAACTCTGTCATTTTAGTAAAATTCTCGAGAAAATAATTAAGGAACAGCTTTTTGAAGTTGTTAAACATCACATCACCCCATGTCAACATGGTTTCTTTAAAGGGCGGTCTGTGGAGACTAATTTATTGACATTTACGGGAGTAGTGCTGGGCGGCATGGATGATTGACACACTGTAGATGCCGTGTATACCGATTTTGCCAAAGCATTTGATAAAATCTGTCACAATACATTATTAAACAAGCTTTGGCGACTCGGTATACAGGGCGATCTATTTCGCTGGGTAAAATCCTACGTGGAGAATAGAACCCAGGCTGTTGTCTTGTCTGGATACACATCACAATATAAGACTATAACTTCCGGAGTACCACAGGGCTCCCATTTGGGCCCATTACTTTTTATGTTATATATAAATGATATCACAGAATATATAAAATTCTCGAACGTATTACTTTATGCTGATGACACTAAAATATTTAGACTAATCAAGAATCCCTCCGACTGTGACCTATTACAACAGGATTTACTCAATCTTGAAAGATACTGCCTTGATAATAATCTTTTCCTAAATAATGATAAATGTAGCAGTATAACTTTCTCAAGAAAAAAGAAAAATATAGATTATTGCTACACTCTTGGCGATGTAAATTTAAACAGAGTATCTGAAATCAGAGATCTTGGTATAACAATGGATTCAAAACTTTCATTTATCCCTCATATAGAAAATATGTTAAAAAAGTCTTTTAAGCAGTTAGGTTTTATTTTACGTGTCGCAAAACCCTTCAAAAATGCATCAACTTACAAAATATTATACAACAGCTATGTCCGTAGTCGTCTCGAATTCGCTTGTGCCGTTTGGAAGCCTTTCCATTCTATCCATATCGATAGAATTGAAAGGCTCCAAAAGAAAATGAAGTCACTTGATTTTAGAACTTGTCATAATTATGTTAGTTACGCCGACTCTTTACAACGCCATAAAATGCAGTCACTGAGTGATCGGCGTGACTGCGTAGACTCTGTTTTACTCTATAAAATACTAAATTCGAAATTAGAAATTCCTTCCTTACTTCATATGGTTTATCTCAGGGTCCCTCGTGCCCGTATTCGTCAATGTCGCAAAAAGGAATTGTTTTCTATCCCTTCTAGTAGAACATGTTACGCCCGTAATATGTTTATCAGACGTGCTTGCAGACTTTTTAATGAATGCTTAAAATTAACTAATTTTGATATATTTAATAGTAGTATAATATATTTGAAGAAATTGTTCCAATGATTGGTAATGCAAGACACCATTGTTTCTAAGCTTATAACTGTAGCTAAACCTAGATACTTAGTTTACAACATATTGTGTAATTATGTAGGTACTTCTCGATAATAATAGTATGCATCTTTGTGCATATGCATATGTATATATATAATGTTGCATGTAATGGGTTTTTAAATGTGTGTACTTATACTTTAAAAAAAACCATAATAAGATGTCGGAATCCGTATCAAAATAATACTTGCTAAAACGTACACTGACTTTCAAGATTTCAAGGTTTGATATACAATAACATCTTTACTAAAGTATCCGACATTTTAAAATAAATCTTTTTCAGAATATTGTATTTAGCACATTTACAATTTAAGGAAACTGTAGGTCTTATGTTAATAACAACAATTTCTGTACACATTTTTGTATATGACCGTTTGTTTCTCATAAATAAAATAAATAATATAAAATAAAAACGAAATGGCGCCTCCTCGAGCCTCATGTAGTCGTATCTGAACAATTATTAAATTTTTGCAAATGTTGATATTTATTTTTTATTACGAGTATAAAAGAAAAAGTGTGCAGTATGCAGTTAATCGAAAATTTATCTGGAAACGCGTAATAACTGATGTTTGAACAACAAATAGATACTGCGGCCGCCTTCGAAACCGGTTTATAAATGAGAATTGCATTTTTTGTTTCGAAATTAATTTCGATAAAAAAGATATCTCGAACTCCGTTTCGATAAACGAATATCGTCATTCGATACTATGAAAACGAAAGCAAAATCCCTTTAGATACATTAGAAGGGATTTACTTTCCAGTCCTGTGTGTGCTGACAGGTGAATGCGGAAGTGCAACGAGGCAAAATTCCATTTATTTACTTGTTGGGCGTTAATTACAGTACTCACAATTAATACAACACACTGCATCATATTCCTGCGATGAAATAAATTAACCTTCTGTAAGACAGAGTATCGTAACTCGTACCATTTAGAAGATATTCAAGAATTTATTTTCGGTAATTAACATCCCTAGATAGTATAAAAGATCCTTAACAATTAAACAATTTTGATGTGTGTGCCATTTCAATTCCGAATATTGTCATACTTGACATTAATTTTTCTTAACTCCAAGTTAACTCTTAAGGTTGTTTTGCATTCACTCGTGGTGATATAATTATAAACAAAACTTGTCACGTTACGTCGCCTTTCAAGTGAAATTGAAAGGCGAGGTAAGCAGACTTTATTTTTTAAAAGAAGTTGAAAGTAAAAGTAAAAAATAAATAAAAGAAAATGCTTAAGGCCGGGGTAAGCTTTTATTTGGACAATGTTTGTTATTAAGGCACTCACAGATTTTAGATATATAAAAAAAATAACTATGTAAGATTAAAAGGTCAAACACTATAAATTTTAAGTAGGTAACCCAAAAATTTGGTGCCTCGAGACAGAAGACTCGGCGCCTCGAGTAGTGGTACGGCGACTCGAGTAGGTTGGCGTGTCGGCTTGAGTAAGTTGGCGCGTCGGCTTGAGTAAGATGGCGCGTCGGCTTGAGTAAGATGGCGCGTCGGCTTGAGTAAGTTGGCGCGTCAGCTCAAGTTAGTTGGCACGACGACTCGAGTTTGTTGGCACGACGGCTCCAGTAAGTAGGCACTGAGACTCGAGTAAGTAGGTACGGAGACTCGAGTAAGTAGGTACGGAGACTCGAGTAAGTAGGTACGGAGACTCGAGTAATTAGGTACGGAGACTTGAGTAAGTAGGTACGGAGACTCGAGTAAGTAGGTACGGTGACTCGAGCACCGTGGCTCGGGAAGAATGGCTCGGCGTATCGAGAAAGAGAAGAGACGTCGAAGTAAGTACGTGAGCACGAGGTCTTCTTGAAGTGCAGGGCCTGGCTTGGCCTTGCACTGACCAATTACGACTTGACTGATGAAAAGTCGGCGAGAAACTGAATTGTCCTAGGCAATGTTCGGCTTTTATACTATTTCTTGCCGTTGTTCGAGAATCCATAGTTCTAAATTTACAATTTCAAAATTTACAGTATACCAGTATACAATTTAGACGTAAAATGATTACAACCTTAGCTATAAATGAGTTTTGACAATGTCCGTTGCTATGAAGGTCGATAAGTAAACATGTCAAAAGTATTAAATTCTAGGATAATTATATTTGTTTTCGTATGAAAACAACAAAATAATTGAAAATATAAAGCTATATCAGACAAGGTAAGTTTCTGGCGTGTTTAGTGTGTCCCATAACATAGGCAGTGACGGAAACATTGAAATTTTCGAAAGTAATCAAAGAAACAATATTTTCCTATCGTTATAGTGATTCAAGTGAAATGTTTAGCGAAAGAAACAAGGTAACGAACCAGAAAAAGCGCATTGCCGCAACCTGCATACGAGGGCGAACAGATGCTCTTAAGAACAAAAGGTATGCTACAAACTTTAATTTTGAAAACTAAATATTCTACGTCGGTTCTATGGCTATACACGGCTATATGCGTGAAGGAACGGAATTCAATTAAAACACCTGTATACGTTATATAACACCGACCCATACGTGCTCAATTTAGGTACAAAAATCGAAATTTTATGACAATACAACGAAGATATAACACACATCAACAGCTTTATAGCATAGATTAAATATGAAACTACTATATGATCTCCATATACCTACATATACACAAAATCTATTTCTACCAAATAATTGGTAGATTATAATGAAAAAATATGGTGTAGCAAAAGATTTGTTCCATGGATAATAGCGTAAATTCAGACACACAAGGTTTTTTTGATGAAATTAGGAGTTTTTTAACGCTTAATTAAGCCGTGAGTGAAAAATCGTCGAATATGCTATAAAAAGACATGTTTTACTTTATTAAATTATTTTTAGTTTTAAGTGCACGAAGAAGAGTAGAACGTCGCCATCTGCCGATTATAAAATCTAAAAAAACCTAAATATTCCTTTTGTTGATAGTTGACGTGTCACATAGTTCCTTAAAATACCATTTTATGAGATAGAAGAAGAGTACCATATCAGCCAAAAGACGTCCCCTGCTGGACATGGGCCTCCCGCAAATTCACGGAGGGTATATGCCATAATCGCCACGCTTGGCATGCGGGTTGGCGATCGCAGTATAATTATAACCAAGGTATAAATATTGCAACGGATACAATATTTTTAAGATGTCACATTGATAATAAAATAATTCATACATTTCACATTCACAAAATTTCAAAACAAATGCTTTTGGTTAGTTATTACGCATTCTTGAAACCTAGACCTCTTATTTAAAAAATAACGCAATTTATGTCGTAGGTACTATGCTCTTGTAGTTCATGGAATTGGTACATTTTACCTTGCATGACATCGGGTAGTTTTGATTTTTTATATGTTATATGTGATGAAGTGGTTATGGAAAATCCAAGTTTTCGACCTTGGAAACCCTCCGGATCATTGTAAAATTTTTGAAAAACCATTAAATTTTTAGACCTTTTTCAGTTTCTACCATTTTTTACCAACAGGGATCTACTCGTATTTTACGGCAAATGTTACTATGTCCACTTTAAAGAAGACTAAATTTTCAATAAATTAGGTTCTATTGAAAGGGCGATGAACCATATAGCTACAGTTGTTCAAAAATTTGCAAAATTTCCAAAACGTAATAATTTTAGACTTTTTTTAAATTCTTCGTCCATGAGGTCAACTGTTGACCCATTTTACGTCGTAAGTCCATTCGCAACAAAACAAGACCAGTTGGTCTATTGAGACCTTATAGTTCTTTAGATACTTAGAGTAAACAAAATAATAGATTATTGCAGTTGCAGGAAATCATTTATAGCAGGGGTTGAGGAGCTAGTGGTTTCGTCATCAATTGAGGAATGAGACATCGAGTGCTCTACATCCAGGCCTAATTGAGGGGGTTCTTCTCGTTTTTCAGCCAAAATGTACCTAAAATAAAACCAAGAACAAAATTAATATCGTAACTTTCCAACATGTTATGAATAATATCGTTTGAAGCAGGAAGGTAATTCTTACTGGCAAAATAAAACCATTTTCACCTGCTAGTATGTTCGCCGAGAGTGAAATTTCACAGCATCCCGGGTTGGAGGCAACCTGGCGAGATTCATGTTGGTCTTAGCTGCCGCCCTCGTAAACATTTGGTAGCGAAGGTCTTTGATATTTTCACTGTTGCCTCCATACAGTGAAACGAGGAAGCTCTCTCTTGCTTTGGTGACCTGCTCAGGGGGCTTAGGAAAACCGCAGCGTTTTGTTCGAGGCGCGGCTATTGTTTCAGTGTCGAGAGAAATTTCATTTTTTCGTGGACAAAAAGCGCTGATGCTCTATCACAACCACTGAAGGCGTGAAGGAACAGTGCCGTTACGCGTTCTGCTTGTTGCGTGAAGTAAGTACGGTAAGTTTTCACTACGTCATATGTCGAGGACATGGAAATGGCTGTAGTAACTATTAACCGGTTAGCTACTTCCTCTGCTTATAGTGTAAGAATATTGTTCCTCTTCAGGTGCAGCTTTTGCGTGTTGATGAGTCTGACCTTATTCCTGCCATTCGATAGGAACTTATCCTGAGCAACTGGAGCAATGGTTATCAAGTCGAACGTCAAGTGAGGACTTTGTTACAACTCTACGGAGACGTTCAGAGCTCTTGGTGTTTTTTTTCTGAAGCGTCAGATGTATAACCATCGAAAACTACAGTTATTAGGAGCCGTAGCGACTTTGCAAGTATTGGACATAACTGTCACCAATTTCCTCAAAAGACACATTGCGAGGCCACACAACTTTGTAGAGCAGATGTCCACCGTCTACAACTACGTACATATCCTTACCCTGCTGCTTCTTATCCAGACTCACCTTTAAGCTTTGTAGAATGATAAAATATTTTTTAGGAAATTTTCTAACGTAACCAAATTACTTTTTTTTATTGAATATTTAGTCTTCTTTAAAGTGTAAATAGTAATATTTGGCGTAAAAAAATAGGTCCTTGTTGGTAAAAATTGGTAGAAACTGAAAAAAGTCTGAAAAATTAATGATTTTTCAAAAATCTGAAAATGATCCGGAGGGTTTCCGAGGTCGAAAACTTGGATTCGTCATTACCACTTCACCACCGGCAACATATAAAAAAAAAACAGAACTACCCGATTTGATGCAAGGCTACCCCCCTTTTTGGATACGATTTCCATGTACCTACTGTTCACGCTCATCTTAACTATGCTTTATCTATTTGGGGCAATGCGGTTAAAATCCAAATATTACCAAATACCAAAATGAACTATCAAAATTCTGTTCAGTCTACGCAAGGGCACATCTTTTAGAAAATAGGTACTTGGCAAGGGGTCGAATTATTACTGTTATTTTATTATTTATCTTCAATAGTTTTAAGGAGAATTGTAAAAAAGCATGTACATTCACGTAATACAGATAATAAAAATAAATTTTGTATATCTCCAACAAAACTAGTTAAATATTTAAGCAGGAGGAAGATCTCTTCCTCTTAAAATTACTGTACTTAATTTGCTACCTTCTCACTTAAGAGTGCGCAGTAAGTTCGGTTCTCCATACATACGTACCTATTTACGCTCTCATTTTAAAACGCAATGCTAGAATAACGTGAAACTTTGTATACACAATGGGATTCGGCATATCTAGGTCGGAAATTAGTTTCTGTTGCTTGAAATTATAATGGAGAAAAAATACAGCGATTATTAAGGTTTTCATACAAGCCGTAAAAACTCAAAAAACCGCAGTATTTTTTTTCTTTTACAATTTCTAGCAAAAATATCTAATTTTCGACCTAGATATGCCGGATTACATTGTGTATACAAAGTTTCATGTTATTCTAGCATGGCGTTTTAAAATGAGATACGTAAATACGTTTGTATGGAGAACCGAGCGTACTGCGCCCTCTTAACAATTTCGAAATTTTAAACTATTCAATCGATGAATTTACTGACAAATTAAAAGAAGAGGGATCTCTTAAAAAATAATATTGTTGAATTAAGTAGAGCATTGTAAAATTTAATTATATAATTTAAATATATAACGTATACCTATTAATTTTATTGTGGAACTGTATGAATAAAATTACGTAAAACTAATAACCGTATCAGGACTTGCTACATGTAACAATCCTTGTTACTTCACCAAATAAATGATAAATAAATAACTAAGACTATGAGAGTGGGCCCGTGCCTCAGTGGTACAGTCAGCATACAAAGTGGCCACGCAAATGAAGGGGTTGAAAGCTCTTATTCCCTTGTAATAAAGACTTTTGAACTTTTCAAATATAAAGTTAATTTTGATGCTGGCTGTACGTATATAGGCTGATGCTGATGATAAATAGCATTACTTTGACGTGACTCTGATTCTGATTTTGAAATTACTACTTAAAAAAAAGGTATACAAAAAGTCGATTTAAAAAATGCGCTAATAAATTTTTTCCGCTTGTCATGGCAATGTCGAGAGGTACATAAAATCGCTTATGAATCACCGAAGTCTTCTAGTTACAGCCGCTGCCATTTTTTAGCATTTCCATCCGGAAACCTTTCTCGGACGATGGCGGAACACTTTTTTAAAGAATTGAAATCAAATGAAAATTGTCTTAAATCGTACAATCCCTTAAGATGGACTGTAAGCATCAGGATGTAGTCTCGTGTATGCGAAAAGCGCTTATATTGATACAGGATTGGCATAAACACATTTTTTATGTTTTCATTTGCAAACGCTGGCTGAACCTTACGAGATAGATCAAACTAATGTACTACAGTATTGTACACCTTAAAAAGATAGATCTACAAAAAGTCCGCGATGGTATATGTCTATCTCTTAGGCATAACCCACAATAATCACTTTTGTCCTTTACTTTTTACGAGAAATAATGGCTTATTTACGAAACGATTTAAAGCAATACAGCTCTAATCCTTATTCAGTTATTTAAGTACCTTAAATACATTGTACATTTAATACGGATCAATATGGCCTCGTACAGAATGTAATTTAAATGAATATTTTCGAACATATTACTGATTAAAAATGCAGGGCCATAGCGGTTGCGGCGGTACCGGTCGGTTTGTATATAAAGAGACATTCTGTAGTATCTATCTATATATATATTACGCGAAGCCGATCTTTATAATGCCCATCAGATCTACAGTTATGGACCGACTTTGATAAATTATATACCATAGGATTCGTCCCATCCTGCAAATGTGCAATAAGGTCTTAGTTTTTTTTATTTTTGTCCTGGAAAATTAATAAAATGATATTTACGAAAAATCCTGGATGCCCCGACAAATATAAGCCTCAAAATAGTGTTCGATGACGCCGCATACAAGCGAGGGGTCAGCTTACCTTGGTGTACGAGGTGTCAAAATTTAGCTTGGTTAACACGTGACCTCCACGTGACTTGGGAACTGGCTATGGTATGATTCCGGATGACATAAAATTAAATACGAACTAAAATGTTCCTGTAAGAAATATCTGGTACAGCATTACAATATAAAACTTTTGAGTCGAGAAATACTCAATATCATTAACAATAAACGAAAGTATAATTACTAATTTGTTAACAAGACAATACATAATATTCGGTCTAAGTATTTACAGTTTACATAAATGACATATGTATTGTGTCAACTTTTTTTTATTGTGCTCTAATTATGTCAATATTGGCTTGTATATCAAGTTGATATACAAGCCAATGACGTTTCAAATATACGTTCCGTATATCTTGACTGATATTGATATCTGCCAAAACAATGACAAACCAAATTAAACTTTACGTTGTGAGTTACAGAACTGTTTCTGAGTTAATCATAGATAAGCTGCAAAACATTTTGAAAGAATAGAGGCTAGCTTTGTCTAAGTGTGTGTCTCTTCCACCTATTGCCATACCAGTAGGGTGATCATAAGCAAAGAAGTTCAATCAGTAGACGTTACTTATTGGTGGATTCAGATCAAACCGACGAGAAAACAATGTTGCACTAATAAACGTTTACGACGCCAATAACGTATTCGACGTATATGCCATTGATTCGACAAAACGACGAATATATCCGTTATGGTGACGGCGTCCAATGCGATATCAACCTAGATGCATTTCTATTGATAGTGCGCTTAAAAGGTAAAATACTTTAACAAAATTAAGACGTCAGAAAAATAATTCAACCCTTTAATTGTCGACAACATGGGAGTTATAACGTACGTTGTCAAAATCACCTTCGTTCTTTAGTTGACGTGTAAGTGTCACCGCTGTTCATAAAGTATAGCGGTCAAGGGGTTAATTTGCTATTCATCAATGTTTGTCTGAGGATGTCAAACGAAAAGTTGAACCCTATAGAAATGCATGTAGGTTGATATCTCATTAGAGGCCATGACGGATATATACGTCGTTGGCTTCGGACCGTTGGTGCGCAATATAGGTACGTTGTTAGCGTCGAAAAGGTTAATAATACTCGAAAAGTTAGAGGACATGTATATTTCTCTTTGTTACGTTTCAGTAAACAAATAAGGGGGATAATGGTCACGTTAAACTGCCACGTTCTGAAAGGGCGTAGGTACATTGAAAGGATGAATAAGATTACCACTATTGGTAACATGTTCAATTAAAAGTTAAAATTATACTGTATCAGTGTCACCTGCAACAGTGACAGTGCCGGTTTACAGGGGATCTACCCGAAACACCCGAAGATCGAAGTTCATTATATTTCATTTTCTATCACACCAATAAGCAAGTGTTATAGAGATAGATATAACGAAAGATTTTAACCCAGTTACTTCACTTGACAAAATACACCTCACAACTGTCATGCCAAAACCACACGATGGGCCATGATGGGCCACGTAAAAGACGCAGTTATGCGGTGGAACGAGATGCAAATATGTTTTTTTATGATTGACTGACTGGCGATTGGCCGTATTCTCACCTGATGGAAAGCGATGGCCTTTAATGCATAACTGCGACCTATACGTTGGCCCATAATGGCCCATTGCGTGGTTCCGGCATCAAATGTTAATACCAATGTTGCCAATGTCGCATGCATCGTTTTTTTCTAGATTAGATAGAATAGGTTATGAGGATACTAAGAGTATTTCTAAAGAGATCCTATACGAGTACGAGTTCCACCAAGGGGGACGGAAAAGCTGTTACCCACCTAAATTGAGAATTTGTCTTAAACAGCTGGCGCCTTATCATAAACAACCTCTTTAATTTGGGCGGGTATGACGTGGACATGATAATGAGCCAAATAAAAAAGTGGAACTATGACAAAGACTACAAATGATGTATCTCTCTCTGTCGCTCTTATTCCATTTAGTACATGACCTCGGTAGTGGTATTATTATTTGAAAATTTCTCAGGGGTACTCTAAGGGAGGGTAGGATAGGAGTCATATCACAGAACATTCTTAATTGCGGAACTATGACAAAGACAACATATGATATATCCCTCACAGTCGCTCTTATTCAATTTAGTAAGTATATGATATGATCATATCGCTCGCCAACGGTATTATTATTTGACGTCTTCTCTGGGGTACTCTGAGTTTGCGTACCTTATTAGAGCCTTATTTAGACAAGAGAAGCCATCAGCGCACATTACCGAACAAAATATATTGGGGGAGGTAACACACACATAAAAAACCACACATACAAAATATTTTCCTATTACTAGGCACCATTACACTGAAACAATCAACGCACACACATTCAAAACACTAAAATTATCTAATTATTATCAGATGGCCAAATTGACTGAAGTTGCTAAGATGCATATTTTTTCATAGTTAGTAGGTAGATCTTATTTCTTGAAATAAGGCTGACATTTACTGTAAATTTGACGACTAGCCGTGATGATCAAGCACGAATGTTTTTAAATCGACTTTGTAATCGACCTTCCGAATACGCATATTCTATCCCGTGGCTTCGCTTGCATTCTTCGTAGTACGTCGATCTATCTTCGTAGTAGTATTTTTATATCAGCATTGCAACCGTGCGAAGTCGGGGCGGGTCGCCAGTAATGTATATAGAGGAAAGCTCCAAAAGTAACATAAATCGGGGTTTCATGATGTTTGTTTGACTATTTATTATAGAGGCGTTTATATCAAAGAAGAACTCTTGTTATTTAAATATTTTTTGTGAAACGTGATTTAATTATCAGACACTTCACCCCAAGACTAACCCGATTAAGTCTGAAATTCAGCAAAAAATGTATTTCAGTTTTGACGTCAATCTGGAGTAAGGCTGGCGTTATCTCGGGTAAGCTTTATCGGTGTCGACTATTGTAAATCTCTTCTTCTTTGACGTAGATAGCGTTTGTGAGGACAATGAACCTTTGAGGAAAATGCCAAAATATTTTTTTGCGGCAAATTCATTTGCTCGTCACGCTAGTTCGGTATTTGACTTGCCGCTTGGTCTATAGAATCCATATCAAACTTTACCTTACTCGGCAAAGCGAGTGCGCCTAACATGTAAATACAAATTTAGCTTTAATTTAATGAGTACAGTCATACATAATAGTCTCCCTGAAACCAATCAACTTCTGTTAATTGATGAGTTGTTTACAAAATACCGTATAGCTGTCCGACTATTCGTTGACCTCGAATCATTATTTGCAACAAATAAACATGAATGCAGATCTATAGATTAATTGACCTTATCATAAAATTGCTTATGTGGCACTCAACATTTTAGATTTATCTGCCCTTATGTATACGTACTTAAAAAAATATGAGTTTGCGATACCTATATCGCAAACTCATATTTTTTTTCCATTCTAAGCATCCTAAATTAAAGAGCGTGACCATTCTATATTTATATATTCATACACCATTATATATTTTGCAATTAACCTATGTCACAGTAGATATATATAGCCTAGTACAGTAAAACAAATCCATACAAATGTCCGATTTGACGCACCCACACAGACACACGTCATTACAGTAAACTTAAGGAGATCTCGGAGTGTTTCGATCACGTGTGCCAAGCACATATCGCGTAGAATAGTTGAAGAAGTTTTTAATAAACTAGCGCGTGCTGGCCACTATTTTGATTTGACGTGACATAATGTGAAGAAATGATTTGATAAAAATGCGATCAAATATTAGAAATACAAATGAGGCATACTTATGTAATATTGTGTGGTTTATGTTTTATGAATAACTAGTTTTTCGTGGAACTCGTTTAATCGCTATATCGCTCTGCCGTACAAACTTCGACCCTCTTTTCTCTTCCTTTAAGGATCATTTCCGGGATCGCCTCAAACTATCTCCATGCGAAATATTTCCTCAATCGGTTTGGCGGTTTAAGCGTAAATTGTGGCCTGAGAAATATTTTCGTCTGATAATACAAAATGTATTGAAGGTAATGCATAAATGTTAATATAAATAAGAATTCTTAATTTAATGTTGTTTGTTGCGCAGCTCCGCCCGTGTATTACAGAGAACGTAAGCAAAGCCGCGGCATATAACCAACTTAGAAAAGTTGATAAACCCCCGACATTTTCATTTCAAAGTTCAATATCTCAAAAACGGGTTAACCGATTTTGACGAAATATATTTAAGAACGAGACAAAATTGTTTATTTTCAAAAAGCACAATACTGAAACTAAATTAAACCATAATTAAAAACCGGTTTCGTTTTCTGTTTAACCGCTAGGGATGCAACATACAAATACACAGATACCCAGGTTAAACTTCTAACACCTCTTTTTCGTTGCGTCGGGGATTAAAAATATAGCCTATTTTAAGTAGTTTCGGAGATTACGTCCCCTACACACAAACGCTATTAGTGTACCTATATTACTTACTACTTACTCCTCTGGCGCAGCGACCCAAAGTGTGTCTTGGCCTCCAATACACGCCACCGATCCCGATCCTGCGTCATTTCCATCCACGACTCAACTTGAAGCTCGCATAAATCGATCTCCACAGCATCGGCCCAACGGTATCTAGGGCGGCCGACCGGGCGTTTCCCACTCGGTTTGCCCAGGTAGGCTCTTTTGACGGCACGGTCGTCACCCATTCGCTCTAGATGACCAAGCCAACGAAGTCGACACGCTTTCGTTACCCCGATGACATTCGGTTCCGCGACAAGTTTACCCAGATCAATTCAATTTACCTAGATTACCCGCTAAATATCATTTGAGTATCTACGGAGTAGAATACAAATCAATGTTTTAGTAAATATAATAATCTTATTCAAATTTACATAAATTGAGAAGTGCAACCCTATCGCTCTAACAAAGCCCAGGGCCAAAAAGGTCTTAAGTGACTCTATTTGAGTTACTGCCTTAAACTATATATATACTGTGCCTATGTAACCAAAGAAGACATTATACTAACGTAAAATGTAACTGCGTATGCGGTTATTCTTCTTAACTCTCCTGCTGACACCTACAGAGTAAAATTTGTTGTAATGAACGCCTCATCTCCTAGTAGTTTTTTTTATATGTGAGTTAGTTCCGTTTGCGCCCATATGAGATAAGAGCGGAAACACCGTGGAGGGGCGTTCAGTTTAGGGTTAGTTTATCTCTATCATCTCAAGGAGATATTCCCACTCTTATGTCTCCGTCTCATGAAAGAGAATGACAGGATACTTGAAACGTTGAATTGTTGTGACGTTCCATTCTGTCAACGGCCATCGGTGTCGTGAGCCATTAGATCCTACAAAAACAAGATCATCAGACATTCTGAAAATAATGACATTACATCGAATCAAGTGATAGTCGCGTGTCATGTTCACATAAAAAAGGGGCGGGTGAGGTTGTTGGGTGGTAATTGGCAATTTCGTTTTTATGTCGATTGGCCCGACTGTAATTAACGAGCGACACCAGCCTAAAAGGCGCTGGCAAAATTCTCTTCGGCACTTTTTCTTTAACTAAAAATAGAACTTCTGCAGTAACAACTCATAGGCCTTTACGTATATTGCAGACGATTTAAGCATTGCTGTGCATTTTCTGTACACCGTTTTTGGTGACTGTATAGACCAATGCGGGAACGGCACGATCTTCCACAGTTATTGCAGTAAAGGTTGACGTCAGAAGCTGTAGTTCGGATTTTATGTCTGCGCAACCTTTTGTTTGCTAATTTGTCAAACCAGGCTTCACCACACAACTTTCTGCCGTCGACAACGCGTTTGCGCCATCCGTCTCTATCAACGGCAAGTGATTCCCAGGCTTAGCGCAGTCCTTAAAGCGCAGCATCGGTCTCCCAACGTTTCTCCTAGCGTTGGCTATAGCGCCAAACATGATGCGGCGAGGTATACGAGAGGATTCCATCCTGTGCACATGGCCTAGCCATCTCAGGAGTCTCTGCTTGAGAAGAGCATACAAGCTGGGCAGCTGCGATGTGTCAAAAACCCTCTGATTGATAACCTTGTCCTTCCAAGTAATGCCTAAGATGTTACGTAGACAGCGCATGTGGAAAGTGTTAAGTCGTCGCTCTTGTTTAGCGTTCGATGTCCAGGTTTCGGCTCCGTACAAGAGAATGGCCAGAACGCATGTTTGATAAACTATCATTTTGGTTCTGATAGTGAGATATTTGTTGCACCAAACTCCTGTACGCAGCCTACCGAACATCGTTGCCGCTTTGCCGATGCGAATATCGATCTCTGCATCAAGCGAGAGATTGTTTGACACGGTCGACCCGAGATAACAAAATTTGTCGACAACTTCAAGAGCTGGGCCATCCACCAATATGCTTGGTGTTTCCGCACTACCCTGCACTAACACTACTGTTTTCTTGGCATTTATGGACATTGAAAACATAGTGCAAGTATACGATGGGAAACAAATACAAATAATATTCATTAATTTGGATCAATACCGAATGATCTATCTGGTTGTCTTTTAGCCTTCAACTTGACAATGTATTATGTCGTCTGACGGTCCGTCAAACTATGTATCTTGCCGGCATATTTCCGAAATTTCTTGACCAAAATGGCACAACCGGGACGTCGTTTGGTTACGTCGTTTTCTCGCGGATCCGTGCGATTTTCAACTTCAAATTTAAAGGTTCTGAGAGGTTTGTCAAGTTTCGTTTACAAGCAACCAGACAGGCGTGGTATTTAATAATTGTTTCAACGTTTTTGATGATCTGCTTATTGGATTTACGGTACTTGTAATTACATAGTCTTTTTCGTTTTTAGTTTGGGAATTAGGAGAAATCCAGGTCCATCTACAGTGGAGTTTTTTGAAAAAGGAACTGCTTGCAATTTGCATATTTAGCGAAAGCAAAATATGCAAATTGCAATTGATAGCAGTTGCTCCGAAAGCATGGACATTATTGCTGGCGTCCCGATAGGCTTCGAGCTATTCCAGATGCTGTTTTTGCTGCATATCAATGACATGATGTCTATTGGCGGCATCCATTGTTATGCGGATGACAGCACCGGGGTTGCTTATTACACGGGCCGTGCCAACATTCCTCGTTCCTCTGTCTTAGAGAGTCGCGAACAACTGGTGTCCGAAATCGAGACCACTCTAGTCAGAGTCTCTGAGTGGGGCCAGCATAATCGGGTCCAGTTCAACCCCACCAAGACACAAGTATGTGCGTTCACTGCTAATAAAACTCCATTCACTGTAGCCCCGAGGTTCCAGGGCGCAATCCTCTCCATCTCAGAGAGTATTGGGATCCTTGGTGTCGATATTTCCAGCGACGTCCAGTTTCGGAGCCATTTAGAAGGCAAAGCCAGGCTGCTAAAAAGCTAGGCGTGCTTAATAGAGCGAAGCGATACTTCACCCGGGAAAAATACTTCTACATACGTCACCTCTGGGCGGGAGCACCTGGATACCAGCTTGTGCCTTTTGACTTGCTTCAGTGGCGTGCTGTACGAATCGGGGACGATCCCAAGCTGACGAGCGATATTGAACCGTTGAGTTTAAGGAGAAACTTTGCCTCCTTGTACGTGTTCTATCGCTTATATATTGGGTTGAGCTCCGAAGAACCTACGGCCCCTTTCTACCATCGCACTGCTCGCCGACGGCAGGGCATTCACCCTCACACCTAACAACCTAAATGGTCGCGTATGGTACGGTTTCAGAGGAATTTCCTCCCTCGGACGCTCCGATTGTGGAATGAGCTCCCTGCCTAGGTTTTCCCGACGGACTTGTAGAGTAGTATGGGGTTCTTCAAGAAAGGAGTGTATAAATTCTTAAGGGGTTGGTAACGCGCATGTGACACCCCTGGGAGTTGCAGGCGTCCATTGGCTGCGGTGACCGCTTACCATCAGGCGGGCCGTACGCTTGTTTGCCACTGACGTGGTATTAAAAAAAGCAAACTGGATGGTGGTGTGACGTCCTTGTGTTCCGATCTCATCACGTACGCCCAAGCATTTTGGCTAGAAGAAACGCTAATGACTATGTCAAGTGGGGTGTCAAATAAAAGGGCTTAAATTGCACATTCTGAACATTTTTGGGTGGATAAATACGAGTATCTATGTATGAAGGAAAATGTAGAAAAAAATACCGTGTAGGGAATATTCATATTTTCTGTATATATTCTGAAAAGTTATTGAGCCCATCGTTACATTGAAGAGCACGGTTGTGTAATAAGCCCGCCTTACCTCGTACCTCCTTGTTAACGCTTTACTGATGATAGTATTAAGGAAACCATATTCTGCGGCTAACATTATATACGAACGTATTTAACAGGTTTATGAATACTCAAAGGATTGGGAATGCACATGACGTGATTTTTCTTTCTTTTTGTTTTAAAAATCTCTTTGACAGATGATTATGACGTAAATATAGCGTTAGTATTTCTCCAACCGGATGGTGGCAAAAGCATAGTACGTGCATTAAACTATGACATAGCTAGAAGTATCAAGGTAATTTATGTGACATGAAAATGAGATTTGAAATACATAGCGATTGAGACACTTACTTGGCACTTCACAAGTGGAACACAACTATAGTATATAAGGAATGGTCAGTAAATAACTCCCATAATAATATAGTTATTAGAAAGTACGGCTAAAAGAAAGTAAAGTAAGGCTATGACAGAATAACAGCGTTGCGACTTGCACTCCTTGCAAATTGCAACATCTTGCTGAGTCTTAGCCTGTTCTTTATTGCACACAAAACATTGCTGGATTTACCTTGTGACCACGTGACATCTATGGGCGATGAACCTACAATTATTATATTATATATTCTAAGCGAATGTGATACAGTTGTGTATAGTTGTAGGTAGCATTTATATAAGTCTTGTTTTGTGTGTTTTATGGAATAAATCATTTTTCTTCTTCTTCTTCTACAATCTTGTAATTCGGGTAAATAACAAAATAGGCCCAACTAAAACCCAATGTCACTGTCATTCAAAACCTATACAGTTCAAACTCCCGTCTCTCAGAAGTTAGAACGTGGTTATACAGGGTGATTTTGGGGTCATGATCCATTGTACATGGTCAAGAATTCAAAGTAGACAACGTTATAGTCGGTATGAAGGTTTATAACTCAAATAATACTCATTTTTTAAATGTTAATTGGAATTGATACTTTTTCATACATCAACTTGGTCACCCTACCCCACTGTCAACTCTCCATACTATCCGTCAAAGAGACTAGGGTAACCATGTTTTTTGGTGGTTTTGTATTATTGTCATCAAAATAAATTAACAATAAAATGTGTTTGTTTCCTGTAACAATATTTTTTTGAAATGGCTAACAGATACCAAGTCAGAAAACTGATTCTTGATCCACGACCCCGAAATCACGCTGTATATTCTCTTTGATTGCGCGACGTTACGTTATTCTAAATCTGTTACTAGCTCACTTTTGAGTATGATATTGACACTGTCAAGCAGTGCTGCTTTTTCAACACAAGCGTTGGAAATCAAATTCAGTCCACAATTTGAGATGACAAAGTGTGATGTCCCTAACATGGTTTTCAAGTCTTGGTTTTTTAAAATCAGATCGACGACGACACGAAACAAGCCTATTTTGACCAAAGGTCACTACTCACGGTACTGTCAATTACTCACGGCAAATGAAATCCTGGTAAGGGCATTTGTTTCTGTGGTGAGCAGAGACATTTGTTCCTGAGACTTGGATGTTTTCTATGTAATTAAGTATTTATATATTAAATATATCGTCGTGTAGTATCCATATCACAAGCCTTATTGAGCTTACTATGGTACTAGTTCGATTTGTGTAAAAAAATGTCCACTAATATTTATTTATTTTATTTATTTATTTATTTATTATTAATTGCTACCCTTGAAGCACGTGTGAATGAAAGGAGTTGATAATAGGATTAAATGCGTATTGAATACGTATGTAATATTTGTCGCAAATGCAGACTCCGACCGAAGCGGCTTATTGCTCCTTCCATTTGGTTTTCAGCGCTGTGAATCGTAAAAAATACACTACTATTAAGTGTCTAACCTGAATTTTTAAGGCGCAATTCCATTCACTATGATTGCTCGTTTTTGTAACATACATATATATTCAGATTTATAATCAGGACAGCGTACGTAATATTTTCATTTAACCCTTTGACCAATATTTTTTAAAGCAACTATTTAATAGTTTGCAAGCACGCGTATAATCTAGGTTGTATGGGTATTAATTTTAAGCGAGGATTAAAATTAATAACAAACTTTTTTGATTATTGTAATTTTATATTATTTAATTTAATAATCGGACAACAATTATATAATTTCGTACGCCATTAAGGCACAGCATAGCTGTACTGTACATACTCAATTGTCAACTTTATCCACCTATGTCTGACGAAATAAATGAACTTGTATTAGGGGTGTCGGCGCGTGTAGACAAATTTGGTGGCTGATTGCCCAGACTGGCTTGCTGATGTGGATGGCAGGTTGCGGAAATGACGAAGGCAGCGGTTCATCGAATTAAATATGTATAATTCGGGCTTTTAGTACATTATTTGTAGTGTGAATTTAACGTTATATAAATGGTTATTAGAAAAATATGTAAAAGCTGCGTAGTGCAGCTATGAGGCGAAAAGTTCAAGTGCGTGTCATCTTCCGTGTTCCATATCTCCATTGGCGCTTGATAGGATGACGATCCATCGTCTCATTGGCTGTCGATCAAGATTGCTTTATTTCATCTCAGGATTGGGCCCTCGGAAAAAACGGAATTCAATAAAAACATCCTGTATATTGAGAAATACAAGAATAAAAAAATACGTGTTCTTAATGTTACTTACATAATATTATTATATTTATTAATGTCATTAAAATCTTTCCCCGTTAGCCATATCTTCATCTTATGAAATATCACGTCACTTTTAAAATTATTTATTTTATCGGGAACTTTGTTAAAGAAATGATCCCACAGAAGACGATTATTACTCAACTAACGACAAGAAGTATGGATGTAAGATGTTGTAATATAGTATTTAGTAGATTTCGATATATTTTACGAATGGCGCACTTATCCCGGTGGGCCAATTGACGGATTTTATATCGTAAAAAGGCTATGAGCTTCGTTATGCGATCCAATGTAAACAAGCCTTTACATAGTTCGAAATCACTCGGTCGTTGTAAGAGGCTCCTTCACCGGCTGTAACTTAGTTACGTGCAGTTATCCACTAACATGCTGTCACTTTACGTTAGAGACGTGTTCGCTTTTGAAGTCCACACGTGTTCCCTTAAGTATTTGCCCGTAGTGGTTGCCTGGGTAACATACTCGCTACACAGAATATTGATAGTCTACTATTGGTACCCGGGCTAGGAGCCTGAATATCGTCAGTCTCCTCTTTGCCAATAACTTCTAAGATGCTTTTTAAGAGAGTTGACAGCCGAACCATGCTTACTTAAAATTTAAGGATAAAAAAATATAATTTGGGTCTTTATTGGTTTTCTTTACCTCAGCGTAATCAAACGGTTGAGTTTCTTACGCCGGTTCTTCTCGTGGCAGAGGTAAATTTTTTCGAACCGGTGGTAGTTTATTGACATTCATATGTGCATGTAATATGCCTAATACGAAAAATAAATTACTTTTACTTTTTAATTTTAAAGTACACGACCAATTTTCCAACCCGATTGAATTATAATAATAATAATTGTGGCGAGCTGTTAGCAGACCATATGTACCTGAGTATCCTGTGGGTTAGTTATATGAACAGTTTCCTGACGCTTTTAGATATCTTGGCTCTGCAGATGTGTTCTTTAGCATTGAAAGCTTTCTTGGCCATAGCTACTCGGGTGGTGATAGCTTGGGTACATCTGGAGTCACAGGTTATTATGCTGTCTAAATATTTAAATCTGTCGACTTGTTGAATGGTTGTATCTCTTATGCGTATAGGATGTAAGACTTTATTATGCTTGGATGTGACAATTGTTTTGGTTTTCTGCGTGTTTATTTTGAGCCCAAATTCTGTAAATATTTTGTCCATTTCCACTACAAGTTATTCTAATTGTGTTGAGTTTTCGGCTAATGCAGCAATGTCATCAGCAAATCTGATGAATCAGCCATTAAGAAAATTTTGGAGTCGGACAAGGGAGGAATCAAAATTAATGGGGAAAAATTTTATTTCATAAGATTTGCTGATGTAAATACTTTATTGCACACAAAATACAGGTAAAAATACAGACTTATTTGGTTATATCGGTACAAAGGCGAACTTATCCCTTTAAGTGATCTCTTCCAGTTACCCTTAAAAGTTAAATATTTATCGATTTTTGTCCAAAAAAGTCAGTCCGCGAAAGACATAATTTATGTTACATTAACGTGTCTCTCCACCGGGGAATGGGCAGCAGCATTCCTAGAGTACGGTGGAGATACTGCGATCGCCAACCCGCATGCCAAGCGTGGCGATATTGGCATTTACCCTCCATGAAATTGGGGGAGGCCTATGTCCAGCAGTGGACGTCCTAGGGCTGATATGGTAACGTGTCTCTTACATGCTGGCATGTTTTACACGGATTGAGGGCATCGCATCCCTTTAAAAGGTTACCATGTGTCAGTTGTATCGAGCAAAATGGAAACGTGTGCTGGTCGAATAAAGGGTTAAATGGAACGCTTCGATAATTTTACGCTTAAATTGCTCGAAGGTTAGGTAATGGAATGCTTTTGTCGCATCAAATATACAGGGTGATTCGGGAGAGGTGAGCAAGATCAACACTACGGATTCAGTAGATCATAAGCTGCTTCGTACCGCTATTAGTGAAATTAACGTTCATTTATCTTTGGTGTTGATAGCAAAAAGTTTTACATTATTTACGAAATTCATGGTTACTCTACAATCAGAATACTTCGGTCAAGTGATACGTGTCAAATTAAATGTCATCAATTTCAATTTCAATCATTTATTGATAAAACAAAGTTTTATACGTCAAGATTTCAATTACACATTTACACATATGAACATGTCATTACAACTTACATATTAGGTATGTTAGGTATGATTACAAATGTTTATTTACACTTATACGTACTTTGAGAGGCAAGGCTGAGTCAGCGAAACCAGTTATTATTTTGATTCTGCAATCGATACAGTTGTTAGCCCCCGAGAAAGGCATTGACAGAGTAGTAGGCGCCGAATAGCAACATCACTAAGTTTTTTATTGATAGAACCTTCACTAGTAGCTTGTTTTATCTCCAGCGGGATTTTATTATATACTTTAGGTCCTACCGTGACCGAGTCCGATTACGTTTGAAATATCGTATCTCACTCAATGTGACAATAAAAAGGAGCGTAGCGCGTGCGGTATGCGAGGTTAAGCAATGTCAGGCGAGGTCAGTCCTTGGATGGGTGACCGCTTTGAGTGGTTACTAACTGAGCGCTCCCATACTTTGGAAGGCACGCTAAGCCGTTGATCCCGGTTGCTGTCTATGATAGCACTCGTTAAGCCAAGTTAGAGGCCTCCGGGCGGCTTGAGAACTTCTAACAGTCAAGTTGCCCACTCACTTGACAAGCCTAATCCCAATAAGGTCTAGTTTCCCCCTCGGGTTGGAAGGTCAGATGGCAGTCGCTTACGTAAAAATCCATCGCCTACGCCAATTCTTGGGATTAGGTAGCCGACCCCAGGCATCCTGCAGGATGCAACTGTACTCGGAATAAAGCTAGGAGGATGATGACTCAATGTGACACTTTACTTTCATCGTAATTAAAGTGCTGTCATGACAGTTAGAGGTTTAATCTTTATAAAGCAGTCGTTGTAGGGTGACCATGATTGTAGAGAATTAAACTTTCACTTAACAAAAATTAAAATACAGGAAAAAGGTATGGGTGTTTTACTTGAATACAATGGTGAACGATTCCTTGCCATTTACTATGTATGTAGTGTTGGTCCTGCTCACGTCTCCTGAATCTCCCTGTATATGTCCTCATGTTATCGTTGTATGAGTACATAAAATGTATGTATATGCATTTTATTACTAACGCGTACATATATTGACATTATAACGAGTAAATAAAATGATAAATCTAAAACTAAAAATGTTACTCATATTATTTACATAGCATAAAATATTGTTTCATAGTATAAATCGATCTAAGTATAGGTAATAAGTACCATGTTTGATAATAATTGTTGGAAGAGCGGGGCGTCCCAACACAGGCTCTGTGAACCTAAAGGGAGGCCCCCGAAACTGTAAATCTATATACTTTTCTCAAACATGCAATGAAATATTGATGTTATGTTCCTTATAATAGGCTGCGAAGTATGACGTTTCAGGTGCGGCTAGGACAAGAGGTCGTTAATGGAATTTCATACAAATCTTGCAGGCCTAGGCCGGCATAGTCCTCTTTTTTAATTTCTATTCAACAAAAATTTGAGGCACAGGCTACATGACATTCTGCCACTATGCGCATTAAAAATAAAATTTTGTTTTTTTTTTGTTGTTTATTTCATTGCATGTTTGAGAAAAGCACTATACATACCTCGGCGGTTGCCCACCTCAGACCTATCCGACCTCGCTTCGCTCGGCCGTATATATGTCTTCGGCCGGCAACCCCTTTCGTCCCGGCCTCTGTAGTAATGTACTATTGTTAATGGTAATGAAGATATTTTGTTTTTTTTTTTTTGATTTGTGATCCTTTTCGCGTTTCAGCATTTATGATCCAACACCTTTAGTCTCTGTTTGAACTTCCTCACTCCGTAGGGGGAGGTAAATTTGGCTATAACTGCTCTATACGCCTGCGTCCAATTAGACCCATTACGAGCAAGTGTGATGAAAATAAATATGTGTATATTTTTATACCACGTCGGTGACAAACAAGCACCTCATGGTAAGCAGTCACCGTCACTTAACGGACGCTATATGTAAGGAAAGTATCAGCTAAGTACTTACTACTGGTTTGCAAACGCTGTTTTGCGTAATAAAATATACCTACATTACATAAAATCTAGCGCATCTAATCCGGCACATAAATCGCATTTGACCGGTAGAAAAAGTAAATTTTGGAGAGTCATGAAATTCGGTGGTGTCACGCCGTCCTGCGATATCCGTGCTGGGTGATGCTAAAAGTGCGATAAACTGGCAACCGTACTGTCTTCTCAAACATCTCACGGTTCAAAATAATTGCCATACGATATATAAATAAACAAATAACCTTTCATGGGCATTTGAAGCATATTCAGTGTATTTGTCTTTCTTCCATTGATGCTGGAATTGCTGGATAAACACGCACCACACGCTGTATTTGTCTTCCGAAATAAATATGTATTATGAGATCGCAACGCAAATTGTTTGCAGCATTTGTAGGTGAATGAATAAATATAGAATATATTTAGGAACAGGTAAATTCTGGAAAAAGATGGAGGAGGCAACTATTGGAGGATTGGAGAAATAAACATAGTAGATTATTGATGTCACAAACGGTTGCATAAAAATTAATCGATCGTTAACTTGTACTTTTTGTTTATTTATCTATTCATTGTCCAAAATAAGAAAAGCTTTTGGATACCACATCTTTGAGCATACATCGTATATTCTTTTTTTGTATTTGTTGTTGTATTAGTGGCAACAGAAATACATCATCTGTGAAAATTTCAACTTACTAACTATCACGGTTCATGAGATACAGCCTGGTGACAGACTGACAGACAGACAGACAGACGAACGGACAGCGGAGTCTTAGTAATAGGATTCCGTTTTTTACCCTTTGGGTACGGCACCCTAAAAACAAACCAGCTCACAAAATTCCACATGAATTGGTTGGGAAATGTGAGCTGTAGAGGAGAACAGCCGAAAACACGGACAAGCGGAAACGCTCGCTAGTGATTAGTGCTAGTACACTGGTTGTAGGTTTGCTTAGTTTAGGGATAGTATAATCATACTATAGTTTGGGGAATAGACAGCCATATATACTTAGTAGTGTATATTTATATAGATAAATACGTACTTAAATACGTATATATAAAACATCCATGGCTCAAGAACCAGGAGAAAAAGTTGTTAGTGCTTATCACACATAAAATGCCTTGACCGGGTTTCGATCCCTGGACTACCCCGTAAGCCTATATACAGGTGATCAAATTGCTTAAGGAAATTACCTTTTATCTCCTCCTTTCATCATTGTGGATAGAAAAAGGCTAGTGCCATGTCTACTTCAATATTTGACCTCGATTGACGTGCGTTTAACTAACTATTATATTCCCTAACTATCACCGTTCAATAATGAGATGCTCTTTTATAAAAAAAATACTTTATAAAAGTACATTTACCTTTTCTCCCTAGTGCAATAGTCGGTGCTGGACGTTTTCAGAATACAATTTAGTTTCCACTCGTGTATGTCACGCCACAGTCGTAAATAACCGTGAATTTACGCCGCTTGAACTTGTTTTCCAGCGAAATAAAAGCATTTTATTTTTGTCGCCAGAGTTTGTGACAGTTGAGAGCACAGTGCTAACAGAACTATCTCGATACGTTGTGAAGAGTATTACCTATCTCTGGCAATCTATAAAACACAAGCGTTAGTTTTTCTTACGTGCAGAAATGGCATGGTCTTATGTATAAGTACTGACCATTCTGAAGTGAAAAAAAAAACGGTTATGTGCGAGTCCGACTCATTGCACCGAGGGTGAACAACGATCGTGTAAGCGTCCCGACCCCATACATTCAGGAACATTTTAACATCGCGATGGGTACAGCGCTATCAATTGGCGCATTTTGTTACTAATTTTCTCAATAAAATAACGTACTTGATGTATAATATTTTTGTGAAATATTAATGTTTATTAAGAAAAAACATGTGAAATAACAAAATAGAAATTACTCTAACTTAAAAATAATTAAAACTAACCTATAAAAAATCTAAATGTGGCCCCTTAGGCAGGGTGCCCATCATGCAGGCAGCATTCCCGCGCTGAATTGCAATAGCGATTCTTTGTGCGAGAAAGCTGCCCGCACGAGGATCGCCTGTTGCCTCCCGCAAACGTTTGCTGAGCATCCTGTGAAGTCCACGCGAGCCTTTGCCCCACGAGCCGAGAGTCTCGACACCAAATGCAGCGAACTCGTATTGGGTGCCGAGACACTCGTATTTGGTGGCCTTAAGCCGTTCTCGAGCGTCTGCCGCGGCCCCGGCACGCCTGCTGGTCGATGGGAGGTAGGACGCAGACAAAGTGTCGGCACATAATATTTTTGTTGGTTTTTCAAGAATAATTCTTTATCACATGAACCGATTTCAATAATTTTCTTTTATTTGAATACCTTCTTTTTGACTGTGACGGTGATTAAATGACAAAACTAGTTTTGAAATATTTTTTGATGATAAGAAATATACAGGGCATTTGCTATGGGAAAGCAGTACAGATGGTTACTGAGAAGGATACCTATGTAAAAATGTCATGTGTAGGTATTGCACAGCGAAGTACAAAATTGGAGCGGGTTGTTTTTTGGTATAAATTATTGTCAATAGTGTAGGTAGAGTAAAACCAAACTTAGAATAAATTTTATTTATTTATTTATTCATATATATAGTACATATAAGCTTTTAGTATTAAAACCAAGATGCTCACATGTTACATACACAATACATTTACATGAAAAGGAAACTATGCTAACACAAATATCAATAAAGGAAACTATACTAACACAAATATTACAACATTAACAACACACAATAAGACAATTAAATACTTAGACTATTATTTATAAATGTACATATATGCCTGTAAAATGTACCTGGCGAGTCGTCAAAGACGTCGGCAGGTGTCTTCATAGCCAAAAAATGTCCGTCTCTTAGTCGACATTGTGTGAATTTCTTTTAATTGCGAGTAGGCATATCGAAATACAATGGCCCTTCCATTGTATTTCGATATGCCTATTATTGTTTCGATATGCCTTTATGTTTTAACTCTAGGAGTGAGGTGATTATTATTGGATTGAAAAAAAAACGTCTTTATTCCATAAATATCTGACACTGAAGAAGAGATAACTCTAACCCCCGAGATACAGGTCTCCCACCTAGTTCGGGGGTCGGAACTATCGACCACTACCTTTAGGCGTCGTTGTACAAACAAGATGAATTTTTGATATGTATGTTTATTGTTTGTAAGTTAAGTACAAAAATAAATGATTATTGTTATTATTATAAAGGGGTAGAGCACATAAAAGTTTATATTCAGTGTCCACTACTAGCGTTGGTAGCCTTGAATTGTATGGCTTCAGTGGAAAGGGGTACAAGTTTCATACAAATTGTATAGGATTTCCTTTCCCACTAGAGCCACAGAATTGGTTTTAAATGTACGGGAAAACTAAACGCATTGGAGATCCTATAAAAATAAAACCACTTGAATTATCTTTACAGTACATATGGTGCTTCTTTACCGCACGAGTGCGGTAATCAGTAGATTACGTGCATATGTCCAAACTTTAAAGAGCCATATGTACTGTAAAACGTACGATACATATGCGAATAGGTAATTCGCAACTCGTGTCGATTTAAAAACCCTTCGGTCGTGTTTTAATTTATCACCATTTGTTTCGAATTTCCTGTTCTCTGCACTTGTATCGTAATGTACTATTACAGTACATATGGTGCTACTTTACCGTACGAGTGCGGTAATCAGCCGATTACGTGTATATGTCGAAACTTTAAAGAGCCATATGTACTGTAAAACGTTGTACGATACACGTGCGAATTTCCTATTCTCTGCACTTGTATCGTACAACTGTAAACGCAGCATTACACAACCGAGGCGGGATTTATAATATTGGTTGAATTGAACCCGGCTTACGGAATGTTGAAAGCGATTTAATATGAACGGAACCATAATATTATCGAGTTTCCTGTTGCATTGTTACATATTTCAAAGGGTGTGGACGATTCCAAAACACGATTTAAGAAAATCGACTTTATAGGTATAGGTAGGGTCGGCAGAAGGAAAGACGTGCTAACAGTTCAACGATCTGTATTAAAGTGAAGCGATTACATCGAGGTTCAGAGTGAACGATTGAATTGAATGATTGAGTGAACGAATGACAGATTGACTTACATTATAAATGAATGGAAGGTAGACTTGGATTTTTGTATAATACCAACAGTCCCCCTCAAAAATTCAAACATTTATTTATGTATATGCTAAAGTTACTATACAATCAGCTATGTAGTTTTATTAATATATATTAGATCAATTCTATTTCACAATTACATCAACATTTTTGATATCTTACACTATAAATAATACTTAGTTACAACAAGTTTAAATTAAATTTAACCTGATTCTTAAATCATTAAGCTTCGTCACTGGTATTGCCTTCGTGAACATATCTGCTAGTTGGTTTCCTGTGGAAATATGTTCTAGTATTATTACTTTATTATTAATTTGTTCACGAATGAAGTGATATTTTATATCAATATGTTTTGACTTTTTGTGATTTGTTGGATTATTAGCTATGCTAATGCAACTATTGTTGTCTTCAAATATAAGTATGGGCTTAATCACTTTAATATGTATGCTATTTAATAACGATTTAATCCAAATAGCCTCTTTTACAGCCTCAAATAACCCCATATATTCGGCTTCTGTTGAAGAGACGGCAACTGTATTTTGCTTTCGTGTGCACCACGAAATTGTACAATTATCGAACAATTGGAATAAATATCCTGTTGTACTTTTTCTATCTAATTCGTCGCCTCCCCAATCAGAATCCGCAAAACCGGTTATCAGCTGTTTATAATCACATTTATTATAAGTCAATTTCAGATTTAAAGTTCCTTTCAGATATCTCATAACATGTTTTAAACATTTCCATAATTCTTCATTACCTTTACTTTGAAACCTACTAAGAATATTGACAGCTGCGCACAAATCAGGTCGTGTACAAAGCATTGCATACATGAGACACCCTATGACTTGTCTACTAGGTGCATTATATTGCACATCACTATTCAACGCCTCATAGTCAAATTTATTTGAAAAAGGTGATTTTGAAGGATTGCAATCATTCATGGAAAACTTGTTTAAAACATTCTGCAGATATGTTGATTGGTCCAAAGTTATCTTATCTTTGGTTCGTTCAATTCGAATGCCTAGAAATAACTTAATTTCAGATAGATCGGTCATATCAAATTGTTGCATTATACACGTTTTAAAATGTTTCATTGTTTGTATACACTTAGTAATTATTAATAAATCATCAACGTATAAAACAATGTACACATTCTCATCTACACAATTTTTATTCAATATGTACAAACATGGGTCAACTTTTGAGCTCTCAAAACCCATACCTTTGATTGTCTGATCAAAACGTTCGTACCAGCAACGCGAAGACTGTTTCAAACCATAAAGTGTTTTATTTAACTTACAAACTTGATTTGATTTAGCTATAATACCTTCTGGAACTTGCATATAAATATCCTCCTTTAAAATACCATTTAAGAAGGCAGTCTTCACGTCCATATGATGCACAAGTAAATCATTTTGATTTGCAAATGCTATAATTGATCTAAATGTAGTAATTCGCGCAACTGGGGCGAACGTTTCGTCATAGTCCTGTAAATATTGCTGGCTAAAGCCTCGCGCAACTAATCGGGCCTTGTATCGTATCGGTTGACCTAATTCATTATTTTTAATAGTAAAAACCCATTTGCTACTTACAATATTCACATCACTAGGTTTTTCCACCAGACACCAAGTTTTATTTTTACGTAAGGAATCAATTTCACTTTTAACTGCCGCTAACCACTCTTTTGTATCAGGCCGATTAAAAATATCATTAAAATGTACCGGTATTGGTAACTGTTGTTTGGAACAAAGCGACAGTATCGATAAATCAGGGTCATTCATTAACTCATAGTTTTTAGGGGGTAGATTCCGAATTCTATCGCTACGTCTCAGACAACCGGGTTCGGTGTGTTGTGACTTGTTTATTACGTCACATTGAATGCCATCTATCAACTCCACCGATTCGTTCGGTTTGTTGATTTTGTTGGGAATTGTATCATTGCTGCTTATTGACTTGATCAACTCCACCGATTCGTTCGGTTTGTTGATTTTGTTGGGAATTGTATCATTGCTGCTTATTGACTTGATCAACTCCACCGATTCGTTCGGTTTGTTGATTTTGGTAGGAATTACATCACTGCTGCATATTGGCCTAGATTCACCAAAATTTGACTCATCAAATAATATATCTCGTGCAACAAAGAATTGATTAGTTTCTGTATTATACAATTTATAACCAGTTGATTCGTAACCCATTAAAATGGACTTGAAAGATTTCTCATCAAATTTGGTTTTTCTAGTTTTATTATGAACATATGCAGTGGAACCGAATACCCTCATGTGACTTATTTTCGGTTTCGAACCATGCCACATTTCGTATGGGGTTTTGTCAGTAAGCGCTTTTGTGGGTAGCCTGTTTATTATATAAGTGGATGTTAAAACGGCTTCGCCCCAAAAATGTTTGCCCAACTTCGCACTTGTAACCATGGTTCGAGCCATTTCGGTTATCGTACGATTCATCCGTTCAGAAACCGGATTTTGTTGGGGGGTGTACGGCACAGTCAAATGATACGTTATCCCCTTATTTACGCAATAACCTTTAAACTCGTTTGACAGATACTCTCGGCCATTGTCACAATATAAATTAACTACCTTACAATCAAATAGGTTTTCACTTTTAGCGACATAATCTTGAAAACATTTTAATACTTCAGATTTCGAATGCATCAAGTAGGTAACAGTGTAATGTGTGTAATCGTCAATAAAATTTACAAAATAATTTTTATCATCAACTGTAGTAGGAGTGATAGGTCCACAAACATCACTGTGAACTATAAACAGAGGTCTGTTTTTCGGACGTTCCGGCTTTGCTTTTGCAAACGGAAGTCGTGACTGTTTACCTAGGATGCATGGCTCACACAACTCGTCAGTAGGTGGAATTAATTTATCAATTACTGAATAATCATCAATCATATTTTTAAGACTAACGAACTTTTGTTTATTTACGTGTCCGAGTCTTTTGTGCCATAATTCATATAAATCTGAACTTTTGTTCAAATGCAAAGCCTTTTGTAGATTGACTGTAAATGTGATTTTAAAAAGGTTATTGCAAATGTTACCTGACATGATGCATTTATCATTTTTGTAAACACGAACTCCTTCATTATTAAAAACAATCACCATACCTGCTTGTTGCATTCGATTTACGGATAGTAAATTATACGGAACCTCCGGCGAGTACAAAACCTCCTCGATTGTGCCTTGCACTCCCAAATTTGTGGTTACATCAATTCGACCTCGTCCCAATGCCTGTATGGATGCTTCATTTTTAGCTACGTTTATTTTCAGTGGTGAAGAAAGATTAGCATACGCGGAATAAACCTCCCGTGTATTCACAATGTGATCGGTCGCTCCGGAATCTAAAATAAAAACAAACTTACATTGTGAAAACATAAAAGCGAAACCGTCCTTGTTGTTGTGTTCAGGCACGGCGGCGCGTGCCGTGTTGTGCTGTGTGCTGCCGCCGGCACCGCCGTTTGCTTGAGACTTCTTGTAAAAACGGCAATCTTGTTTGAAGTGATTACGCCTCCCACAAAAGTCACAATACATCTTGGAAATTGCGTGCGATGAATTTCTGGTTGGTTGGTTGTATTGGTGATGGTAGTTGTGAGGTTTCTTCTTTTTATAATCAGGAATGTAGGTAGATGTTCGATCCATTATTCTCTTCCTTTTATAATTTGAGCCATAGGTCGAGAATTTCTCCTTTGCGGTATGGAGAACTTTCAATCCGGTGACAGACTCGTTTTTGATTTTAACTTCGTGGTCCATTAGACGTGTTTTAACAAATGCTAGGTTCAAATTATCTTCGCCAAGCGTCTCCAAAGCTGTAATGACGCCATCATAAGTAGCGGGCAGCGAGATTAGCAGGTGAGAAATCTTATCCATCTCGTCGAGTTTGGCACCAGCGGAAATCAAATCCGTGATTAAAGTATCAAACGTCGTGAAGTGTTGGATAAGGCTTAGATCAGGTTGCAATTTTAGATTTAACAATTGCTTACGTAATGCCAACTGCGTAGCCAAACTTCGCCGTTCGTATATTTTGTCGAGGTTTTCTATAACGGCTTTTGCTGTGTCCGTATCTTGAGCGAAATTTAAAAATGCGTCGCCCAAATACTCGATAATGGTACCTTTAGCGATGAGATTGTTTCTGGTCCATATGGCGTCAGGATTTTCAGGTGTAGGTTCTTCTATAACCGAAGAGACTTGAAGTTCGGCCAAAAGAGATTTTATACGAAACTTCCACGTGCTGTAACGGTCGCCATTAAATGGCTGTATACTTCTTTTGGATCGCTGATCCATTTTTATAGCAATGATAAATTTTTAAATGCCACGTGCCCTGGGCCCATAACCTATAGGTATAGGTAGGGTCGGCAGAAGGAAAGACGTGCTAACAGTTCAACGATCTGTATTAAAGTGAAGCGATTACATCGAGGTTCAGAGTGAACGATTGAATTGAATGATTGAGTGAACGAATGACAGATTGACTTACATTATAAATGAATGGAAGGTAGACTTGGATTTTTGTATAATACCAACAGTCCCCCTCAAAAATTCAAACATTTATTTATGTATATGCTAAAGTTACTATACAATCAGCTATGTACGAGGGTAAAACTGAAAGTTTCGGGAATAGAAGAAAATATGCAGTATAAGTGAGTTTATTTATTTTTATTGTTTTTCAAAATATTCTCCTTTGTATTTCATGCACTTATGCATGCGTTCAAACCAGTCCATAAAGCACTTTTTGAACTCTGAAGTAGGGGTCGACAAAATGGCTATTTTATAGGCCTCCACTGCTTCTTCTGGCGTCTGAAACCGCTGACCACGCAGTTTGTCCTTGATTCTGGGGAATGTAAAAAAGTCGTTGGGACTTAAGTCAGGGCTATATGGAGGGTGGTCCAATATTTCGACTTTTTCACCGTCCAGGTACTCAGTTGTTGTCCGAGCGGTGTGTGGGCTGGCGTTGTCGTGGTGAAGGATGATGCGACGACTAGGGTTTGTTTTTCGGAGTTCAGCAAAGACGTTCGGCAAACAAATAGTGGTGTACCAATCAGCATTGACTGTTCTACGATCCTCAAGAGCCACAGTAGCTACGTGACCAGATTTAGAGATAAACGTAGCCACCATCTTCTTAGCCGTACTGCGAGAACGAACAACTTTTGTGGGTTTGAGCTCGTCTTCGAAGACCCATACTCGGGATTGGTTTTTAGTTTCAGGCTCATAAGCGTATATCCACGACTCGTCACCTGATACTATGCTAAAAACAGCATTTGAGCGTCCCTTGTTAAATCTTTTCAAAGTTTTGCGGCACCAATTGACACGGACTATTTTCTGCTCGTCAGACAATAGGTGAGGTATCCAACGGGAAAATAACTTTTTCACGCCTAATTCTTCTTTTAAAATAATTTGTATTTGACTCATTCCAATACCCAGGTGCTCTTGAATTTCCCGATATGTCACATGTCGGTCTTTATTTATCAGACGACGCACAACATCGACGTTTTCTTGCGTGACTGCCGATTTTGGTCGACCTTCACGCACTTCGTCGGTGAGGGATACACGGCCACGTTGAAATTCTGAATACCACCTGTATATTGTAGTCTTTGAAGGAGCTTCAATATTAAAAGCAGCAACCATCCGCTCTTCACATTGTTTTTGTGTTAGTCCACTTTTAAATTCATAATAAATCATAGCTCTGAAATTTTCACGGCACAATTCCATTTTAAGCAGTGACTCGACGACTTCAATAAACAATTGAAACCGAACCATACTTTTTTTTTTCTAAGTGGCCAGTGTGTTGAGATAAGGAAACTTCAGAGATTATAAAAAGGTATAATACATGTTAAAAATAAATTAATAAGTATTCGATTCCCGCCACTTTCAGTGCAAGCCTCGTAGTTTTATTAATATATATTAGATCAATTCTATTTCACAATTACATCAACATTTTTGATATCTTACACTATAAATAATACTTAGTTACAACAAGTTTAAATTAAATTTAACCTGATTCTTAAATCATTAAGCTTCGTCACTGGTATTGCCTTCGTGAACATATCTGCTAGTTGGTTTCCTGTGGAAATATGTTCTAGTATTATTACTTTATTATTAATTTGTTCACGAGTGAAGTGATATTTTATATCAATATGTTTTGACTTTTTGTGATTTGTTGGATTATTAGCTATGCTAATGCAACTATTGTTGTCTTCAAATATAAGTATGGGCTTAATCACTTTAATATGTATGCTATTTAATAACGATTTAATCCAAATAGCCTCTTTTACAGCCTCAAATAACCCCATATATTCGGCTTCTGTTGAAGAAACGGCAACTGTATTTCGCTTTCGTGTGCACCACGAAATTGTACAATTATCGAACAATTGGAATAAATATCCTGTTGTACTTTTTCTATCTAATTCGTCGCCTCCCCAATCAGAATCCGCAAAACCGGTTATCAGCTGTTTATAATCACATTTATTATAAGTCAATTTCAGATTTAAAGTTCCTTTCAGATATCTCATAACATGTTTTAAACATTTCCATAATTCTTCATTACCTTTACTTTGAAACCTACTAAGAATATTGACAGCTGCGCACAAATCAGGTCGTGTACAAAGCATTGCATACATGAGACACCCTATGACTTGTCTACTAGGTGCATTATATTGCACATCACTATTCAACGCCTCATAGTCAAATTTATTTGAAAAAGGTGATTTTGAAGGATTGCAATCATTCATGGAAAACTTGTTTAAAACATTCTGCAGATATGTTGATTGGTCCAAAGTTATCTTATCTTTGGTTCGTTCAATTCGAATGCCTAGAAATAACTTAATTTCAGATAGATCGGTCATATCAAATTGTTGCATTATACACGTTTTAAAATGTTTCATTGTTTGTATACACTTAGTAATTATTAATAAATCATCAACGTATAAAACAATGTACACATTCTCATCTACACAATTTTTATTCAATATGTACAAACATGGGTCAACTTTTGAGCTCTCAAAACCCATACCTTTGATTGTCTGATCAAAACGTTCGTACCAGCAACGCGAAGACTGTTTCAAACCATAAAGTGTTTTATTTAACTTACAAACTTGATTTGATTTAGCTATAATACCTTCTGGAACTTGCATATAAATATCCTCCTTTAAAATACCATTTAAGAAGGCAGTCTTCACGTCCATATGATGCACAAGTAAATCATTTTGATTTGCAAATGCTATAATTGATCTAAATGTAGTAATTCGCGCAACTGGGGCGAACGTTTCGTCATAGTCCTGTAAATATTGCTGGCTAAAGCCTCGCGCAACTAATCGGGCCTTGTATCGTATCGGTTGACCTAATTCATTATTTTTAATAGTAAAAACCCATTTGCTACTTACAATATTCACATCACTAGGTTTTTCCACCAGACACCAAGTTTTATTTTTACGTAAGGAATCAATTTCACTTTTAACTGCCGCTAACCACTCTTTTGTATCAGGCCGATTAAAAATATCATTAAAATGTACCGGTATTGGTAACTGTTGTTTGGAACAAAGCGACAGTATCGATAAATCAGGGTCATTCATTAACTCATAGTTTTTAGGGGGTAGATTCCGAATTCTATCGCTACGTCTCAGACAACCGGGTTCGGTGTGTTGTGACTTGTTTATTACGTCACATTGAATGCCATCTATCAACTCCACCGATTCGTTCGGTTTGTTGATTTTGTTGGGAATTGTATCATTGCTGCTTATTGACTTGATCAACTCCACCGATTCGTTCGGTTTGTTGATTTTGTTGGGAATTGTATCATTGCTGCTTATTGACTTGATCAACTCCACCGATTCGTTCGGTTTGTTGATTTTGGTAGGAATTACATCACTGCTGCATATTGGCCTAGATTCACCAAAATTTGACTCATCAAATAATATATCTCGTGCAACAAAGAATTGATTAGTTTCTGTATTATACAATTTATAACCAGTTGATTCGTAACCCATTAAAATGGACTTGAAAGATTTCTCATCAAATTTGGTTTTTCTAGTTTTATTATGAACATATGCAGTGGAACCGAATACCCTCATGTGACTTATTTTCGGTTTCGAACCATGCCACATTTCGTATGGGGTTTTGTCAGTAAGCGCTTTTGTGGGTAGCCTGTTTATTATATAAGTGGATGTTAAAACGGCTTCGCCCCAAAAATGTTTGCCCAACTTCGCACTTGTAACCATGGTTCGAGCCATTTCGGTTATCGTACGATTCATCCGTTCAGAAACCGGATTTTGTTGGGGGGTGTACGGCACAGTCAAATGATACGTTATCCCCTTATTTACGCAATAACCTTTAAACTCGTTTGACAGATACTCTCGGCCATTGTCACAATATAAATTAACTACCTTACAATCAAATAGGTTTTCACTTTTAGCGACATAATCTTGAAAACATTTTAATACTTCAGATTTCGAATGCATCAAGTAGGTAACAGTGTAATGTGTGTAATCGTCAATAAAATTCACAAAATAATTTTTATCATCAACTGTAGTAGGAGTGATAGGTCCACAAACATCACTGTGAACTATAAACAGAGGTCTGTTTTTCGGACGTTCCGGCTTTGCTTTTGCAAACGGAAGTCGTGACTGTTTACCTAGGATGCATGGCTCACACAACTCGTCAGTAGGTGGAATTAATTTATCAATTACTGAATAATCATCAATCATATTTTTAAGACTAACGAACTTTTGTTTATTTACGTGTCCGAGTCTTTTGTGCCATAATTCATATAAATCTGAACTTTTGTTCAAATGCAAAGCCTTTTGTAGATTGACTGTAAATGTGATTTTAAAAAGGTTATTGCAAATGTTACCTGACATGATGCATTTATCATTTTTGTAAACACGAACTCCTTCATTATTAAAAACAATCACCATACCTGCTTGTTGCATTCGATTTACGGATAGTAAATTATACGGAACCTCCGGCGAGTACAAAACCTCCTCGATTGTGCCTTGCACTCCCAAATTTGTGGTTACATCAATTCGACCTCGTCCCAATGCCTGTATGGATGCTTCATTTTTAGCTACGTTTATTTTCAGTGGTGAAGAAAGATTAGCATACGCGGAATAAACCTCCCGTGTATTCACAATGTGATCGGTCGCTCCGGAATCTAAAATAAAAACAAACTTACATTGTGAAAACATAAAAGCGAAACCGTCCTTGTTGTTGTGTTCAGGCACGGCGGCGTGTGCCGTGTTGTGCTGTGTGCTGCCGCCGGCACCGCCGTTTGCTTGAGACTTCTTGTAAAAACGGCAATCTTGTTTGAAGTGATTACGCCTCCCACAAAAGTCACAATACATCTTGGAAATTGCGTGCGATGAATTTCTGGTTGGTTGGTTGTATTGGTGATGGTAGTTGTGAGGTTTCTTCTTTTTATAATCAGGAATGTAGGTAGATGTTCGATCCATTATTCTCTTCCTTTTATAATTTGAGCCATAGGTCGAGAATTTCTCCTTTGCGGTATGGAGAACTTTCAATCCGGTGACAGACTCGTTTTTGATTTTAACTTCGTGGTCCATTAGACGTGTTTTAACAAATGCTAGGTTCAAATTATCTTCGCCAAGCGTCTCCAAAGCTGTAATGACGCCATCATAAGTAGCGGGCAGCGAGATTAGCAGGTGAGAAATCTTATCCATCTCGTCGAGTTTGGCACCAGCGGAAATCAAATCCGTGATTAAAGTATCAAACGTCGTGAAGTGTTGGATAAGGCTTAGATCAGGTTGCAATTTTAGATTTAACAATTGCTTACGTAATGCCAACTGCGTAGCCAAACTTCGCCGTTCGTATATTTTGTCGAGGTTTTCTATAACGGCTTTTGCTGTGTCCGTATCTTGAGCGAAATTTAAAAATGCGTCGCCCAAATACTCGATAATGGTACCTTTAGCGATGAGATTGTTTCTGGTCCATATGGCGTCAGGATTTTCAGGTGTAGGTTCTTCTATAACCGAAGAGACTTGAAGTTCGGCCAAAAGAGATTTTATACGAAACTTCCACGTGCTGTAACGGTCGCCATTAAATGGCTGTATACTTCTTTTGGATCGCTGATCCATTTTTATAGCAATGATAAATTTTTAAATGCCACGTGCCCTGGGCCCATAACCTATAGGTATAGGTAGGGTCGGCAGAAGGAAAGACGTGCTAACAGTTCAACGATCTGTATTAAAGTGAAGCGATTACATCGAGGTTCAGAGTGAACGATTGAATTGAATGATTGAGTGAACGAATGACAGATTGACTTACATTATAAATGAATGGAAGGTAGACTTGGATTTTTGTATAATACCAACAGACTTGATCGAAAAATTAGTAATTGTTCCTATAAATTGTAAAAGAAAAAAAATACAGCGGTTTTTCGAGTTTTTTACGGCTTGTATGAAGACCTTAATAATCGCTGTATTTTTTCTCCATACAACGTACTGCGCACTCTTAAAATTCCTAACGCATTCAATGGTTTGCACATCTGTTGAGAACAACATAATTTCACACTCACACATTTTTACAGACGTAAATACGCCTAAGATGTTGCCTATGGAAGTTGATCCAAGAATGAAGATGACTGTCCAAGTTTTGACTCCTTAAATCAGGAAATTAAAAGAAATGGGGCATTACAACATGTTCTCACAATATGGACTTTTAGAATCTCAGACGCGATCGATCCTACAAGAAGAAAAAAGTATCCCCTGATTAACATAGAAAATTTCGACGTTGGTTATCTTACCGCTATACATAACATAAATGTCGGTATGGAAAATAGAGAAACTTTCCTGGAACACTTTTTATTATTCTAGAATCGATATCGTTATTGATTCTCAGTCGAATGAGCCTGAATAGTCCATATTCTGAGACGAAAATGAATTTAGCTTTTCTTTAATTCCACTAATGAGTCAGTATGTACAGTCAACCAATTTAATTTCTGGCGACTTTGTACCTTGTCACAGTAAAAATCAATATGAAAGCTGCTAGTGATCACATATTATTGTCATTGTAACTGTACCATCTAGTGTTGTATTTTGCATAGGACTCGATGTCTACGGGCTTGCCCAATTGAAGACTATTATTGGCTATGTGCACGTCTAAAACGTCAAACGTCAAAGGTCCCGAGACAATGTCAAAACTCAGAGATGTCAAATAATGACACATGAATATTTTATTTTATTTAGTAAACGAGAATGACCCCGTATTGGAAATTTTACTGAAATAAATAAGAGAATAAATAAATACATACAATACAAACGAAACGAATCGTAGGAAACCGTTAAGAAACCAATAGAAAACGTGAAAGTAAATTTGACAGTGGTCCCCGGTAAGTACACATTTCTGCCATGGTGTGCGCTACGATCGCCTAGCTTGCCCCCACCACCTACTTCGCACATAGCCAATATCGAGTCAGATATTACTCTACGGCTCTTAAAGAAATATTAGCCACAGCGTTGGCTATACGAGTAAATTAAACGCCCCGCTACTACAGCTTCCAAGCCAACAAGTTCTCAAACTCGTATAGACGTTACATTTTTTGTTATAAATGTGTTGTAAGAACACTAAGAACTCGTGCCCCCTGCCTATCTAGATACTGGCCAAGAGAAATCGTATTTTTAATTAAAAAAAACAGTACTTACCCTTTAAAGTATTTTTTTTCTTGAAAGGATACATCGATGTCTCAATAGTACACACATCATCCTCCTAGCTTGATTCCCTGTACAGTTGCATCCTGCAGGATGCCTGGGGTCTGCTACCTAATCCCAAGAATTGGCGTAGGCACTAGTTTTTACGGAAGAGATTGCCATCTGACCTTCCAACCCGAGGGGGAAACCAGCCCTTATTGGGATTAGGCTTGTCAAGTGAGTGGGCCAACTTGACTGTTAGAAGTTCTCAAGCCACCAGGAGGCCTCTAACTTGGCTTAACGACTACTGTCATAGACATAAACCGGGATCAACGGCTTAACGTGCCTTCTAATGCACGGGAGCGCTCAGTTAGTAACCATCAAAGCGGTCACCCATCCAAGGACTGACCTTTTTTTTGTTTAGGAGGGGAAAATGTTTTACGCATACTGCCCGGGTGCAGAGGGTGACCCGAGTGGTTATGTGGGACTCCCGTATAGGCTGATGAGACCCACGGTATACCTACTAAAAACTCCCCCCATCTGCCGCCTCGTCACCTTGTGGCGAGGTCACGGGAACGCTTGCGCACACATCCGCGACCCCGCCGGCGACAGCCGCTCCCAAGCGGCTCCACCGCGGACGCCTGGAGGCCCTCCACGTCAGGCACGCCAGATGTTTTAGCGTGCCTTCCTCCTCGACCTCCATCTTGTACAGTAGCGGACCCCCCTGAGTCCGCTACGAGGAGGTCATGGGTGCCGAAAATCTTCCGGCACCCGGTGGCGGAGCAGGTCGGTGGTTCCGCCACGAACCGCACCTCGGCCGCAGAGAATAGGGAAAGAATTTCTCTTCTTCTGCGGCTCCACCAACAGCGTTTCCGCGGAACGGCCCCGCCAAGTTCGCAAGGGGTAGGGAGAGTGGCGCACCGTCATACCATCACGCCTCTCCCCCTGCGATCCCACCTCGGCCACAGAAGATAGGATGAACCCTTCTTCTGCGGTCCCACCATAACGCATCCTCAACGGGCTAAGTAAGCCCGTTGGGAGCGCCCTCCTCGGGCCAGCCGGCAGCCCAAACAGGCCGGCCCTGTGTGCCTCTTAGCTTCACCGTGGATGACCAGTCCACGGTTACTAAGCCCCCCCCCCCACCCCGACAAAGCGGGCACCCTCGAGGGGGTCCAAGAACTGACCTCGCCCGACATTGCTTAACCTCGCATACCGCACGCGGTACGCCACGAGCTCTCAATAGTACACACGTCAACCTAATTTTACAGGCACAATTTTGTGTACAAGCAAGTTGGTTCCGTTGGTATGATATGCCGCGGGGCAATGTTCTAACGAAAGTGGATTACCCAAGCCCAACATCAAAGACTATATTTTTGGAGTTTAGGTCAGATTTAATTCAGTACTTGTGCAAGAATTGCGTCATTTTAATTTACTTGAGTATTGACTGAACTGGACCTAAACTAACACGAGATTTGGCCACGCAAAGCCTATTTTTCTCGACCCCACTCCAAATTAATTTTATTTGGTGCGCACAAAAAAGTTACTTTGCAAGAAAAAGTTAGCGGCCGTGGGCGTGATGGTCTCGTTTTCAGATTACATTTGAATTATTATACTTAACCGTAATTGATTAAATTATTGTATTATTCATACTTTGATGGTGGCAAATAAACAAACCTGCCCAATGAAAAGCTGGCACCGTAACAGGGAATAATCCGTATCCGTAGGGATGCTCATGGCTCCAGCGAAGCCATTAATGCATTGCCGACCCTTTAGTTGTTTGAGTATTCGCGATGTTAACAGCAAAAATCCAATGCAAGGCCCTCACTCTGAACAACGTAAGCTTAAATCTCTCTTAAATAAAATCTTAAATAAAAAGTATCTCAGGTGACTTAATCACCATCAGTACCTACAGCAAGCCAAACAAGTGAAATTAAAGGAATATTTTTATAAAACCTCTGTTTTGTACACATTTTAGTACTCAGCCTTTAAAGCCCTTATTATGATACTCGAGGGTCTTGGAATATTTTATGTAGCCCGAACATTAAGGCGAATTAAATCCGCCATTTTGTTAAGACGAATCTAATGATTGATGTATCATTTATTAAAATATGTTAAGCCGTTGAGTAATTGCAAGGGGATAACTGAACGGACATACACACATACGGGTCAAACACATAACCCTCCTTTTAACTTCTTCGCCACAGGCGGGTAAAAAGTCCACCACATTAAGGTGACCTGTGACCTAAATTGGCTTTAACAGTATTTTAATGAAAACCTACTCGTATTTGATTTGGCAAAGCGAAAACAATATACATTTGTTAAGAGGGCGCAGTACGCTTGGTTCTGCATACAAACGTATTTACGCTCTGATTTTAAAACGCCATGCTAGAATAACATGAAACTTTGTATACACAATGGGATTCGGCATATCCAGGTCGGAAATTAGTTTCTGTTGCTTGAAATTATAAAGGAGAAAAAATACAGCGATGATTAAGGTTTTCATACAAGCCGTAAAAAAACTCAAAAAACCGCAGTATTTTTTTTCTTTTACAATTTCTAGCAACAGAAACTAATTTTCGACCTAGATATTCCGATTCCATTGTGTATACAAAGTTTCATGTTATTCTAGCATGGCGTTTTAAAATGAGAGCGTAAATACGTTTGTATGGAGAACCGAGCGTACTGCGCCCTCTTAAATTTTACTTTCATGATTTTTTTCATCGACAGACAGACGGACATGGCGAAACTATAAGGGTTCCTAGTTGTCTATAGAACCCTAAAAAAAACCGGCCAAGTGCAAGTCGGACTCGCGCACCGAGGGTTATTTTTATAACTAAAAGTTTATGGTTTTCGCAATTTTTCCTTCATCTGTGCTATAAGACGTTGCTTTGTACCATATTTCAAGATTCTGAGTTCACGGGAAGGGAAGGGATTCTGAGTTCACGGGGAAGTACCCTGTAGGTTTTAATTCCCTTGCGAGTGTCGAAAATTTGCGGAAATTTCTGGCATAAACGGCTGTATCTTTTGATTGCGTTGGCTTAGAAGTTTGATTTTCAAAGCTCCAAGGGACAGTAGACCTGAGTATTTGATATAAATTCCAGCTTGATACCTACACGCGTTCCTAAGAAAAAGGGTCTTGACAGACAGACAGACGGACGGACGGAAAACAAAGTGATCCTATAAGGGTTCCGTTTTTTCCTTTCGAGCCTTCCTTTCGATTCCTATCCAATATGTACCGACAAAAAATTAAATTAAATGCTGTAGTGCCAAAACTAACGCAAAAAACTTGCACAACCTTTGAATGGAGAATGGCTTGCCCTACCCTGCGCCTTAAATGATCATAATTAATAACACAATCACATCACGATCATATGTACACTATAATAAGAAGTTTGCTGATTTATATTATACGTGTAGTTTGTTTTCTTATTATAATCTTCAGTTTTATTGGTTTATGTTTGTTTTCTTATTATAATCTTCAGTTTTATTGGTTTATGTTTGTTTTCTTATTATAATCTTCAGTTTTATTGGTTCATGTTTGTTTTCTTATTATAATCTTCAGTTTTATGGTTTATGTTTGTTTTCTTATTATATATAATCTTCAGTTTCTATTGGTCTATGTTTGTTTTCTTATTATAATCTTCAGTTTTATTGGTTTGTTTGTTTTCTTAATATAATCTTCAGTTTTTGTTTGTTTTCTTATTATAATCTTCAGTTTTATTGGTTTATGTTTGTTTGCTTATTATAATCTTCAGTTTTATTGGTTCATGTTTGTTTTCTTATTATAATCTTCAGTTTTATTGGTTTATGTTTGTTTTCTTATTATAATCTTCAGTTTTATTGGTTTATGTTTGTTTTCTTATTATAATCTTCAGTTTTATTGGTTTATGTTTGTTTTCTTATTGTAATCTTCAGTTTTATTGGTTTATGTTTGTTTTCTTATTATAATCTTCAGTTTTATTGGTTTATGTTTGTTTTCTTATTATAATATTCAGTTTTATGGTTTATGTTTGTTTTCTTATTATAATCTTCAGATTTATTGGTTTATGTTCGTTTTCTTATTATAATCTTCAGTTTTATTAGTTTATGTTTGTTTTCTTATTATATCTTCAGTTTTATTGGTTTATGTTTGTTTTCTTATTATAATCTTCAGTTTTATTGGTTTATGTTTGTTTTCTTATTATAATCTTCAGTTTTATTGGTTTATGTTTGTTTTCTTATTATAATCTTCAGTTTTATTGGTTTATGTTTGTTTTCTTATTATAATCTTCAGTTTCTATTGGTCTATGTTTGTTTTCTTATTATAATCTTCAGTTTTATTGGTTCATGTTTGTTTTCTTATCATAATCTTCAGTTTTATTGGTTTATGTTTGTTTTCTTATTATAATCTTCAGTTTTATTGGTTCATGTTTGTTTTCTTATTATAATCTTCAGTTTTATTGGTTTATGTTTGTTTTCTTATTATAATCTTCAGTTTTATTGGTTTATGTTTGTTTTCTTATTATAATCTTCAGTTTTATTGGTTTATGTTTGTTTTCTTATTATAATCTTCAGTTTTATTGGTTTATGTTTGTTTTCTTATTATAATCTTCAGTTTTATTGGTTTATGTTTGTTTTCTTATTATAATCTTCAGTTTTATTGGTTTATGTTTGTTTTCTTATTATAATCTTCAGGTTTATGTTTGTAGAACATACGCGTGCGAAATGCACGATATATCGAGCTACCACTACTCACTAGTGAGCGAACAAGACAAAAATGTAGGTCTTATCAAGGTCTTTTAAGGTTCAAAAGCGGCCAAGTGCGTGTCGGGCCACGCCCAATGTAGGGTTCCGTAGTTGCCCACCCATTACATTATGACACTGACCATTTAAGGGTTAAGTGGTCTGTGCATTATGAGGACTTTAAAGCTCACAAACTTAGTATATGTTAGATACAACTAACAACTTATCTAAGTAATCGAAAAATTTTTTGCGAAAGGTAGCTTTTACTGGTATAATTCCTAAGTTAACTAATAATGTCTACTATGACTTAGCTGTGATAGTTTTCCTTTAACCTTTAACTGACGTGGTATACGTCTCACAGACGTCATGTCTATATTTTGAACTTGGTCACCGTAACATAAAGTGTTACTTTGACAGTGCTCTAAACACATCGTCAGTTAAAGGTTAAATTAATTTTCATATCAATAATGTACGCGCTAAAGTTTAATATCACGCAAACGAATTCCTTAATAAAAAAACACATTATTTTTAAACGAGCTATTCATCGATACCCCACATTTGATGTACCTCACATAATGGGTTTTGCAGGAGTAAAATGCATACCCATTTTACGTAGCAGGTGACAAAAAAAATACATTTTATTATGCCAAATTACAGCTTTCTAAATTTCAATTTAAAGGGAAAAATAGAAAAAAAATGCGTCCAGAAGGATTCGAGTCTGCGACATCTGGCATACGCGGCCAATCTCTGAGCTATCGGAACAACCAAGCTCGGGCACGAAATCCTTCACTAGTTCCCTTTTACAACGCCTTAGGGAGGCGTACAGTGATTGATGTCACTGTACGCCTTAGACAAAATTAATTTAGTATAGGATAGCGCATCGTTACTGACGATTTCTCAATGTAATTTCAGATGTTGGTGCCGTTAATAGAAGCCAAAGTACGGTACGGTCTCTACGGTAGATTTCGCTGTACGCCTCCCTAAGGCGTTGTAAGAGGGAACTAGTGAAGGATTTCGTGCCCGAGCTTGGTTGACCGGTTTTGTAGAGCGATTGGCCGCGTATGCCAGATGTCGCAGGTTCAAATCCTGCTCGGTGCATTAAATTTTTCAATTTTTACCTTTAATTTGAAATTTTCGTTAGCAGCGTTACTGTTTAATACAAAATTACGGTTACAGCTTTCTAGTAATAACGGTTACCTACTGAGTTAAGGCGCGGACAGACGGACGGGCGGTAATGGCGAAACTATAAGGGTTCCTTACTACGGAACCCTGAAAATGGTGGACCAATTTCTTGGCTTACACGCAACTCTACATATCTACTTATTACTGTATATAGAGAAGGCAGGAAAATAACATAAAACAACAATAAGAGCAATAAACACTCAAGTTCCCACTTTCCAGGAATTAATTTCGTTCGACCTTCATGGCACGGCTGACTTATTCTTAAAAGAAAGAAATACGTCTCGGCCGTCTCACTGCCTTTACCGTCCCAAATAATAGATCAATCCTATTTACCGGAACGTGACATTATATTGGACTATGGTCCAATCTGAGACATAAGTTTCGCATTTCAATGTTTCATTTCAATGTTTGTAAATGCGCTTTAGCTTACACTGTGCTTACACGCATCATCATCATTACGTATCATCATACGTCTCATGGTTGGGCTCCGACTTCCTCTCATACGTGAGAGAGAATAGGCATTAATCCTCACGCTGCTCTTGTGCCAAAATATTAAAGGTCGGATGGCAGTCGCTTGCGTAAAAAAGACTGCCTACGCTAGATCTTAGGATTAGGTAGTGGGCCCCGACCATCCCTTAGGATGCAATTATACTGGGATAATGGGAGGAGTAAATGAAAATATGCCAATGGAATCCTTATGTAAGTAAAAATGGCCAGACTAGTGCCGTGAAAACTAGGTAGAGCCTTGGTGTATTTGCGCTTAAAAGGCTGAGGTATACTGTGTCAGATGAAGCAACATTGACCGCTTATCATGGATACGTATCATCTGTCCTTGGTTATGGATTGACATTATGGGGAAACGCAGTGGAAGTGGACCAGACTCGGTCCACTTTTTTAAGATACAAAAAAAGTGTGTCGGGTTTATTTGTGGTTCGTAGTGGGCTGAAAATTACGTACGCCTTTTTAAAAACCTTAAAATCCTTCCTATGCCTTGTTCATATTTAAGTATTTTTTTCAGATATCATCACTCGTATTTTAAAACACGTGTCGAAGTTCTTGACAGGCAAACCAGGGTAAAAATTATGAACCTTCTATATAAGTATATCACCCTCGAAGCCACAAGATGATCTACAAGAAAAACGTATTCAATATGTGCATTGTTATTTATAATCATCTCCCGGAGGAAGTAAAGCTGCTAGAGGGAAACGCTTTTAAACGCAGTCTAACAAACTGGCTTTTGGAGCGTTGTTTTTACATCATGAAGGCGTATCTCGAACACTGAGAGTATTATAATTAGTTATATATATTTATATAATTGTAATTGTGTAAGATTTAATGATTTTGTTGTGCCTCTTTGTCTTTGATATGCCTATATGCCTGCTTCGTTCCGCCGTGCGGTCTTACGGTCCTCCTATCACATTCTTAAACAGACTAGGACAGATCGTTTTCGGATAAATTGAGGCTGGCCGATCATTTTATGGGACATTAATAACATCTTTTCATAGAAAAAAAAGAAATATAAGCAAAAATAAAAGAAAATCTCTGTTCCGAGCATAGCTCTTTCCATAGCTCGCTGAGCGACCTTAAACTGGTGGACAAGGCGCACAGTAAGTGGCCACGTTTCGGCTCCGTATGTCATTACAGGTAGGACGCACTGATTAAAAACTTTAGTTTTTAGGTTTTGTGGTATCGGTGATGAGAAGACTCGACGCAGTTTTCGAAACTCTGCCCATCCCAGCTTTATCCGCCTCCTGACTTCCTTGTCGAAGTTGATCCTGCCTAGTTGGAGCAACTGCCCTAGAATCCCTAGATATATAGATTCGGAAACAACTTCGAGGAATACTCCGTTTACTGCGATCGGTCCCGGGTCGACGTGCTCGTTGATCATGACTTTGGTTTTATCCAAGTTCACCCAAAGACCGATTCGCAGAGACAAATTAGTGAGGGTGTCCAATATCTGTTGTAGATCCTGCATCGTTTCAGCCCTGATGACAATGTCGTCCGTGAATCGTAGGTGAGAGAAGTATGCACCATTTATATTGATGCCGCGACCTTTCCAATTCAGCGTTTTAAACATATCCTCCAGCGCATTGGTGAACAGTCTTGGGGATATAACATCACCTTGTCGCACTCCGTGGTGCAGGTTTTGTACTTGGACGGTCATAGTTGCGGCTTCATTTCATAGAGGCATCTTATCACCTCGATATATCGCCAATCAACTTGGCATCGCTGCAAGGATTCCAGAACAGACCAGGCTTCGACAATGTCAAAGGCCTTCTCATAGTCCACAAAAGCTAGACATAGGGGCCGATTATACTCGGCTTTTGCATTAACGTTCGTCTATCCCTAACCAGATGGCCTAGGAATATTTTGGTTCGGTGACATTTGACCCCATACACGCCTTCACACAGTTCCCCATTTCACACGTGATACAGTTTCCTTCTTTAATAGAAAAGGAAAAAGAGTACATTCCAAGCCTTGAATGCACTCCCTAATGCTACAGAAGGTTTTTTGGCAGCATACAACGGCAGAATTGAAGTTGCAGTGGCAATTGCGGAAAAGTTTGTTGTCGTCATGTATGTTTGGTAATATTTCCTTTATTCATAAGACTAAGAGTAATTTTGAGAGTAGTTGTGAGAGTGCATATTTAACATTTTTGTTTTAGATCTAGCTCAGTTTTTGAGGACCGCCGGTTGGAAAATATTCCACCATCGAATGCTGCACTGCACCAGCATTTCCTACAGGCAGTTATTCAAGCAGTTCATGTATGTGGTCAAATGTCAATTGGTTGAGGATGGACGAAAGTTAATGAGAGAACCTACATGGACTCGCTTGCCAGTAGCTACAGAAGCCTGCATGGAAATGATTAGGTGCAGATGCAAAAAGAAATGCACTGCTAGATGCAGGTGTTTTCAACTACAATTGAAGAGCACCGAGTTGTGTGCTTATGATGGGACATGTTACTCATAAATATATTATTATTATAGTTATTATTTGTTTATACACTAGCAGCTCTTGGAACTGATGTGTGTATATAACTGCACTTATGTTTTTTACTTATGTATGAATTTCAGTATATAAATCAGATTAACAATAATATGTAATCAGATCTGTGACTTATTAGTTTTATTTAGAACCAGGCAATTAAATCATCAAATGTTTCGATTAATCGCAATCTATTTATATAAAACAAAGTCGTGTTAGTTATACCATTTTTAACTCAAGAACGGCAGGCCGTTTTTTATGATCTTTGAAATTTAGGACTTGTTTATTAAAATGTCGGTAAAATACACGGAAAAGAAATCTTTTGCTCATACATATTGTACGGAACGGGTCGGGGCGGAACAAAGTTCGCCGGCATAGCTAGTTTAAAATGTAACACACATGCTTACAAACGAAAACACAGCTATAAACTACGTAAAATACAATTAAGCTTGTAGATACATTACATATTCAAACAATTATAACATTTGTTTTTGGGCTCCTTATATTTAAGAAGTATAATTTTGATGCGCCTGCTGTTCGAATATTTTTTTTCATAGTTGCGTGTCATATTCTTTCAAATAATTATTTTTGGAATCTACATAAATGTGGCTTTATAATCATTTTTTCATGCCCAAATCGTAGCTTGTTTTTCACGTAATCGTTGCACAAATATTTTTTAATAAAGATTTTTCTGATTTTTTCCATATTTCATTTGTTTCTATGAAAGATATTATTAATCTATACTAATATTATAAAGCTAAAGTTGTATGTTTGTTTGTTTGAACGCGCTAATCTCAGGAACTACTGGTTCGAATTGAAAAATCCTTTTTGCGTTGGATAGTCCATTTATCGAGGAAGGCTTTAGGTTGTACAAAATCACGCTACGACCAATAGGAGCGAAGACGCGGACGAAGTCGCGGGCAACAGCTAGTGTCCCATAAAATGGTCGGCCATCCCAAATTTATCCGAAAACGATACCAAACATGGCCTAGTCTGTATAAAAAATATGATAGGAGGACCGAAAGAACGCACGGCGGAACGAACCTTCTCCCCCTCCCCCTCCCCACCAGCGAGGCGTCCGCCCTTGTCTTCCGGGCGTTTTCAACTCTAGTCCACCTAAGTAACAAGTGTGCCAAGGCTCATGCATTAATGTCAAAAATATTGGTTCCCATACATCGATATCCTATAAAGCTCTAACTAGTAGGCCCCCCACAAGGTAGACTGATGACCTGGTAAAAGTCGCAGGAGTCCGCTGGATGCGGGTGGCGCAGGATGGTTCATTGTGGCACTCTTTGGGGAAGGCCTATGTCCAGCAGTGGACGTCTTTTGGCTGATATGATGATGATGATGAACCAGGTAAGTTTTCTGCTTTATTTAATCGTATGGCATTTATTTACGAACCGTGAGATCTTCGAGAAGACAGGTACGGTTGCCAGTTTTGTTGCACTTTTAGCACCACCCGGGGGTCACGTGTAGGGTAACGGTGGGTACTCCCTACGGACGTGGTGCAACTTCGACCCCCCTTTGTCAAGTGAGTGGGCAACTTGACTGTTAGAAGTTCTCAAGCCGCCCGAAGGCCTCTAACTTGGCTTAACGACTGCTGTCGTAGACAGCAGCCGGGATCAACGGCTTAACGTGCCTTCCAAAGCAAAGTTTTCTGCTAAACAAGTGACAATCAACATAAGTAATCAGTTTTATAGAAAATCAAAGCTATAAAGGAAAGGAATATATTATCAAAGTCAAAAGTTTATTTGTGCAAAAAGTAGGTAATGTTAGCAACAGGTGTTATGTGACAATTCAAAGGATCTCCACTTTTTGCCGATAAAACGGCATACAAATTTTAAATCAGGCGATTTCATCACCTTACATATCTCCAGACAAGAGTCCATACAATTTGTCCGCGAGTCTTATAGACAATAAACAAACATCCTGCTTCATAACGAGCCAAACGCTCGGAGAATGTTAAAAAATAATAAACGAGTACGTGACACTTTTTCGATAACAGTCATTCGAGTTTGAACTTTATTCTCAAAGCACAAGTGCCAGTTTGGTATAAGTGATAGTAGACTTTGTGAAAATTATTTGCGCAGGAAAGTCTGTTTTTGTTTGAAACGTACTCGCGAAGTTGTAAATTGATAGGACTGTGCGGGTATTCACAATGCTTGGGAACTCGTCACCACATGTATAGACAAGCGAAAGTAACTCTGTCTGTCTTTACCATTTTCGATGAAATTTAGTACGGGGATAGTACGTGTTTCGAGACCCCGGGAAGGATATATGATATATTGAAAGACGTCCACTGCTGGACTATGTTCACATGACATAACACTGCTGCTGCTGCTGCTGGACATGTGTGTTTGGGGGAGGCATAAATAGTGCCACAATGACCGATCCTGCGCCACCCGTATCCAGTAGACTCCTGCGACCTTTGGGTAGGCCCCCCACAAGGTGGACTGATGACCTGTCATCAGTCCACCTTGTGGGGGGCCTACCCACGCTGCGCCTTCTAGTAGGCATTATAAGTCAAATGCAGCACATGTTCAGGGAGTTAGAGACCAGGTCACATCTGTTTTGTGACCAGGTAGACGCGCTCAGCTCAATATTTGCAACCAGTAAACAGCATTGCATACCTAGTGCTAGTTTTGACTTTGATATTTTGACGTGAGTTTCCCGTACAGATTTCCTGAGTTGACGGGATAATGTCTGTATTACATTTGCGTAGTAGTAATAACATGCGCGGAAGCGGGGCACTGCTGCATTCGTATCGCCTAGCTTCCGTGGATTTCGGGCCAGTCAGGAAGCATACTCATGTAATTGTAGGCGCGCAGTAAAGAATCGGTACTTGACTGACAGTTGACAGCTTCCAGGCGGCGTATGTTGCCATTTTATCACTTATCGTCGTGGATGACACGTCCGTCAGTCTCGTACCCGTATATAAAGTAGGTACTTGTTAGAACGTGACGAATGTCTTATCCACGACGATAAATGATAAAATAGCAACCGACGTACACCCGTAGATTTCCGCTTCCGCATCGACAAGTCATGAAGGCCCCTAAGCTTAGCAGCGTTTGTTACTATGTTTTTTTTTATTAGGGCACAGTCTTACACAAATAGACCAAGTCCCAAACTAAGCAGAGCTTGTACTATGGTTACCAGGCGGCGCTATATATACTTATATAGATAAATAAATATTTGAATAAATAGAAAACATCCAAGACTCAGTGCTCATCATCACACAAATAACGCCGGCCATTTAAATTAAAATAGGTACTAGGTAGGTATTTTAACCAATTTTCAAGCTTAGATTTAATATCTTATTTAAACTTAGTTTTAATCTTCATCATCATCATATCAGCTGAAGAAAATTAACCTTGAACAGTAATAAGGTGTCATTTGCGAACATTACAGGCATAAAAGGCTTTAAGGCCTCGTTGAGATGATTTTTAACCGACTTCAAAATTTCAAAAGAGGAGGTTATCAATTCGGTTGTATGTTTTTTTTTTTTTTTTATGTTTGTTAGTCCATAACTCCGTCATTTCTTAACCGAGTTGGAAAATTCTTTTTTTGATTGTAAGTATATATATCCAAGTTGGTCCCGTTTATGTCAAAACGCAGTTCTGATTATGGGATCCATGAGAAATTGAGGGAACTCCTCAAATCTTCAAGGCAAACATATAGTAATTTTTGTGTTTTTATCAACAAGTCAAGCATTTTCATCCAAAAATGTGACATTGGATGAAGTGGAACTGCTGATGATGATCAGAACTGAACTCTTCAACGACGAAAAGTTCACGTTTGGCGATTTGTCCTCCTAACTGTGTTTGTTAAGCAAGTTCTATTTTCGCGGTTGATTTTTGGCATGCTCGAGTTCTGATGATGGGATCCATTAGGAATCGAGGGAACTCCTCAAATGTGAAAGGCACACAAATAGTGATTTTAGTATTTTCATGAACTAATCAAGAATTTTCATTCATAAAAGTGACATTTGATGAAGTGGAACTGCTGATGATGATCAGAACGGAACTCTTCAACGACGCGTAATTCACGTTTGGCGATTTGTTCTCTTCGTTTTGTTTGTCAAGCAAGCAAAGTTTTTTCATGATTCCATGAGGAATTGAGGGTACTTAGTCTTCTACCATTATAAACATTCATTATAGCCATTTTTATTTTATTGTATATCTATCTAAGTGTGCGCCATCTAGGTATAATAATCTTCCTCAGCCTCCCCCATTGAAGTCGGTTTTTTTTTCTTAAAAATTATTTACTTTATGCCCTCGACTTCATCTCATCCACGTATAATTAATTATGTAATGTAACTACTCGTTAAAGGATCAATTAAAGATCAATTAAATGGCATATGCTATTAGGGCAAATATACTTAGATTTGACTTATAACATGTGCTGCATTTGACTTATAATGCCTACTAGAAGGCGCAGCGTGGGTAGGCCCCCCACAAGGTGGACTGATGACACTATATGTTTGCCTTTAAGATTTGAGGAGTTCCCTCAATTCCCCATGGATCCCATCATCAAAAATCGAGCATGACAAAAATTAATCGTGAAAATAGAACTTGCTTAACAAACGCAGCTAGGAGGACAAATCGCCAAACGTGAACTTTTCGTCGTTGAAGAGTTCAGTTCTGATCATCATCAGCAGTTCCACTTCATCCAATGTCACATTTTTGGATGAATTGCTTGATTTGTTGATAAAAACACAAAAATTACTATATGTTTGCCTTGAAGATTTGAGGAGTTCCCTCAATTTTTCATGGATCCCATAATCAGAACTGCGTTTTGACATAAACGGGACTAACTTGGATGTATATACTTACAATCAAAAAAATAATTTTCCAACTCGGTTAAGAAATGACGGAGTTATGGACTAACAAACATAAAAAAAAAAAAAAAAAAAAAAAAACATACAACCGAATTGATAACCTCCTCTTTTGAAATTTTGAAGTCGGTTAAAAATCATCTCAATGAGGCCTTAAAGCCTTTTATGCCTGTAATGTTCGCAAATGACACCTTATTACTGTTCAAGGTTAATTTTCTTCAGCTGATATGATGATGATGAAGATTAAAACTAAGTTTAAATAAGATATTAAATCTAAGCTTGAAAATTGGTTAAAATACCTACCTAGTACCTATTTTAATTTAAATGGCCGGCGTTATTTGTGTGATGATGAGCACTGAGTCTTGGATGTTTTCTATTTATTCAAATATTTATTTATCTATATAAGTATATATAGCGCCGCCTGGTAACCATAGTACAAGCTCTGCTTAGTTTGGGACTTGGTCTATTTGTGTAAGACTGTGCCCTAATAAAAAAAACATAGTAACAAACGCTGCTAAGCTTAGGGGCCTTCATGACTTGTCGATGCGGAAGCGGAAATCTACGGGTGTACGTCGGTTGCTATTTTATCATTTATCGTCGTGGATAAGACATTCGTCACGTTCTAACAAGTACCTACTTTATATACGGGTACGAGACTGACGGACGTGTCATCCACGACGATAAGTGATAAAATGGCAACATACGCCGCCTGGAAGCTGTCAACTGTCAGTCAAGTACCGATTCTTTACTGCGCGCCTACAATTACATGAGTATGCTTCCTGACTGGCCCGAAATCCACGGAAGCTAGGCGATACGAATGCAGCAGTGCCCCGCTTGCGCGCATGTTATTACTACTACGCAAATGTAATACAGACATTATCCCGTCAACTGAGTGGTCAGTCAGTCTAAATCAACATGCTTACCAAAAGGGAAAATCTACAGAAACAGCCCTACTTGATCTGGTCGACAAGGTGCAAAAGTCCCTAGAGGATAAGCAAACCGCTCTATGTGCCTTCCTTGATATCGAAGGTGCGTTCGACAACACACCCACAGGGACCATTCTTAAAGGAATGGAATCAAAGGGCGTTGAAGAAACCACGATAAAATGGGTCCGGAGTATGCTCTCTAATAGGGTGGCTACTCTGACTCTCAATGCAACAAAGCATGAATTTCACACCACAAGAGGATGTCCACAAGGAGGCGTTTTATCCCCACTATTATGGACCCTAGCAGTGGACCAACTCCTAACAATCATGTCGGGTCACGATTACGACACACAAGGATATGCCGACGACCTTGTAGTTATAATCAAAGGCCCCTGCCTCCACATGATTTCAAACCTCATGCAAGGAGCGCTCAATACCATAAACAAATGGTGCAAAGAAAATAACTTGTCCATCAACGCGAGCAAAACAGTCCTAGTGCCTTTCACAAGGAAGAGGAAACTAGATAGACTTGCAAAACTAGAACTGAATGGACAAGAAATACCTTACTCAAATGAGGTCAAGTACCTAGGGGTTACATTCGACCAAAAGTTAACTTGGAACCCTCATTTGAATAATATAACACAAAAGGCAAAGATGGCCTTGTGGACATGCTGTCGAATGGCAGGAGCAAGATGGGGCATAAGACCCAAAATAGCTATGTGGCTATACACAACAGTGGTGAGGCCTGTTATTACATATGCCTCAGCGGTCTGGTGTGAAAAAGCCAACCAAAAGACAGCAATCCAAAAGTTAAACAGTCTACAGCGTACGGCTTGTTTAACAGCAACAGGAGCCCTATGCTCAACACCGGGGGCAGCTTTGGATGCACTGCTTGATTTAACACCACTCCACCTGCAAGTGCAAAAGGAGGCCAAGCAGTGTATCTACAGAATATGCACACTGAAAAGGCCAAAATGGCGTTCTCAAACGCTAACCAAACTTGAGGCCTTGGTTTTTAATAACAAAACCTTAAGCATGCCCACCGACGACACATACATTGAATGCAAATTCACCAAACTGTATACAGTTGAAATACCTCCAAGAGACAAATGGACAAATGACCAAATGGAATTCAAAGAGGGAAGCCACATATGGTATACAGATGGATCAAAAAAAGGTGATGATGTAGGATGTGGTATCTACGGCGAAAGGCCAAAGTTCAAAGCTAGCGTCAGCATGGGAAAAGAAGCCTCAATCTTCCAGGCTGAAGTCTTCGCCATTAATAAATGCGTGGAGATCAATCTGGATAAAAGCCTAAGAAACCAACATATCTACATCAATTCAGACAGCCAAGCTGCTCTAATGGCACTAGAATCTCTAGAGTCGTACTCTAAACTAGTGCAGACTTGCAAAAACAATCTAAATGCCCTGGCTAATTCCAACAAAGTGATACTTAGATGGGTACCCGGGCATTCCGACATTGCCGGAAACGAGGAAGCAGATGAACTTGCCAGAAAGGGCGCAGACAGACCCCTGGTCGGCCCTGAACCGTTTTGCGGTATCACAAAACGGAAAGCATATTCTCTGCTAAACAGCGTAGTAAAGTCAACGGCTGTCGAGCTGTGGAAGTTCGCAATAGGACAAAAACACTCGAAGGCCTTGATTAAAGGGTTCAATAATAAGCTGTCTACGGAGCTATTACAACTCAAAAGACATAAAACCTGTGCAGTGACAAGGATCCTGACAGGTCACTGCAAACTGAACAAACATCTGTTTCAAATGGGTATGAAACAAGACGCATCATGCAGGTTCTGCCAAGAATCAGAGGAAACAGCAATGCACATTCTCTGTTTCTGCGGGCCACTGATGCAAAAAAGAAGTACCTACCTAGGGCAGCACATCGTGCAACCAGAAGAGGTACAATACATCACCGTCCAAAGAATCTGGAAGTTCCTGGAATCAACGGGCCTTAACGGTGAACTCTAAAGGGCTGCCACAATAGATCACAAGCTGGTCGAGGCGGCATATAAAGGCCCACAACTAACAATAATAAATAATATCCCGTCAACTCAGGAAATCTGTACGGGAAACTCACGTCAAAATATCAAAGTCAAAACTAGCACTAGGTATGCAATGCTGTTTACTGGTTGCAAATATTGAGCTGAGCGCGTCTACCTGGTCACAAAACAGATGTGACCTGTTCTCTAACTCCCTGACAGTAAGTCGCTTAGTTAAGGCCGCGAGCTTCCTTCACAATGAACACACACGGCATTGATTATACATCTGTAGAAGAAGAATAGAAAAGCAGAAAAAATATTTTAAAAAAATACAAAAATTCATTACATATCGAGAAAATTTGAAAAAAGGGTGCCCGCAGAAAAAAATATAAGGGCTTCGCCCTATTTTCAATAACGAATGTTCTTTTTTCCATTGTTTACATCAATTATGCGCGTGCACGGCTTTTTACATCGAAATATATGGAATTTCAGCTTTTCGGTGATTATTCCTCCACGATATATATATGTCGGATTTTCATTTTTTTTAATCCAAATCATTGTCATGATGTCACTTATCGACATGCAAAATATGAGCGTGATCTGTTGAAGCGTCTAGGTCTCATAACACATGCCGGTCCCGCCTCACCAAGATAGGAAATCGCCTTAGTTAGCTTTTTTGCTACCTACGAATTTTATTCAATCCTAAGTATCCTAATCCGGCTTAGTAAATGAAAGCTTCTTCCGAGCGTTTCCTTATATTGGATTTCATGGTTATTGTAAAATAACTTGTCTTGATAATAACTTACACAAAAACCCTGCTCACCAACAAAAATACGTCTTTGTTCGAAAAATCGGTGTTTGTTAAAATGTTATTTTATTTGAACAAACAGGAAGCTACTCAGATACTCGTAAGTATTAACTTTGTTTCTCAAAGAACCAAACTGGGTTATGTTACACATAAAACTCGTACTTGTTAAGATCTTTTCGTAAACACTCATCAGGAACTTTTTGATACTTACCAGAAATTTAACGTCTAAAGATCGTCTGCCGGTAAGATAGCCCAATAACTGTAATGTTTTCCAATAAAATGTTCACCCACTAGAGAGATTTAAAGGGAAACAGAAGAAGAGATTTTTTTCAGTTTAACATAAAACATTTTCCTGTGGTAATTTTTTTCAAGAAGGTAAATTATCAATTTTACTAGTTTAAACAAGGTTACCCTGGTTGAATTGTGAGACAAAGTCTAAGACGTCAACAGTATACATACGAGTCCGACATAAATGAAGTCTTAGCAGACATTAGTAATGGGATTTTAGTAACAATATTGTCATAATTCTAAATAAAACTCAGTACACGCAATTTCACTCATAGTCATATAGATCAAATCCTCTTAAATTGTATATCAATATTAGAAAACATTGAGTTACAGGAAACAAAAAGCACTCCAAACAGCTCGGGTATTAATATCGACACATTTTCAAATTAGAAAGAATACTTTGATTTGACATGTTCAGGACGGGACCGTTGTATATTTGCTCTGCGGAAACTCAGACAGTGTGTGTCGTACGGATTGATGAAGAAATGGTATTCAAAATTTAAAAAAAAACTTCTGCTTCAAATTTCATCGCAGTTTGAGAACCACACAATCGGACCACTGACACCGTACGTACCCTATGAACGCTCGTGACTCCAAAAAGCCACTGGCCCGTTGTCAACCGCTTATTAATTTCAAGATTCGTTGTGATAACAGCTACACACAAATGTAGGTCCGTTACTCTCAGCACGGCGCACCCGCGGGAGCTCCGGCGACTTTACTCACTCAGCATTACATAGAAATCAAATAGAGGTGTTTATTTATGATTGCGGTCTTCTGTAATGTTAAGGTATTTACTACTGGCTTTGTGGCTGACCACGCGATTTATTTTTTTGTTTACTTAAATTTCAAAATTTCCAATGATTCGTCAATTAAATTTACAAATTTAACAAACCTGCTCACAAAGTTTCATGGGAATCAATTGAGAAATAACCTGTTGCGGAGAAAAGCCAGAAATCAGGAAATCCGGACGGTAACTCGGTCAATTAAAATATTATGAAACGGATCACTGACACGGAACCGTTTCCGAATAATGTTTTACAGTACATATGGTGCTATATTACCGCACGAGTTCGGTAATCAGCTGATTACGTGCATATGTCGAAACTTTTAAGAGCCATATGTACTGTAAAACGTTGTATGATACACGTGCGAACAGGTAATTCGCAACTCGAGTCGATTTAAAACACTCCCTTCGGTCGAGTTTCAATTTATCACCACTCGTTGCGAATTTCCTGTTTTCTGCACTTGTATCGTAATGTACTATTCCCATCGAAAGAAAGAAAGAAAGACTTACCCGCATTATTTAACATCTATTGTCAAAATACTGCCAGTTTTCATTCTGACATTCGACATTGCCTAATAAAAATTTACATTAACTGACATGAATACTTCGGATCTAAATTAATTTTGTATTAAGCACTAACGCTGCTAACAAAAATTCAAAAATTCAAATTAAAGGGAGAAACTGAAAAATTGTATGCTCCGAGCAGGACCGCGACATTTGGCATACGCGGCCAATCGCTCTAGCCTCTGAGCTATCGGATCAATTTTTCCCTTTAATTTGAAACTTCGGATCTAGTCATATTCTTAGTTTTGCCGATGGGAAATCATTATCCACTACATCTGTGCAAGCAAGTTGACATTCCATCTAAAAGAAGCTTCGATTAAAGCGAGTATCGATATAAGCTCCTTGAACATCAACCATGTGAGAGTAAATCTGACAAGCCCCACAACCTGATCAATATGATATAAATTGGATTACAATTTAATCCAGCGGCTTACACAGATTGACTTGTAAACCGTCTGGCTAGAGGATCGTGACTTCACGTCTCAATCGCGGATTTATTAAAATTGCTGTTTCTGTTGCTGCCACGTTGTTACCAAGAAGCATGTCGTCAAACAAATATGATTCTCAATAAAGTAGGGTTTTTGACTTTTCTTGGGTCGCGTGCGTCTACCGACTTAGGTATCCATAAATGAAATAATTGAACTTTATTCTGCAAGCAGGCCGCATTATGGGTACTAGATACTTAAATACATAGAAAACATCCAAGTCTCAGAACAAATGTTTTGCTCACCACAGAAACAAATGCCCTTATCGGGATTCGAACCCGGGACCTCTAGCTTCGGAGACAGTATCACTACCAACTAGGCTAAACATAAACACAAACAAACACCGACAATTATAACAATTTCGGAACATAATGTATCATCATCATTATCATCATCATGTCAGCCGAATATTATATGCTGGACATAGGCCATACTGTATGTAAGTATGTACATAATTGCTTCCATAGATCACCATAGATTGACTCATTAGGAGGCAGGTATTAGGAAGATTAATTTAACATCACAGATTGATTACTTTACTTCAATGTAGACACACTACGTAATCGCTGGATTATGTTCAGATACCTGGCATTGATCTCAGTAATTACAGTGATTCTATTTATAGTTATAAATCTTACGAATATATCGAAAGAGACGTAGAAGAGAAGTTTTTCTACTACAACATTAATAAATTAGTAATTTTCAAAAAGAAATCTACAATAATAAGTTAATGCCTATATAGCTAATAATTATGAGGTCGGTGCACTCTCAATCCCGGTGACTCGCTTTAGTCGTCTCCTACAACAGGCGGGGGATACCGTAGACCTAGCGAGTCTAGTAGTAACCCTGTCTACTAAGCTGACGGTCCTGGGTTCGAATCCCGGCCAAGGCAAATATTTCTGTGCTGAGCATGAATATTTGTTTCGAAGTCTTGATGTTTTCTATATTTATTTAATATATTGTCGTCTAGTACCCATTACACAAGCCTTATTGATCTTACTATGGAGCTAGTTCGATTAGTGTAAAATTGTCCCCTTAATATATTTTTTATTGCACATGTCTCTTAATAAATCAGCGTGCAAAAGAATAAATAAAGATATACTAAGACAGAAGTAAAACAACAACTTATTTATAGGCCAATCGATTTTTCTTGATCTTGCGCTGTCTCGCTTAGGGGTGACACTAAAAGTTAATTGGGTTCGTTTCGTACTATCACTGTGCAAAGCGGCTGACTTTTTAGTATTAGGTACAGGCTTTTTAGGGTTCCGTACCCAAAGGGTAAAAACGGGACCCTATTACTAAAACTTCGCTGCCCGTCCGTCCGTCCGTCTGTCACCAGGCTGTATCTCAAGAACCGTAATAGCTAGACAGTTGAAATTTTCACAGATTGTGTATTTCTGTTGCCGCTATAACAACAAATACTAAAAACAAAATAATAATAATAAATAGAAGGGGGCTCCCATACAAAAAACGTGATATTTTAGCCCTTTTTCATGGCTACCACTCGCCGAGCTAGATCTCAAGAACCGTAATAGCTAGAAAGTTGAAATTTGCACAGATTATGTATTTTTATTTTGACTACAACAACAAATACTAAAATCAAAATAATAATAATAATCAAGGGGGGCTCCCATACAACAGAGTAGTTGTTGGCGTTTTTTTTTCTGGTACGGAACCCTTCGTGCGCGAGTCCGAACGCACTTGGCCGTTTTTTTATATTACTACGTTACGCTTCTATGACATATCTTCCAGCATTTAGGAGAATGTTTTCCCCGTTAGAACCCGAGTTCCGTCTTAAGACCTAATCCCAATATTTGGCATAGGCATTTTTACAAAACCAACTGCCATTTGATAATGGAGGTAAAAATAAACTATGTTGAGCTCGTCACTTGGGCTGCGTATTATATTCGACTTGAGGCATTAATTAAAAATGCCCATGTAAATCGACTAGCAAATATTTCATTAAGTAGTTAATCAGACTTCCTTAAGGTGTATCAATTATCGCACTTCCCTGAAAACGTCCACTTCCCTCTTTTACCCCTTCAAGGGATGATTTTCGAGATAATAACCATCATATGATACATATTCGAGAGTCCCGAGGTTTCTATCTATATATTCATAGATACTAAATTTCATGTCTATCGGTTCAGCTATTTAACCTTTCCTCCGCCATGACTTCATATAAAGATTATCAAGTCAATGTAAAGGCAACTTACATGCTATCAAGTAAGGTTCATTTTCAGTCCTTTGGTACAAAGTCTTTAGCGTGCTTTAAGCATGAAATATTAGCTGGGATTCATAATAATTAGTGTGGATATATCGACACGATTAAGTACTCGTATATGCCATCTAAATCAACTTTCCACCGAAACGCCTTCCTGCAGTGTCAGACTAGGTATATAGCGATCGTGTAACTCTTACGTGTCCAAATCTATTTTGTCACCAAGAAATCCCCAAGTTTCGTGAAACCTATAGCCAGCCACGATAACATAAGTCCAACAAAGTGCCACATAAGTTAACGTATCGTGACGGATAGCTTGCCACGACCTACATATATGTATGACCGAATCAGCTACGCGGTAAGTGTGAAACCGCAGGTAACAAGTTAGCAGCATCCTAACGCGAATATTCTTTTTGTTTTGGTCAATAACAGACGGTCTAAATGGCAATAATTATCTAATTGCTATTTATACAATAACAATATAAGTAGACCTACATTATCCTATACTATTAAATTAATTATACAAATTATGTTAAATAATGTCAAATGTTACAAAATAGTTAACTTCGTTCACTTGTAGTTTAGGCGAAGGAATTTGTGTTCTCGCAAAGATAGGTATGTACGATACTATTTCGTGCAATACCCATTAATACTATTTTTACTATTTCTCTTTTGTTGTGTTGTTTTGTCACTAATAAATATTTTCTATAGTCATTTCAAAACATTTTCTATGGAGATTTTGAGCCACCTCTCAATACAGTCATGATGATTACAATTTTAGCGCGTGACGTAAATTTCTGACATAATGTATAAGTCACATTTTACGTACGGTTTTTTATTTCTGCGTGTCATACTAGATGTTCGACGTAAAATATTAACATAAGTATATATAAAATACGACCTAAAGACTATCATGCTAGCTGGCCTGGATCTCAAAATAAACACAATGAAACCAACTTCGCGCCTTGCTACTCAAACTTATGGTTATTGGTCTTAGGCCAACATGCATGCTTGGGGTTGAATGCTATGAATTTATAGGTATATTGTTTAACCGACTCGTTTGTCATATCACGTCGGTGCCAAAAAGGCGTACGGCCTACCTGGTGGAAAGCAGTTACCATCGCCTATAGACGCTTGAAACTCCAGTGGTGTTTATGTCCATTGCCAATGCTTTAAAAATGCACCTATACACTTCTTTTTCCTGCGAGCTTGCGGTACCTGCGGATGTTGGAGGTGGAGGGAGGACAACGACGTTAGAATGAAGTCACAGCAATTAGTTATTGCTATTGCCGGGGTCGCATAATTGAGTTACTGTTTGAAATTATATACTGTGACACTGCGCCCCAGAACGTCAACCGTTTGTTCACGTCCAAAAAGGATTAGGGAATTTGATATTGTTAGCACAAGGACAGAGGTAGGTATTGCAGGTAATTTCTTTATTGGGTGTGTCTATAGGGAGTAGTTATTAGACAGTAAGGTAGCAGTTATTGAGTTTACATATTACCTACCTCGGCTTCATTGTAATACATTTACCTTAGATAGATAAATTGGATCATACATACCTGGTTGAATAATAACTGACTACTTAGAAAAGCTGAAAAACCTCCGACATTTTCGTTTCAAAGTTCATTATCTCAAACACAGCTGAACCGATTTTGATATATATCACCAATAGGTACGATACAAATACTCTTTTCATCAGACTTGCTCGTACGTATAGAACAGATATAGCCGATCTACCTCCCGTGAGAGTTATGGATTTTCATAACCCCCGACTCTCCCGAGGGACTTATGAGTTCGTGTGATCTGATTGGTTTAAAAAATCTAGCAGGCTGCGCTCCACACGAATACTGCTTTTTGATTGGTTGAAATATTGAAGCTTCGTGCTCCTCTCGCAAGGACGCCCCAGCAATCATGCACTGATACTGAAGGTGAATTTGTTGATTTCGTCAATTTGAATTGGCGTTAGCGGGTCAGTCCCTGACTACTGCAGCTGAGTTACTAACTATACCTGTTTATTATGTCCAATAAAAATCTTTAAATCTTTATTTATTTCCTCGCAAATGTGATAATAAACATTGTGATTAACTCGGGCGTAAGACAATTGCAAACTCGAGTCGCCAAAAGTCCTCCGCCTTCGGTGTCGGCCTTCTGATAGGCTTCCGTTCACAATTTCCCACTTACGCCCCTCGTTAAACGATATTCTATTATTGAACCACTTACACAAAATGAAACAGATACAAACAGAAATATTTTAATTTAATTTTTAAAAGAGGCATACCTCAATCAATGCCTGTATTCTGCCACCACTTCGATTTTTATTTAAATCAAATAATTTTGCAAAATATATTGTATGTAACGTTACGAGTACATAGTTCTGAAAAGTCGAGAGTCGCTGTAATTAAATACTTGAGATCTCGGCTCTATTATACCGCCTCGAGTGTATTACCCAACTTAGCCTACTTGTAACATAATTGAGCTGAGCGAAACGAAGGCAACATATGATGTATTTCGTTTGAGTTCATACTCCTCTTAGATGCTTCAACCGATCACGCTCATTTTGCATGTCGATAGATGACGACATGACGATCGATGGTTTAGATTTTAAAAAATCGGACATATCACGGACGGAGGACACCAACTGAATTTCCGTATATTTCAATGTAAAAAGTGGTGCATGTGCAAAATTTATGTAAACAATGGAAAATAGAGCGAGCTTCAGACCGGGTAGACGGGCTCAGCTCAACATTTGCAACCAGCAAATTGCATTGCATACCTAGTCATAATGTATTATTACCATTGTTGCAGGTACCGAGTAGCGTTTCAAGAAACGCTGCTATGCCGCAAAGTGGGTCGCGACTCGCGACTTGTCAACATGGATAATACCACAGCCTCCACGAAAGCCTCGCAGTACCGTAAACGCGACTCGCGCATCGCCTTTGTAAACAAAGTTAGTACTATTTTAGAAACTTTATGACCGAGCGGAGCGAGCGAAACGTCTAGGTTTCAGTTTGGATAAAAAATAATAAATAAATAATTATTATTGGGGGACAATCTTACACAAATCGACTTAGTCCCAAGTTAAGCAAAGCTTGTACTATGGGTACTAGACGACGATATACATACTTATATAGATAAATACATATTTAAATAGATAGACAACATCCAAGACCCAAAATATCCGTGATAAATGCACAAATACCTGTGTCACTACCAACTAGGCTAAAGAGGCCGACAAATGTCACCAGCAACCCAACACAACTAAAGAGCAAGAAGCGGTGTTTTTATGGCTGCGGCTTTTCGGAAAGTACTTACTTTCCCAGTGGGGCTACCCCAAACATGAGCGAGATGATTTAAGGTAGCTCTCTTATGTTTCACTGTGCCCTGGCTCTCTCAGTATGCATGCTAATATAGTGTGGCAGTCCCAAAACTTCTCTCAGGCGCTCGATCTGACTTGACATATTACAAACTTACCATAATACCGTCTGTTGCAAACAGTTGAACACACATCGCTCTACGCGGACTTGAAATTAATCTTAGGTTCTATAGGAAGTTTCAAACCGATTTGTCGTCATTTTCTTGTAAATACTTGTTTATGCTAATTGTATAAAAATGTTAACAGAAGTTTCTACTTTTGTTTGGATGTTAAAGATAATGCCCGAAACTATTAATCTAATAAACACAAAATAGAATAGACAAGATTCTAGCAGAATCACGGGGTTTAATATAGCCTATATTAAACCCCGTGATTCTTATAGAATTCTTTGAAAACGGTGGAGTAAGCGTCGGTGTACGAGATAAAGATATAAACCAGACGTGAGCAAAAGCAAAGCAGTGTTTGAATTCTGAGTGAGCAATAAGCAGGCCTTTAGTAAACAATGTTTTTTTTATGTTCAAGGTCGATTACGTAAAAGAGGAGCCGGCGCCATTTTGTGAAGACAACGGCCACGTCAAAATGGAGGACAGCGCAATCTTCTACTTCTACGACGACAAACAAGACGGCACACAGATTGACAGCTGTATGTAAAGTAAACACCAATCGAATTTGCCAAAAAGGTAAACAACGTACTAGCGTTAAATGCTAACATAACCAGAAAAGTGACTGTTTTGGTTTCTAGACGAATGCATTTTTATAATAGAAATAACAATTTCTGAACGTGTACCGAACAGAATAACTTGAATAAATACCCCTTCATTCACTACACATACATTCCGTTCGTCTGCTCATTCGCTCTTTTCTCAACCAACTCTTATCGTGAATACAAGTACGAGTAGAACTGTAATAAATTCAAGTGACTTTCTAAAATTTTAAATGTGGCATTCATCCACCGTCATAAATGGCGCCCAACGTGGGACCATTACTGCGTGTTTGAATGGGATCCAAAGGTATTGTAAATTGATTTAGACCACTTAAGACCAAAAACGTCATAGGGAAGCGCTTAAAAACAACAACACCAACCTTAAGAACTGTGTAACTGTATCTTAACATATAAAAATTTCGGATTTCTGAACAATAGCAATGCAGCGGCTTACAATGTGTGTATTTTGATTACATATTTGGCATATTCTATTGACCTCGAATACTTATAAAAAGGATAATTCACGGTATATTGCACTATGCTGAGTACAGGCGGACGCTAGAAATAAATAAAAAATTCTATGAATTAGCGACTTTCTGATTTGTCAGTACGGATGTGTACAATATCAGAAAAGTCTCAGTTTTCAGTGTTGTCAGTCGTGTCAGTATGGCTCCTTTGCTAGTTTAAATAAGTGGTTTCTGACTGACGCGGGATACGTGAAATAAATAAATGAATAATACCTCCTAGTATCCTGTTAAGTGAGAAAATGTGTAAAATATCACATATCGATAGGTCAGGAAGTCGGCTAAATAAAATGTTCGACACTGTATCATTATTTCGCCTATTTTCTACGCGATTTTGAAGGATTCGTTTGCCAGCCGGCGGCTGAATGTACGAACTACGGAGAACTCTGTATTCTCAGAATAGCATAATAGTATTATGAGTGTAGGTACTGTGAATCATCCTTAAAGAATTTGTGTGTTGGTTTAATCACAGGGTTTTTATAATTATATTAAATTATTCACGTAGATTTTGAAATGGTATTAATGTTCTACGTTAGTTAGGATTTTCAACTTAAGTCCCATCTCATAGTACTACGTAAGTATGTTGTAAATTTCTACGATAAGGTAAAATAATGTTGTTAAGTGTCAAATTGACCAAACAAGAATCTATATTCTTCGAAGTTAAAGGTTAAAATAGTGTAGACTATACCTATGTATAGTCTACACTATTTTAACCTTTAACTTTGGTATTAATAATCCTTATTCCTGTTTGGTCTATTTCGCTAATTGGGTTGGAATGTGAATCAATGTGATGTTTTAGGTGTAATAATAATAAATATGTATAATACTTAATAAAATATTTCTAACTTTTAATTTTATACTCAATGCGATAGACCAAACTTTAAAAAAATAGATGTTTTTGACCCGATATTTCGCAATTAAACGTGTACCTGTCGAATTGACTTTCGGGTATGTGTGTAATGTATTATTGGGGGCAGATAAACCAGTTTATTAAATGTTGTTGACGAGTACATACCTATCAGGCACTGATTTTGATCAACTGACTTTTATAAAATAATCAAACAAACCGCAGAACGGAAACTAATTATGAATCTGACATGAATCTGTAGCCAGTACTAACTGGCTTTCTTTGTATATAGGACGTAGGTCTAACAAATGTCAAATTGTGTAATTTCAATAAATTATATGTTAAAATGTAATCAAGTATGTCTGAAGTATGTTTTGCTCGTCAAAATTGTACTATAGCATGTTACCTATTTGAAATATTCGGTTGACATATATGTACAGTGGGCCTCATAAGTAGTTGAAAACTTCGGGACTTTGTGAGCACTCAGACATTTAGTTTAAATACGACGTTAGAGCAACAAGGTACAAAGGTGTTCAGCCCCTTTGAGGCCGACCGTACCTACATAATAATTGCTATTTGAAGTAAGTTTCTAAACGAGATTTAGAGGATTCGGTTGACATATGTACCTACATAATATAATTGTAATCGGGTTTAACATATGAAACTGTCCATACAATCGAATTTTAACGAACATCACCGGTTACGATTACAGACGGTTTGTTGCAACCCAGTGTGTGACATTGTTTGTTATTCCATGACATACGCCTGGTTTTCACAAGACTCGGGACAACTCGTCCCCAGTATAGTCTGACCTTCGATCAGTAATAGAAAAGTAAACGGGTCTTGTTTATTTGAGGCGTTTGGGGACACTTGGACCATGGGGACCAAGTGCGCGTCGACTTTTCAAAGATTTGTCGGCGCGCTTAATAGAGACCACCGGTGACCAGAGGGCTGGCCAATATTTCGCACAAAAAATAAGCATCGCCATCCAGCGTGGCAATGCGGCCAGCCTTCTGGGCACTCTACTCACTGATGGCGACTTGGGACAATTTTTTTTATCTTCAAGTTTGTTTTTTTTTATATATGTTATATTAATATTTTTTACGAAATCAAGATGTTTACGCTTGTTGACTATTCGCTGCTGTTTCATGTTCCAAAATGGAACCAACTGTTAAACCCCCGACGCGGAACACAAGAGGGGTATTGTAAGTTTAACATGTGTATGTGTGTGTGTGTGTGTGTCTGTGGCATCGTAGCTCTTAAACGGGTGAACCGATTTGTAAGTTTTTTTTTTAATTGAAAGCAGACATTTCATCAATTGTTCTTAGACATGTTTTATCAAAATCGGTTCAGCCGTTTATGAGATATTTAACGTTAAAGTGACAATGTCGGGGGTTTTTTCAATTTTTTTAAGTTGTCAGTTGTATTTTTTTACGGTTACGCACGTAATAATGGTCACTACTAGTATTATAAAATTTGTGCAACGAGTGTCATGTTTCGCAATCTTCGAGAGGGTTTCTGGCGATGGTATCCCTCGCCTATTGCTCGTAGTGACAATTAACACTTGAGTGTAACCTTAGATTGTAAGTGTTAGTGTAATTTTAAATGTTTACATATGTCTGAGGAAGGTTTAAAGAAGAAGAAGAAGTAAACTATTCTTAATATACATAATAATGAAAAAGGAGTATGTTTCTCTATTTTGCTTTTAGTGATATTTATTTTATTATAGGATTAAGAGTAATATTCAAAACTCTAAAAAACCGTACACAGAAGTCTGAACAACATATTAATAACCCTCCTTTCTTTTACGCAGTCTGGCAAAAACAGACGAACATTGATTAAAAAGGCTGTTTACAATTTACATTTCGAAAAAAGCCTTTTCGAGCCCGTTTAGACTGTGTTTTTTTATTTATTTTTATTTCAGGCCTGCCGAAAGTAACCTAGAGAACAAGACCATACCGGGCCGTGTTTGTATGCACAAAACTCCCATTTATACTGTCCTATTATGAGTTATAAAAGATACACAGTGGGAGATTTATCGAGACGGATTCTGAACAACAAAGCGAAACTGTAGGCTCATTGTAATATGTGTAACAAATATAAAAATATCTTTGCGTTCGCAGTGACGGGATACGGAAACTGTCTGCAGATATTTCTAACTCCTAGGCGTTGACAGTGGCGTTTAAATTATGTAGTTATTTTAACAACAAGGGTGACAACTAAGAAGATTCATTGAGTTAAAAATGCCATGAAATTAGAAACTTCAAGGACATGCCTGGATAAGCTAAATGGTTGAAGTAGTCCGTTTTGTCCTACGATTTTGTTCTATGCGTAGGACAAAACGACCAAAAAAAACAATTTTGTCCTACGAAAATTGACATAATGCCGTAGAACAAAAGGATTTTTTTTCCGTGTTGTCTTACGATGTGAACAAAATCATAGGACAAAACGGACTACTTCAAATGATTCTACCCCCATCGACATTGGGCTTGTAATCTTTTATAGATGGTGTGGTTCTGTAACATTACACACATATTGACATTAGATGTGGTGGTATTAGTAACAAATAGTTATGCAAAATTTCAGGCCCCTAAACATTATGTAAAAAAAAAAAGAAATATGATCTTTCTTCAACAGTTTTTCAAGCCAACAATTTTAGCGTGCGTCTCATATATTATATATTTACTAAAGATGATTTTATGACACAAATAATATTTTTATTATGCCATAGAAAAATAACAAGAAAAGGCAGACTGAACTTTACACTTTTTTTATTTACTTCCACGTTGAAGATCGCTCCAATTTATTCACCAGTCATACACCCACCAACGAGCTATATATTGCGTTTAAAAGTTTTAAAAAATAAAGTTATTTCCACATTCACAGTTAAACAACTGTGAAACGCAGGGGAAGCCTTTAGGGTGGCGAGCAGGAAAGCCGCCCGTGGCCTCGCTCTTGCAGTGACGTCACGTACTCTCGCAACTACCCGCGAAAAAATTAGATACTAATAGTACAAATACATGGGCCTCGCAAAAATCTACCGGCCAGGACCCTCACAATTGACTAAGACTACCCCCTGTTTATTAAAAAAAAAAAAAACATTTATTTCAGAAAACAAGTTCCATATTTTGTTAATAACAAGCCACTTATAATCTATGTTATATAATATAAACACATCGGGTCCACACACAAAAAAGACCCCTCCCCTCATCGATCACCCCTCACGTGGAGATCCATAAAGCGGGCGAGGACGGCAGAGTCCACCCTGTCCGAGATCATCTCCAGGATCCTGTTCCCACTCCCCCGCATACGCCTTATAATGGATGTAGACTTTTTGCGCATTATGGCGTAGAAGTCGTCCACAGCTGCGTCCGCAAACATTCCTGACGCACTACAAAGGCGGGGGACTCGAAACAGGGCCCTGAAAACATTATTGTATTGCACTCTTAGTGCACTATACGCTCGCTGCGTGAAACTGACCCATAAACCACTTGTATAAAAACTTTGGCAATAGGCTCTAAAAAGAGTTAACTTTACAGGCACAGAACAGCGAGTAAATCTATGTGCCAGCATGTTGCCACGCACTGACAATGACCTTTATTTATACGCGTAAACATGTAATTACCACCTTTATTGACTTCAGCAAGGCATTCGATACTTTGAATTACAGCACTTTATTTTCCAAATTTCAGCAAAATGGTATACAAGGACCCCTACTGCACTGGTTCCAGAATTACCATAGCAACCGATACACAAGGGTGAAGATCGCCGACGCGCTCAGCGACCCGCTACGCACGGAGGAGGGCTCGGCCCAGTGCTCAATAATTAGCCCCACCGAATACTTGATTTACGTCAACGACATGTGCAACATATTTAGTGAGGGTTCGGTATACCAATTTGCTGACGACACGTGCCTACTTACTCCTCATCATGATTTAATCGAAGCTCAAAAAATCATGCAACATAACTTCGATTTACTATGCAAATGGGCTCATGACGTAGGCCTTACAATAAACGCTAAAAAAACTACAATTATCCACATACGATCGCCATACTCTAAAGAAATACGGGCCCCTAACATCATAGCACACGCACATCATTGCCTACATAGCCCTAACAATAACTGCATATGCGAAACAGTTGAAATTGTCAAACACCACACCTATTTAGGCCTAGTTATAGATAATAACTTCAATTGGGGACCACACATAGATCACATATGTTCAAAACTTAGATCCGTCATGGCTAACCTATCATTGCTTAAATACAAACTCCCATACAATACACTACGTATGCTTTACTTATCACTCGCCGACTCAATTATAAGTTATGGTATCACAAGCTACGGGCGGACTTTCAAAACCTACTTGGAACAAATCTATAACCTACAATCAGCACTTTTAAAAACAATTGTACCGAAAAAAGTTAAAGAAAAATATAAAAATAATAAAAAGCGTTTATTTAATCATTGCAAAGTGATTAACGTCTTTGATAGGTTTTGCTTGTCCTTAGTAACATAGGAGTGTGAAATCATACTAACATTAGATAAAAATACTCGCTCCA